>CM037090.1:51055789-51557858 GCA_020916435.1 Oxytropis ochrocephala | reverse complement strand
GTTGTACTTCGTTCAGTTACGTATTGCTGTAAATTGTTGGTATTAAGAGACTCAAGAAAAAGAAGCGGTCAAAGAAAGAGGAAGTCTATTTGCTCTTTGCTTTGCTGCCAGGAAGCTCACCAGATACGTGAAAAGAGGTTGAGTCCGATGGAAGAATATGATGATGAAGACATGGCTATGTTAGCTGAGAAATTCAAAAAATTCATGAAACTCAAACAAGCTTGGAAGGGGTGACTTCTTCAAAAGAGAACCGGATACCTCAAAGGAGATAGTCATGAGAAAGTGAGATGACCAACGATAGATGTTTTGAATGCAACAAACCGAGGTCATCTCAAGGTTAATTGTCCAAAACTTAAGAACAAATACCCAAAGAAGAGAAGAAAGCAATGAAGGCTACATGGGATGACCGCAGAATCGAGGTGAAATGCAGGAAGAAGAGAGAAGTTGCCTAACGTTGTTGGTCTTGCGTGCCAGTTACTCTCCGATGATATAGCATGGACAATCTCAGCGGTGCGTGAAATGGCCGATGATAGTGATTGCTTTCAAAGCTTGCGTGTCTCGTGGCGTAGTGACTCGACTAAGGTAACAAATTCTAATCCTTCTTTTTCTCGATTACGATGATTCTTGTGATGATGATAGTAGTTGTCGAAAAATGTGAGTGAGGCTTTTGAGGCTCTTTATATTGAACATGAAAAACTTTTGATAAAAACTATGAATTTGAAAAAGAGCAACAAAAGCATGTCTACTCAAATCGAGGCGGCTTGAGAATGAGATAAAGCTAGATTGAAAAAAGGAGCACAAAATGCAGAACCTTTCAACGCTTGAATTTCTAGAGCTTAAAAACAAATTTTGAAAAAATCAAGATCAAAAATGAAAATTTAAAGATTCTTTAAAAGGTTTGAGGTTGGTGAAAAATACCTTGACCAAGTTACTTCACTCTCGACATGAATATGTTGATAGGAGAGAGTATTGTAGTTATAAAGGTGAGTCCGGCTCCCAATTTAAAAGGGATATGGTATTTGTAGGCTGCTTCTTCAAGTAAGACACGTAGTTCATTCTCTTACTTATTGTCAAAAAGGGAAATCATTATTCTCTTAGATGTCCTATTCGCAAACTATGTGGAGCTTGCAATCTTATACACCTTGCAAGAAACCAAGGTGGATTGTGAAAACAAACCCTTGAGAACTAACCTCCATGGACCCACCAAATTTGGGTACCTCGACTTAGTGTTTGATTTTCCTTTGTAGGTGCGTAGACTATCCAAAAGGGAAATGTATGGATGGTTGTGATAAAGTAAGTGCTGAAAGACATATGGTAGGTGATGCTTCACTTATTCTTGAAGTTAAACAACAAGGCTAGTGGATCTGTGAAGTTTGCCATAATGAAAGCGCTTTGCGTGTAATAGGTAAAGGTTGTGTGGGTAAAGGAAAACACAATCAAAATTAGAAATGCTTTACTAGTTGATGGTGTTAAATTTAATTTACTAAGTGTAAGTCAACTATGTGATAATGACTTTGATGTTTATTTCTCGAAAAGATAAATGTCTTATTGTGCATGAAACTTCAACTTTCACGTTGTCGGTTTCGTGAAAACAATGTTTATTATGTTGATTTTGACCTTTGTTGGTGATGATATTGTATGCATGCCTTCTTTACTTGATGATGTGGATGTGTGGCATAGGCGGCAGCTTAGGACATGCTAGTATGGAACTTCTATCTAAATTATGTGCAAATGAACATGTTAGAGGTTTACCCCAAACTTAAGTATGAAAAAGGTCAATTATGTGATGCATGTCGATTGGGTAAAATGTAGGGTGTTCAAACCGAACGAACCAATAGAAAACATAAAAGAGCAAACCAAGCCAGAAAACCGCAAAAACGCTTTTGGCTATTGGTTTTGTTCGGTTTTTTTATTAATGAACCGCAAAGGTTCGGTTTGAACCAGCGGTTTTGATTATAGAAAGCCGAACGAGAACCAACAAAGCCGCAAAAATCCTATATATAAAAATAAAATTAGACAAAACAATATATATTGAGAATAAGGAAAGCGGTTTATTTAAGGGGCCGTTTGGATTAGCTTATTTTTTGAGCTTATGAAAATCAACTTATGAAGATAAGTAAGTTTTTATGTTAATTCATAAGTTCTCACTAACTAACAAAATTGTATCTCCACTAAGTTTATTTTTCCATAAACTACCTTTACATGCTTATGAATAATCACGTAAAAAATTAATTTATTTGCATAAGTTGTTTTTCATAAGTTCAAAATAAGCTTTATCCAAAGCGGGTTCTAAATTGTGTTTTGTCTACTTAAAAAACCCGAACAAGCGAAGACCAATCAAACCGCATTGGTTTGGTTTGGTTTAGATTTAATTTTTCAAAAGCCAGCGAACCAAACCAAAGCCATCTATTTTTACCTTGCAGTTCGGTTCACTTTTTACTGCTTCAAAAGCCAAGACCAAACCGCTGCGCGAACACCCCTAGTAAAATGCATAAAACTTCTTTCAAATCAAAACACATTATTTCTACCAAAAATGTGCTTGAATTGTTTGCATCTTGATTTATTTGGTGAGAAATTGTGATGTTGTAAGTCTAGGAGGAGCCAAGTATGTGTTTGTAATTGTTGATGATTATTCTAGATACTTGGACTATTTTGCTAATAAAAGTGATGCTTTCAACAAAGTTTGCTAAGTTGTGCGAGAGAAAGTTACAGAATGAGAAAAACTTAGCTATCGAGGAAATTAGAAGCGATCATGGAGGAGAATTGAAAACTCATCATTCAAAACTTGGTATGAGAGATTAAGCAAACATTTAATTGCAAATGGTTTCAAGAAGGGTAAGATTAATTCTACCTTATTCCTTAAAACCAAGGGCAAACATCTCATTGTGTAGTTCAAATTTATGTTGATGATATTATATTTGGATCTACTAATGATGAATTGTCTGAGGAGTTTTACGACATGATGACTAGTGAGTTTGAAATGAGCATGATGGGAGTTAAACTTCTTTTTGGAACTTCAAGTGAAACAAATGAAAGATGGAATATTCATCAGATCAAAATAAGTTCTCAAAGGAGTTACTAAAGAAATTTGGCATGAGTGATGCAAAGGCAATTGGCACTCTCGATGGCGTGCGACCAAATTGGACAAGGATGAACAAAGGTAAGCCAGGTAAATGAAACAATGTATCGAGGTATGATCGGTGAGTCTTTTATACTTAAGCGCTTCCCAGGCACGATATTATGTTTCTTTTACGTGTGCTGTGTGCTCGATTTCAAGCATGTCAAAAGAATCACATTTAAAAGGCGTGTAAGCAGTTCTTAGATATGTGAAGGAACCACGAGGTTTGGATTGTGGTACAGAAATCAGTCACTTTGATTTGAGTCGGATTTTTACGATCTTGATTTTTCTTTGGTTGTACACTTAGATAGAAAAAGTACTAGTGGAACACCGTGTCATTTCTTAGGACCTTGTTTGACTTCTGGTGCAGTAAAAAGCGAGCAGTGTTGCTTTGTCCACCGTGGCCAGAATATGTGGCGGTTGGAAATTCGCGTTGCACAAGTTTTGTGGATGAAGCAGACTTTGGAGGATTTTTGGTTTGTTATATGAAAATGTACACATTCTTTGTGATAATACTAGTGCCATTAATATTGCTAGAACCCATCCAACACTCTACAGAACTAAGCATATAGAGATAAGACATCATTTCATTAGAGACCATGTTTTAGGGGAGCATAGCATTAAAATTTGTAGGCACTGGTAGATAACTAGCATGGAACATCTTCACAAAACCACTAAGCCGGAAGCTCAATTTTGTAAGATCAGGAGAGGCTTCGGTATGCTTGATTTTGCTAGCACAGTGATTATATGATGTATTTTTGAGGTGCTATGTGCTGTGTCATCTTATATGCTATATATCTTGTGTGTGCTTCCCTCCTTTTTGAGTGAAAACAAGGGGAGAAAAGTCTTGTTGTCTTCTTTGCTTGTTTATTTAGCTCACTATGTTTGGTTCTCTTGCGTGTAAGCTATGTTTGGTTCTCTTTGCGTGTAAGTTATGTTTGGTTCTCTTGCGTGTAAGTTGTTTATTTTCTTGATGCTTATGCTTAGGGGAGCTTATGTCGTTATTTCTTGTTTATAAGCCTCCTATGCATAAGGTAATTTGTTATCATCAAAAAGGGGAGTTTGTTGAACCAAGGTCAAACCTTTCTTTGTTTTTATGATAACAAATTACAATTTGTTTCTTTAATGGTTATAGTTGAACCAAAGCACATGCATGAACCAAAAATGCAGGACATGAACCAAGAGCGCTTGACATGATATCTTAAAGTGTAGCGATTCGGAGGAGAAGCTACTAATGCGTTCAAGACTTATGTGTTATATTGCTTTGCATAAGGCAGCGTGTAAGATCCCGTCAACTTAAGCTTTATGACTTTTGTAGTTGAGAGATGATCTTTTAAAATAGAAGCTGTTGTGTTAAAAATCTTCTATGTTAAAGAAAAGTTTTGAATCATGATTTGTTGTTTTTATAAAGAAACTTGATTCATAAAGCTTAATGTTTTAAAAGAATTTGTTTTTTGAAGTAAAGAATGATTCTTGATTTGGTAAATTAAGCTAGAAATCGATTTCCACTTATTTCTAAAGCCAAAAATCGATTTCCTCTTGCTTTTTAAAGTCGAGAATCGATTTCCACTCTTCCTTGGAAGCAAGAAATCGATTGCCACTTCTTAATTGGTTTGAAAGAGTTTGTTTTGGAAAGAAAACAATCGATTGATGACCTTGTGTTATTAAAGAAGCAAATCGATTATTGACTCCTTTTCTAGAGCTAGAAATCGATTTGGGGCTTCTCTCATCAAAGGAAAATCGATTTCTTGCTGCACTTCTTTTAAGAAAACAATCGATTTGTTACTTATGTTTTATCGCCAATCAATCGATTTCTCACTTATAACAACTTGATGTTAAGATTTGTTTCAACGGTCATATTTTTTCAATCCTATAAATAGGGACATAGGGTTTTCACGATAAAGACACTGACCACATATCAAAAAGAAAAGAAAGAGCGAGAACTTTCTCACGCATAACATTCATCTTTTACGTTCTTCATCTAGGGTTTCAAATCTCTTCATCTCTCGACACTACATATTGTTATATTGCTTGAGTGATTGGATCCTAGTTTATACTTGTAATCTTTTATACTTATTGGTTGTTGTGAAATCTGGGAAGGCTTTCTTGGGTAGTTGATCGGGGAGATTGAATTGTAGCGAAATCATAGCGGGGAGCTTGGGTTCCTCAATTTGGGAAAATTGAGATTGGTGTAGGTAGCTATAGGGAAGTTGCTTGCTTGTAAGACATTGAAGAAGTATCTTCTCATATAGTGGTGATTACCAAAGTCCAAAGGTTTTAGTAAAGCGGAGGCCTCTAGGAGTAGGGCTTTATCCGAACCTAAGCTAAAATCACTGATGTACTTCTTTCCCACTTATCTTTACTTTGCATTTTCTTTATAATTGTTAAGCATCACATGTAGTTGATATTATCACGCAAACTTCAATATCAGCTGGAATTGTTTACGCCATTGTTATAGCTTGCTTAGGTGATGCGTATAGTTTAAATCTTATTTTCCGCGTGTGATTTTTAACTTGCATCGTTAATATTTCGAAAATAAAAAAAGATTTCATTTTTAAAATATAACCTTATTCACCCCTACAAGGTTATCATATAGTCCAACCAATTGGTATCGAGCTAGAAATTGCATATAGAGCTTAACATCTACGCAATTTTTGATTATGGGTTCTTTTATGAAAGAAGGGATGTCCTTGATAGGCCACCCACTTGTTCGATGGGACTAACTATGACTATTGGAGTAGTCGAATGAAATGTCATGTCATGAGCTATAGATTTCACTTTATGGAGGATCATTGTTGATGGACCAACTCACGCCTATGAGAATCAAGATTACTAAACTGGTGTTGTTCTTTGAGGGGAGATACTGCAAATCTCAAGCCCTTTGATGCAATTTGAGGAAGTACCTATAGAAGACATTTATTCCATTGATTTGAGTGAGTGAGTGAAAGTCGAGACTAGAAAAAATATCTCTCAATGCCAAAGCTTGATGAATATTCTTCACCTATATCTATGTGAAGAAGAATATGGAAGGGTGAAAGGATGTCAAGCAATGAAAGAAATTTGGGTGTATGCAGGAAGCAACACATGTTGATGCAGTCAAGTGAAGGATACAAAGATTAGAGTTCTCACTTACGAGTATGAAGCTTTCAAGATGAAGGAAGGTGAATGCATTGCATGGTATATGCGCAGATTGAACGATAGTGAATAACTTGAGAGCACTTGGGAAAGAAGTATTCAGCGAAAAGGATTTGTTGTGAGTGGAAGTACAAAGCGTTGCCAATAGAATTTCAGTAAAAGATAGCTCACCCCATTCAAACCACTAGCCGAAGTCTCTCTCGACTTTTATCCACTTATCTTCTGTTCTTTCTTGCTCACTACCAAAGGGGGTGATTTTAGAGTCATTTTGGCTTTGAATCACCCTACTATGTGTTTTTCTCTCTTTTTTATCTAAATAGCGGTTACTCACATAGATCTCACCTTTTATTTTGTATTTTTTCTTGATTAAATTAAATGTCTTCGATGCGGCGTGTATTTCCCAGTCTTGTTGCGGTGTTCATTAGGTTCATATCGATAAATCAAACGATCGATTTGATTAAACCGATAGTTAGTCTTATAAAATTCTAGATCTAGAAGCATGACTCGGTGACTTTTATTTCCTCATAGTGTAGTGTTTTTTCGTTTTACGGCTTCTGTTAACGCTTGAGTGTTGTGAGTTTTTTCAGGATTTCGACTAAATCCCTTGTGCTTTTAACAATACTGTGTGTGGGTTCCCTTGGTCAACAAACAATGATAATACAGTATCAGTTTAACAATATCATTTTTAGTAAAAAAAATTCCTTTAAAAAACATAAAAGCAACAAATAATAATATTGCTGTGTGTGTGGGTTCCCTTGGTCAACAAACAATGATCAAGAACCAGTTTTGCAATATGCAACCTTCCAAATTACAATCAGTGGGGTTTGATCATCCCTACTTCATTTCCCACCATCGATATGATTCACAGTGGGACCCACCCAAGCTCTTATAGTCACAGGATATCATCATCATCACTGCTTTAATAACCAGCCACCTCACGTTTATGTCCCTCCCACCCTACAAAGTCAGCAATCATCATGATCATCAAGATTCAACAATCAAGAATCAAGATTCAGGAATCAAGATCCTACCCTGACCCACAATAAGCAGAGAAGCACTGAATCATCATACCAAAAAAGTGAATATACAAATTTAAAAAAAAAAAGGTGTTAGAAAAGTGGACCCAAGAAGTGAGTGTGCCCAAGACCACTGAATCGACCGTTACACTTACGAGGCTTAACAAAGCACAAGGTACTAAGGTGGTAAGTAAATAATGGATTATGGGCAGTAAACACTTAACAAAGTAAAAAACATTGTTGGAACATTTACATAGGGACCAGCAAATATTTTATTAATATTTACTACATTTATTTGTTTTAAAAAAAAAACACATACTAGTATAGCAGAAACCTGCAATATAGATGACTGCAAGTTCGAATTATTCTTCTTCCTTGTATCATTGCTTTTATAATCTTTTGGACCCATCCACTCTCTTTCTCTCTCATAATAATAATATTTCTACATTTTCTTGTTTTTTCTGTGTTTCTTTTGCATAAATATACACCCTCTATGCTGCTACAAGAAGAGAGAGACAGGAGAGGGCAACTAATAAAAAAGCAAAGAGATAGATAGAGAGAGAAAGGGGCAGAAGCAAAAAGCCTTTTACACGTGATAAAGAAAACAAAACACCAAAGCTCATTTGCATGCGTGTATAAGATTCATCACCATCATCATCATCTTCATTTCTCATCTCAAACCCATTTTTATTTTTCTTGCTAATGTGTAATGACCCTTGTTCTATTTTCCAATCTCTATTCCTTTCACGTGTCTACTACCTAGTTACTTTAGCTAAACTAGATTTCTTTGAAGAGAAAGAAGGTGAGTTCAAGTTTATGTTTTTATCTTTCACTATTTTTTCCATTCTTATGTAAACTAGGGAAGTTAGCTTGTTGGTCAGTTGTTGGCTTTTCATTTTCTGTTTTGACTTTGTTTACACTTCAAGGCATTTAATAGAGTATAAACTAGGCCTTTGCATTAAATTTTATTTTTTTAATTTATTTTTCTCTTCTGTTTACATATCTTCTAGACAGTGATTTTACTACCCTTTTCAATGTTTATTCTTCTACTTAGGATGTTTTGTTCTTAATTTTGTTTTCTTCTGGTTGTTTTATTCACTTCAAACTTGGCTTCACATTTAACTTTTTTTTTTTTTTTTTATTATTATTTTTATGTGGATGTATTTTTTTGGTCATTTTATTTTTTGGTAGGGACAGACCTAAGGAGCTGATTTTAGCTTCTGGGTATTTCCATTTTTGCTGGATTACCCATGTGTCTAATCACATTTTTATACATGGTGATTGGTTTGTTCACTTCATAGTTCACATGGTTCTTGCATAGTTTTTTTTTTTTTTTGTCTTTTACTGGTTATGTGATGGTCACAAAAGCCATGTTTTGAGCTTTAAATCCGCATAGGGGTTTCCTTATTTTCTGGACTTTATTTGAAACTTCAATCAAAGGGTAGAAGGAAACGTCTTCAAAATTTAATTTTTCTTGTCTTTATCTTATGGTTTTCAGTTCAACTTTCATCACCATTTTTGGTTTTGCTTGCTGAAAATAAGGGTAACTTGTTGGATTTTCAGTTTTGCAAAGGAATAGTAATGTTTTGTTTCCTTAAAACAGTGTCTTTACTTTACACTCTCACGCAATACCATTTTATCTTTATGCATAACACACAACTCATAATAATTAAGTTTCTCACTTTTCACTTTACACAGCAATAACTACAACTCACCTATATATTTTCCATCTTTGTTTCTGTATTTTTCTGAATCAATTCTCACTCTTTTTGCAGTTATAGGCAAAAACTAAACGTGAAAACTGGTTTTTTTTTGTTGTTGCTGAAAGCACTTATCAAAAGGCCAAGATGCCAGTAAGGCAAATGAAAGAGAGTTCTGAGCAACATCTTGTGATCAAAACCAATTTGCAAAACCCTATGAATCCATCTAAGAAGGTTACTAAGCCTCTCCCAAAATGGTAAATATCCACCACCACCACAACTTCCACAAGAAAATCTGCTTCCACCTCATAACCAAACTTCACCACCTCAGGCAAAGAGTGGTGGAAGGGAGAAGGAGTAGAGCTGGTAGAAAATCTGATCAAGGAGATATTTTTATGAGACCCAGTTGCAGACCTTGCACTGCTATGGCAATCACTGAAGATGGGCCTGTTGAAAATGGCAGCATCGTAGACATGAGTGTCCCTACTTCAAGCAAGTCTTTGAGTTTTGCTGCTAGACCTGGTTATGGTCAAGTTGGGACAAAATGCATTATTAAAGCAAATCACTTCTTTGCAGAATTGCCAGACAAAGACTTGAATCAATATAATGTAAACTCTTTATGGAAGGCTTTAAATTCATCTGTAGTTTCCTCTTATATGTGCTGTTTAATTGTGTTTGCAGAAGGAATTGAATGTGGATCTGCTTTTTACTGTCCTTTTTTTTTTCTTGTAGTAACATTTATGAGTCTTTAAATTTGGTCACATGATTTGTTCTTTTTGTTGCCTTTGGTTTAATATCATTTTCTGTTGATTTATATGTTATAGGTCACTATTACACCAGAAGTGCCTTCTAAAGCAGTGAACAGGTCCATTATAGCTGAACTTGTGAGGCTGTATAAAAAGTCTGACCTTGGGATGAGGCTTCCAGCTTATGATGGCAGAAAAAGTCTTTACACTGCAGGGAGCTTCCCTTTTCATGGAAGGAGTTCAATATTACTATTGTAGATGATGAGGTGGAGTTAATGAACAAAAGTAATGTTTTTACTGCATATATACACTTTTAGCACCAAATATAAACACAAATGATACTCACTCTGGTACTATTTATAAGAAAAAAAATTGTAGTTTTAGGTTCTTTGAATAACTGATGTATCTAGTCAATATTTTTGTTTGGATTTGAGACACAAACATGGACTCAGGTTTATTTTGTAAACAATTTGTGTTTGAGTTAAGTTCAATTTCAACTGACATGAACACTATTTTTCCAGAAAGAAAGAGAATACAAAGTTGTTATCAAGTTTGTTGCACTTGGGCAAACTTGCATCACTTGGGGCAGTTTCTGGCTGGTAAGCGTGCCGATGCTCCACAGGACACGATTCAAATTCTCGACATTGTACTAAAGAGAGCTAGCATCTAAGAGGTAGCTTTGCCTAATAATAATCAAGTGTAATTGTGCTTGTGAAATTCTTGTTTTAGTTTCTCACAAAAAGCTGCATTTTATAAAGGTATTGCCCCATTGGGAGGTCCTTCTATTCTCCTGACATTAGAAAACCACACCGGCTCGGTGAAGGATTGGAATCATGGTGTGGATTTTACAGAGCATAAGGCCTACTCAGATGGGTCTTTCACTCAATATTGGTATTTTACTGATCACACATATCATTTCCTAATTATGAAAGTACAATTCAACTTCTGATTTCTCTTCATGCCTTTGTTGCATTTCATAGATATGGCGTCAGCTGCATTCATTGAACCTCTTCCAGTGGTGGAATTTGTTGGTCAGCTATTAGGAAAAGATGTGCTGTCAAGACAATTGTCTGATGCTGATCGCATTAAGGTACTTGAATGATCAAAGCATGTTTAGTTCAGTTTATGTGTTATCTTGAAAGTAAAGTATTTATAAAACTATGTTAACATGTTTAACAGATTAAGAAAGCCCTTAGAGGAGTTAAAGTTGAAGTAACACATAGAGGAGTGTTAGAAAGAAAGTATCGCGTTTGCGGTTTGACTTCTCAACCAACCAGAGAACTTGTGTAAGTTTTTTTTTCTGGTTTGTAACCATTGCTGCCGGACCTATGAAGCCTGAACCACAGACACGATCCTGACAACAGAGCAGACACATAGACACCGTTTAATTGAAAAGTACAAGTAATTGAAGTGTCGGTGTGGGGTCCCACAATATGTAATACCGGACACGTCTCCAATCGGAAGTGTCGATTGCTCTGAACTCTGGACCAATTTCATAAGAGTTATAATGGTTTCACTAATTTTCTTGTTATATCTCTTTAGGTTTCCTGTGGATGAGAACTCAACTATGAAATCAGTGGTTGAATACTTTCAAGAGATGTATGGTTTCACTATTCAACATACACACCTTCCTTGCCTCCAAGTAGGAAATCAGAAGAAAGCAAACTACTTACCTATGGAGGTAGTGAAAATTCCTAGTGATTGATGTAACTGCTTTTCTTGTTCATAATTATATTGATTATTCTTATATGTGTATGGTTCCTCCAGGCCTGCAAAATTTGTCGAGGAGCAGCGTTATACTAAAAGGTTGAATGAAAAGCAAATTACTACTCTCCTGAAAGTCACTTGCCAGAGACCCGTGATCGAGAAAATGACATTTCACGGGTACTTTTAGTTGGTGTTTGAGTTTGATTACCTTTTATTGAAAAACAACTTTTCAATTAATAATTCTCTTCAAAACTTTGTGATCAAAAGTTTTTCTGATTATGAAGCTAGTAGATTCAAACACATAGTCATTATGAAGCCTAGTAATAAAGAAAAGGAAAATTTGCAGCACGCTTATTAGTAGGTCTTTTGTGAGTTATGACTAATAAAATGTTAATCAATAATGTTGGTTAAGGAAAAGTTCATTTAACCATGACATTTTGCATTGTCACAAATAATTAATGTATAGATATGATAATCTAGAAGCTAACTGATAATGTTGGACCTTATTAATTCAATTTTGTTTACATGCAGACTGTTCAGCATAATGCATATGATCAAGATCCATATGCAAAGGAATTTGGGCTTAAAATCAGTGAGAAGCTAGCTTCTGTAGAAGCCGCAGAATTCTTCCGCCCCTTGGGTAATCACGCTTCTCCATAGATTCCTTAAGTACAATCTACTTTTTGCCACTATTCATTGATCTGTATCGTTTCTGTTTGAAGCTTAAATATCATGAAAGTGGGAAGGAAAAAAAAAATTATTTACCCCAAGTTGGTCAGTGGAATATGATGAACAAGGTATTGCACATTGATATTTTTACATAACTCAATGGTTTTGGTCCTATTTATTTTAAATTATGAAATTCCAAAGTACTTGCTTTCCTTGTTTGACAAGGAGTTTCAAATTATGAAATTCCAAATAGATAATCTTATACTTGTCTCCTAATACTTGAGCAATGCAGAAAATGATTAATGGGATGTGTGATTAGCGGTGGGCATGCATAAACTTTTCACGAAGTGTGCAAGATAGTGTTGCTTTCGCACTTTTTGTATATGAGCTTGCACAAAATGTGCCAAGTATCTGGCATGGTAGTTTCCCATCCTTTCTATTTGTTATGTTTGAGGCGTATATAAAAATTTTAGTCTGATTTATAATGTGGCATTTTGTTGTAGGAATTTAATACAGAACCTGTTATCCCCATCTACAATGCCAAACCTGAGCAAGTGGAGAAAGCTTTGAAGCATGTTTACCATGTGTCTATGAACAAAACCAAAGGAAAGAAATTGGAACTATTGTTGGCTATATTGCCAGACAACAACGCAGTTCTCTCTATGGTAAGCCGTAATGGTGAAATAAATGTGCATTGATCTACGTAGCATGACACTTTTGGTTGATGACATGTTTGGTGTCGACACGTATCGTGTCCAAATGTCGGCAACACTTCGATTACTTGTATATTTTTAAATTAAAGCTGCGTGTCTGAGTGTGTAAGTATGCATGCTTTATAGGCATTGATTGTATCAATCAAAGTTTCCTATTTCGTCAGTTGGCACAACTTAGAAGATTGTTATGTTCAAATTTTAAATCTTCATGATTTCTTATAAATGCTTTTTGCGTTCAGGTGATCTCAAGCGTATTTGCGAGACTGACCTTGGTTTAATTTCTCAATGTTGTCTGACAAAGCATGTCTTTAAGATAACTAAGCAGTACTTGCCCAACGTGTCTCTGAAAATCAACGTCAAGGTTTGTTGTAAATGTCAGCATATTACTCTTAACACTTCTAAAATGCTTCCAATAGCTTATCAATGGTTATTTTCCCTCTTCTTGGTGCAGATGGGAGGTAGAAACACGGTTCTTGTTGATGCCGTAAGCTGCAGAATACCATTGGTCAGTGACATACCAACTATAATATTTGGAGCAGATGTTACTCATCCTGAAAATGGGAAGACTCCAGTCCCTCAATCGCAGCTGTCGTTTGCGTCTCAAGATTGGCCTGAAGTAACAAAGTATGCAGGTTTAGTATGTGCTCAAGCTCATAGACAGGAGCTTATACAAGATTTATACAAAACTTGGCAGATCCTGTTAGTGGATTAGTTAGTTAAGCGGCATGATCCGGTAATAAGCGAAATATGACTTCCACTTTTCTATTTCTCAATGTTGTTCTTGGTTGTATAATGTATTGTGTGGATTTTGGTAATAACATTTTTACTTTTTGTGCAGGGATTTGTTGGTTTCCTTTAGAAAGCGACAGGACAGAAACATAAAGGGATTATATTTTACAGGTCTGTATGCATCTTTAATTTATGCTCTTAATAGAAAAATGAAACTGTTAGTTACCAATGTATTAATGAGAAATTTGTACAGGGATGGTGTTAGTGAAGGACAGTTTTACCAAGTTCTACTATATGAGTTGGATGCGATTCGGAAGGTTTGAGTTGTTTACTCACTCCTACTCTAATCTTATTTTATAATAGGTCTCTTTATAATGTATATATGTAATTTTTGCAGGCATGTGCCTCTTTAGAGCCAAACTATCAACCTCCAGTAACTTTCATAGTTGTACAAAGAGACATCATACTCGGTTATTAGCAAATAACCACAGGGACAGAAGCAGTACAGATAGAAGTGGAAATATTCTTCCTGGTATGTTTGAATGTTCCTTAATGGTATATAAACACAAATGAATGAATTTGAGTCATTTTTGATTTTAAAATGATTGTCCAACGATCGACTTTCTCATGATTTTTATATCCTTTCAGGGACTGTTGTTGATTCCAAAATCTGTCACCCAACAGAGTTTGATTTTTATCTCTGCAGTCATGCCGGCATCCAGGTAGAGAAGATAGTGTTTTCTAGCTACCACAGATATAAATTTATACCTTTGATTTGCCTCAACTATGGTTTCTTTTTCTATTATCATGTAGGGTACAAGCACGTCCAGCGCATTATCATGTTCTATGGGATGAAAACAACTTCACAGCTGATGGGATTCAGTCATTGACAAACAATCTCTGTTATACTTATGCTAGGTATGCAGCGCTCCGTGTCTGTTGGTAAGCGATTTGATTAACGTGTGATATTTAATTATACTTCTTAGCCTTATCACTTGTAAAAAGAAGCCTGAATGGTTTTACAACATGATTGGATGAAATAGGCGCATGTATCCTGTGGGAACATCTGTGGTTATTCACGAACTTCCTCTGATCAAATTATAAGAAAAATTTGCAATTTTAGGTTCATTGAATAACTAATGTATCGATCCACAATCTGATTTGGATACATTGGTTATTCAACGAACCTAAAAGTGCAATTTCTTATAAATAAGACCAGAGTAGTAGCAAATAAACAGAATCATGAAAGCAAAATGTGTCATTAATTTAATGCTCTCAATCTTGCTTTGGTTTTAGGCTTCTAGCTAACCTCATCAATAGTTGTACTATTCAGTATTTGTTTCTACATTAGATTAGATTTGTTTTGGATTTGAAATATATATCATATTGAATTGGAAAATATGAAACTTGAATGGACGTTTTGGTTGTGCAGTTCCTCCAGCATATTATGCACATTTAGCTGCTTTTTCGAGCTCGTTTCTTTCTACACGGAACCAGACCTGCAGGAGAATGGCTCCACCACAGGTAATAGCCGTGGTTCGAAGACAACGCGTACAAATGGAGACTGTGGTGTGAAGCCATTGCCAGCCTTGAAGGAAAATGTGAAGAGAGTAATGTTTTACTGTTAGACAGCATGGAAATCAAATGGTACATGCATGCAGCAAGCACCATGATGCATTGCAATAATTTAACTTCCCCCTCAATAGTTTACTTGTACATTAGTGACTCTTTCAGCATAGTGTGGCATGGTTTCCCATAATAGATCCATGGTTAGTTCTAGATGTCTGATAAGTATTTGGCTAGAACTTGGAGACATATACACTATAGGTTTATTTAGAGTTTTAGAGTTGCTAACCTTCTCTGTCCATCAGGCATATTGTAAACTAAGTTCCATGAATCAATCTTTTTATTGTAGAATTTTTTCTTTCCTGAAGGCCCTTGTAGATGAAGATTAAAGAATGTTACTTCCCTATTTACAAGGATTGTATATGCAAATATTAATGTAACATTTTTAGCTGAACCCAAACAGAGTGCAACAGTAAAATTTCTGTAGCTGAAGCTGAGTGAGTGAGGTGATTTATTATTGCATTAGAATCACTCTAGGAGTAAAATATGTAAACAAATAATCAATTTTCATTTACAGAAAAAACATAACTATAACTAGAATTAAAAGTGGTTAGTAAAAGTACTTGCAATTTTAAATAATGGCAAGATTGCTGTTATAGGCAAGGTTGGTGAGATTCTCTTCTAATAGATTTCTTTAAGACATGGATATAAGCATGTTGAGTGATACAAGGATTGCCAACTTCTTTTGGACAGAAGCAGTCAACATTGTTTGTTTTGTTTGTATGCAAAATAGAATAAATATCATACCAATGCTAAGTAAGATATCCTATGAATTGTGGAAAGGTAGACAGCCAAACATTTCATATTTTGTGGTTTTGGATGTACTTGTTATAATTTAAATACTAATGATCAACTTGGTTGGTTCGACGTGAAATCAGACAAAAGGATATTGATGGGTTGGTTACTCAAACTTCCAAGGATTGTAGAGTTTACAACTCTAGAGCTCAAATAGTGGAAGAGTTTATCCACTGATCCACATAAGATTTGATGATACGAAAGCTTCATGTTGTTGATCTGTCAGACCTAGCTAGATACTCCCTCTAGTCCTATTATAATTCTTTTTTTTTTTGTAATTTTAGGTTCTTTGAATAAGCCCAAAGATAGATCAAATCATCAATTTTTAATGAGCACAAAAGCGGTAAACTTTTCTTATAATAAGGACTAGAGAGTAATTCTTTTGTAGAATGAATCTAGAGTTAGACAATCCCTAAAGAATGGTGATGATAATGATGACGTGTTGGAGAAAAGTATCGAACTCAATGCAGTAACCAAGCAAAGCCGAAAGTTTAAATCTCATCATCCACAAAATCTCATCATTGAGAGTCTCAAGATACAATAAGGCGATGTCATCTTTTTAGAACATCGGAGATTATGCATGGTTTGAGGATCAAGCACACATAATCTCTCAATGGTCTATCTCTATCATTCACCATATCTTGAACCTTGATTTATGAATTGTTGTCTATATCAGTCTTCTTGATCATGCAAGGACAAAGTTTGAGTATATGGTCCTCTTCTTCCATGAATTGGACCACCACGGGCTCGATCCTACCACCATGTTTAGATCTACCACCTCTAGTGCTTCGCCACCTCTAGAATTTGTTCTTCCAACATGTTGAAAGGTATAGAAAAATGGTCCATCCTTCATAATCATCAAATCAAAAACTCATTCCAATTGTTTCTTGGCGAATGAGCAATGCGTTAAAAGATTGAACTGAGAAATATTTATACACATTGCCACTTGCTCCGGGTCCGTCGGGCGTGCCATTTGCTTTTTGTGATTTTGGTGAAAATCAACAAACAATCAAAATCAAGCGAAAATGAGAGTCTCCAGGTCAAAAAGGTATTGTAGTCACAAATTTAAAGAAAGAAGAGAAGAATTCATTCACATCAGCGAAAAGCGAATGGAAGATTCTAGATGGATAACATGAATAGAATTTGAAGAAGTAGGAATCCGTTCACATCACCAATCGAATCAAAAATGGACTCAAGATTGATGAAATGAACAAATTCGAAGATAAAATAAAAAAAGTGCTTGAAAGAAACACAAAAATCAAACCTAAGAAGGAGAGAACATCATGAATCTTTCAAGCAAGAAAGCATAAAGAAAATAAAAGGAAAAACATGAAAGGAATTACTGGTACTAAAATGGGTTGTTGGGAACATTGCCTTGACTTCGTTGATTAAGTGAGCGTCGTGAGGACTTAGGAGTTTTAGAGTGCACACAAGTTCAAACAATATTGATTACAATGATCATACACGTATTTATAGGTAAACAAAATAACTTCCTAATGAGAGAGATCATGACAAGTGTCTCTCGTAGTAACTTCCCCATCCATGTTTGACACTTGTCTTATTTTAAATAACAAATAAACTACTAACTAGTAGGATACGGTGCATACATGTTGCGGTCTTCTTCTTAATATTCTTTTTATGAGCGAACTTAGACATAATTTAAATAGTCACGAATGACACATTGTGAAAAAAGACAAATTTAAAGTTGTTAAAAAAGGAGTCTCAAATAAAAAATTAGATAAATATTAAAATCTAAAAATGTAAAAGTATCATTTAAAAACAATCATGCATTTATCAAGTGTTCTTTTATATATTAGTTAATCAGTGTTGTTATCTGTATTTTTTTATATATCGGTCTGGTATCTGCGTGATTTTACATACATCATTGCAATTATCTACGTGTTTTTTTATATTTCAATAAAGTTATCACGTGTTTTTAATATATCGGTGAAGTTATCTCATTGTTTCAATTGATTATTTTAGATGATTAATAGATTATAGTAGATACTAACTTATGAGATAGATGATAGATTATCAAATATTTCGATGAAGTATTTTTATATATCGATCACGATTATCCACATGTTTTTATACATACCATTGCGAGTTATCTCAAGTTTTTTTTTACATATTAGTATAGTTATCCCATGTTTTTTTATATATCGGTGAAGTTATCTCATAGTTTCAATTGATTATTTTAGTTGATTAATACATTTAGAGAGTAAAAGATGGATAAGTAGATTATCAAATATATCGATCTTGATTATCCGTGTTTTTATATATCGAGTATAGTTATCCCATGTTTTTATATATATCGATCCTGATTATCATTGTGTTTTAAATTTTAATCGATGAGTTGAAATAGTCATTAAGTTTTCCTTTTCTTTTGATATATTATATAGTGTTTTTATATATCAGTGAAGTTATCACGTGTTTTCATATATTAGTGCAATTATCTACGTAGTTTAGATTGATTATTTTAGTTTATTAGTAGATTTGATTTGATTTGAATTTGAAATTTGAAAAAAAGGGAAAGATAAAAAAATTGAGTGAGAAGAAAGTGCATTGGGAAAAGAAATTTGAAAAAAAAGTGATAGTAAATTACAATATTGCACTTAGTTAGATGAGTTGTCAAATAAATAGGAAACTTATTTGAGTAATTTAAGTATGGTTTGTTTGTATAAATAGATATTAGATTAGATTAGTAGATAGTGGGTAAAGAAAATTGATGAGTATGATTTGAATTTTGAAAAAAAAAAGTAAGAGAAAGTATGGAAAAAGTGGGAGTGAGAAGAAAATGCATTGCGAGAATAAGTTTGATAAAAGTATGATAGTAAATTCTGATGTTGTCGTAGTTAGATGAATTGTCGAGTAAATAGGAGGCTTGTTTGAGTAATTTAAATGTGGTTTGTTTGTATAGATAGATTAAGTGTGGTTTGTTTGTATAAATAGATTAGTAGATAAATATATATTAGGTTAGATAGTAAATAGGAGTAAATTGTGGATTATTAAATATTAATGTAATTATATTAGATTATATAGTGGATTAAAAAATTAAGAAAATAAATATTTTTAAATAAAGGAGTGTATTTTTTAAATATTGGGAAATGTGAGATCGAAAGAGAGTGAGTGAGAAAGTAAAAGTAGAATTAAAAAATGATAAATAAAACAAAAGTGGTGATGTGTCAAAAAAAAGTAAGATGTCTAAAATTGTAGCTTTGTAAGTTGTTTGTTTGTATAAAAGATAGATATTAGATTAGATTAGTATAGTTATTCCATGTTTTTTTATATATCGGTCTTTGATTATTTCATAGTTTCAATTGATTATTTTAGTTCATTAGTAGATTATAGTAGATAGTAAAAAGATAGATAGAAGATTATCAAATATATCGGTCACGATTTATCTCGTGTTTTTATATATCGTTATAGTTATCCGTGTTTTTATATATCGATCTGAGTTATCCCGTGTTTTTATATATCGATCTGATTATCCGTGTTTTAAATATTAATCAATAGTTGAAATAGTCATTAAGTTTTCCTTTTCTTTTGATATATTAATATCGTTTTTATATATCGATGAAGTTATCCCGTTTTTATATATTAGTGCGATTATATCGTAATTTAGATTAATTATTTTAGTTTATTAGTAGATTTGATATAATTTGAATTTTGAAATTTGAAAAAAAGAGGAAACTTAAAAAAATTGGGAGTGAGAAAAAGTGCATTGGGAGAAAAATTTGAAAAAGAATTTGATAGTAAATTACAATGTTGCCCTTAGTTAGATGAGTTGTCAAATAAATAGGAAACTTTTTGAGTAATTTAAGTATGGTTTGTTTGTATAAATAGATATTAGATTAGATTAGTAGATAGTGGGTAGAAAAAATTGATGAGTATGATTTGAATTTTGAAAAAAAAAGTAAGAGAAAGTATGGAAAAAGTGGGAGTGAGAAGAAAATCATTGCGAGAAGAAATTTAATAAAAGTATGATAGTAAATTACAATGTTGTCATTAGTTAGATGAATTGTCAAGTAAATATATAGGGAGGCTTGTTTGAGTAATTTAAATGTGGTTTGTTTGTATAGATAGATTAAGTGTGGTTTGTTTGTATAAATAGATTAGTAGATAAATAGATATTAGGTTAGATAGTAAATAGGAGTAAATTGTAGTTTATTAAATATTAATGTAATTATATTAGATTATATAGTGGATTAAAAAAATTAAGAAAATAAATATTTTTAAATAAAGGGTGTAGGGCCCCTAATAATAGATGTGTAAGAAATAAAAACGTTGGGAAATGTGAGATCGAAAGAGAGTGAGTGAGAAAGTAAAAGTAGAATTAAAAATGATAAATAAAACAAAAGTGGTGATGTGTCAAAAAAGTAAGATGTCTAAAATTGTAATTTGTAAGTTGTTTGTTTGTATAAATAGATAGATATTAGATTAGATTAGATTAGTATAGTTATCCCATGTTTTTTTATATATCAGTGCAGTTATCTCATAATTTCAATTGATTATTTTAGTTGATTAGTAGATTATAGTAGATAGTAAAAGTTAGATAGAAGATTATCAAATATATCGGTCACGATTATCTCGTGTTTTTATATATATCGATTATAGTTATCAGAGTGTTTTTATATATCGAGTTATAGTTATCAGTATTTTAAATATTAATCGATAGTTGAAATAGTCATTAAGTTTTCCTTTTTCTTTTGATATATTAATATCGTTTTTTTATATATCAGTGAAGTTATCCCGTGTTTTTATTTATTAGTGCAGTTATCTCGTAATTTAGATTAATTATTTTAGTTTATTAGTAGATTTGATATAATTTGAATTTTGAAATTTGAAAAAAAGAGGGGAAATTTAAAAAATTTGGGAGTGAGAAGAAAGTGCATTGGGAGAAGAAATTTGAAAAAAAATTTGATAGTAAATTACAATGTTGCCATTAGTTAAATGAGTTGTCAAATAAATAGGAAACTTTTTGAGTAATTTAAGTATGGTTTGTTTGTATAAATAGATATTAGATTAGATTAGTAGATAGTGGGTAAAGAAAGTTGGTGAGTTTGATTTGAATTTTGAAAAAAAAGTAAGAAAAAGTAGGAAAAAAAGTGGGAGTGAGAAGAAAATGCATTGATTGAAGAAATTTGATAAAAGTATGATAGTAAATTCTGATGTTGCCACTTAGTTAGAAGAATTGTCGAGTGAATAGGGAGAGTTGTTTGAGTAATTTAAATGTGGTTTGTTTGTATAAATAGATTAATTGTGGTTTATGCTGTATAAATAGATAAATAAGATATTATGTTAGATAGTAAATAAGAGTAAATTGTAGATTATTTAATATTAATTTAATTATTTTAGATTATATAGTGGATCAAAAAATTGGGAAAGAAATATTTTTAAATAAAGGATGTAGGGGCACTAATAATAGATGTGTAAAAAGTAAGAAATATTGGGAAATGTGAGTTTGAAAGAGAGTGAGTGAGAAAGGAAGAGAAAGTAGAATTAAAACTAAAAATAAAACAAAAGTGTTGATGTGTCAAAAAAATAAGATGTGTAAAATTGTAATTTTTAAGTTGTTTGTTTGAATAAATAGATATTAGATTAGATAACTTCCTAATAACTTCTTTGGTAACTTCCTTGCATCAATTGTCAACAATTTATCACACACTTTGAGTCTTTGATATTTCTTGAAAACGTTTGGCCTCTCGAACTTCAAGTAATCTTTGAGACTTCCTTGCATTATCAAGTCACCAAGGTCTTCAACATGCATTTATATTTATTTTTGCTCCATAAACCAGCTAGCCAACTAGATCTTTGACATAGCATAAAAATGTATTTTCTCCATTAATAGATTCATATTTAAACCACTTTAAGAAATCAATTTATGTTTATCAGGGCCGGCCACCGCACGGGGTACACAGCCCAATGTCAAATTTGTAGGGCCCAAAATAAATCATAAAATATATACATATACTGTTGTGTTTCATCTATTGGTATGAAATTGCTCTCGATATAATGGTAAGGATTACTGAGCGGCTTTAGGAAGGCGAGTTTGATTCCCTATTACGATTTAATGATGTGATTTACAATTATGTAATGTTGCAAGTAAAATATAAATACTATAGTTATTACGAAAATATATTCATATAACAATAGAAAAACAAAAAAAAAAATTATAGTGCTCAAATTGGTTAGTACAAAAATATTTTTATATAACAATAGGAAAAAAAATTATAGTGCTCAATTAGGGGCCCAATTTTTAAACTTTAAGCAAGTCTTGTCTAAATTGTTTGGGGACGACCATGTTGTTTATACTTCTTTTATTTATATTTGTTTTTCATCTTATGTTTATTTTTTTGAGTCCACGCCGACCCCTTTTACATTTCTTTAATGAGTACTCCCATGACCACTTTCCCTCGTTTTATATGACCCTTATTTTGGTCATTTCGCACCAACATATTTTAGAAACATACTTAAATTGATGTTTTTATTTTTATTTTAGTCTCGTGTTTTAGTATTTCACTTTTTATTCACGTTCGTTTCTTTATTTTGGTCATTTCGCTGCTTGATTATTAAAGCATCTTTGAAATTGATATTTATTTTTATTTTATTTTTGAGTATCGCGTTGCACCATTTACTCATGGGAACTTCAACCACATTTACAATAGAACCCGATCACCTTCTTTCAACTTTGTATAGTTGTTTCTATTTTGTGGTTTTCATGCCATCATCTGCATGATACCCACGTTTCTTTTTCTAATTGTGTTGTCTTTTTTCTTTCTAATTATGGGTTAAGTGTTTATATTTACATTTGATGAATATAAATTATGTTATTAAAATTAGTTAGACTTTTTCTTCTTATTATCTATGAATGTTCAATTTCATTATTCTTGTTTTTGACACAATTTCATTGTCTTTGTTAATGTTCATTTATAATCTTCTTATTTAATTTATAGTTATAACTTAATTTTTATTCACAACTATTTTTGGCGAAGGAAACCAAACTACTTCATTTCAATAAGAATAACGTCCACGAATACGAGGTTGGGACATAATCAAAAATTGTGGAACAAGCATAAAGTGTTGATGCTCTAGCGAGGTATGAGCAACAACGTACATTCGCTTGTCTACTAGCAAAACAACACCTATAGTTTTGAATAGTAGAATGCAAAAGATTTGCAACTCCAGAATAATAGAGCCGACTTGATTAGTCATGAGTTGGTTTCGATTTATTACCATTAACATTAGTAAGCAATCCGATTCAATGGTAACTAGTTGGACTCTGCACTCAATAAGCCATAATAGCCTCCACACGCTCCGGTTGCCTCTGCTTCTTGAGGTTGGAACACCGCCAAAAAGTCATGGTCTTCGCCGCAATAAACTCGCCTTTCTCGTCACACACACACATCCACGCCAAACACACCTTGGGGTTCAAAAATAGCGGCACCAACTTTACACTTCAACTCTTAGGTCTTAAACCGTCCACACAATCGATTAGGGGCGCTATCCACAAAAGGTCTCACACCACTATAAAGGCGGACGGACTCCCAATCATGCAAAACATCCGTAGCAATCTGGGCCAAAACACCCACCGGACGATGAAGCGCTCCCAGAACCACGCTCATTCCGCGCTTCCAAATACACCAAAAATTATGGTCGTAGCTTTACGCAATTAAGGAGAGGAAAAAAATACATCAACTGAAATCCCCACCTCCACTGCACTTGCTCACGGACTACACTGCAAAAAAGCGACATGGCGCCATACCTACTCCACCCGGCGACCAAAGAATACATGGAACTTCGTTTTCATCGTGTTCCACACAACTATTATACTACATATTTTACAACTAAACACCGTTGTCCTAATGACATAAGCCACTCTGAGACATGGGAATTGACTCGGTGCTCTTGAGTTCGATTCCACAGTGGACAAACGCGGTTGCTCGTTAGTCTGAAATTTGCTCACAAGCACAGTAGTGAATATTAAACTTTCGTTAAAGCGTTGAGGCAACCAAAGTAAGTAATGCGTGATGATTTAAACTAAAAAAAGAATATTCATTTTACACAAATCAGATTTAGCCGACCCCAAACATGACAATTTGCTACTATTCCCAACACTTACTACATGGGCCGTAGGATGGTAATACCTTTAAAATAATATATTCTGCATATAAAAACAAGGAAAGGATTGGGAGAATCAAATTAGTGTCCTATTATGACTTTTAGGTACTTACTGTCGCACCAGATTGAAAGCTATGAGAATTTTACCATATCCAAATAAAACAAACAAAGAAATTATTAACTTTTAAAACCGAGGCTTCAGTTTCAAAGAAAACCCATGAAAAATCAAATGGAGGAAGAGACACATAGATGCAAAAACCTACAACAATCAGAAGCAGATGAATGATAACAACATGACATGATCGAGATTCGAGACAGGTTTATTCATTAGATGATGGTGATGAGGACATATCATTCATGAGGTTTAGTTTGTCCAATAGTATATCATCAATATTCAACATCTCACACTAATTAAACTTTGACGTATCGAGGAATTAGTACCTGCGATTCTGTACGAGAGGATCACGTTTTATCTTAAAAAACATTTAAGAACTCACGCTAATTAAACTTGGTTATTCAAACATCTTTAAAGAGAACATAATTAATTAAATAAAACGCAATAGTACCCAAACCCTAAAATGCTACGAAAGTACTCCAAAATTTGAGAATCTACTAGTAGTGACTTATGTAATGGGATGGTATAATTAATGTAGTATGTACCACAACCAATCAAAAATTGACATATCATTAAAATATTTGACTTTTATCTTAATAATTACCTTAAGAGTCGCATATTCCCATGATTTTACGATTGATTGATGGTGTAACAAAATATTTACACCGACAATGTAGAGTTATCAAACTCATAGTTAAATTGTCCCATTTGAGTAGAGTTATCAAAATGAACCACTTGCTTTGACCCAATGGACAAAGAGGCATAAAAAGCGGTGAGTTGTATTTCTATATCCTAGCCCGAGACAGAGTCGGTTAGCGAGCCCGACTCAAGCCAATTTTTAACAAAGGAAATCAAAAAATATGATTAAGGGCATCTCAAAATCTCTATTATATACTCCTTCGGATCTAATTATTATAAACAAAAATAATTACTTTCACACATATTAAGGAGAGTAGTTTTGTGCATTTAATTATCTTGAATTCATGGAAAAAATAAACAGATTTACTAAACTATCCATAATTAATAATCATCTTCCCACAATATTAATGAGTTGATTTAAAGGAAGTGGTGAAAAACCAATGTTAAATATGGATAAATTAATTGACTTTGCTTTACATTTAAGTCTGCCAAAAACTAAACACTTTTTTTGCTTATAATTGAATCAGGAGGAAGTATCTTGGATCCTGAATGCAAAGCACCACGCCACCAATATGAAAGAAAAAGAAGAAGAAGAAAAATACTAGGGTAAGGATGCCTAGCTACTCTATAAATTAAAACAAAATCTATGGAAATTCCAAGGCTTAGGAGTAATAAGGAAGTTCAATCATATATATATATTAAAGGATAGATTGAACCATGAATGATGACTTGCACTAGCATTGGTACAGTATGTATAAACTCAATAACTCCAATATATAAAGCAATTATTACATGTGTAGAGTGCCATTAAAAGCTAAAATATGTTGAGCTCCAATAAAATATGTTGAGCTCATAAAAGCTAAAATATAATATGTTGATCAAGTAGATAGCATCGAAACATAGAAAAAACCTCCAAATTAACTTAAATTTAGAGGAAATCAATGAGAAGCACTACTATAAGGTTTAACATAATAAAAATAATTAGGAATTTTAAATTTCTTCATGCAACCAACAACTAAGTGAAGCAACCACATGATCTTAATATCATACCCTACGAAAGAAGGAAAGTTGAGATCATGCTGGCAGCTTCACTTGGTAGTGATCCATGATAATAAACTACTACTGCATGCTGCTACTTGATTATGGGACTCACATATTTAAAAGGCGGTTTAATTGTTAGAGTTTGGATTGAGAAGAAAGTATGAATGGCCACTGTTATATATAGTAGATCAACCTCACATGAGATAGATACAACTCATAGTGAAAATTATAATATGTACTTTTTCCCTCTTCTCTTTTAATATTTTTATTTACAATTCGTATCACTTACACGCAATTATAGACTCATTCTTGAGTATTGAGATCGTTTAAGCGATTGGCCCTAGTCATATATGTTTTTCCATACGCGTGAAGCAACCAAGAATCAAACCCTTGACCACGATGGCGGATCAGGGATTAAATAATAGGGTGTTCCTTCGATAGCCAGCTAAGGCGTGATGTATTCTGCACCCAAAGGCGGGGATGATGTTCGTTCGATATGGCCAGCTAAGGCGGTATGTATTAGCACAAAACAAGGCGTTTGGAGTGTATTACGAGAATGTTTGGGTGTTAAGGAACACGGGAACAGCCTCTTGAATCACGCCTCTCGCTTGGCCAAAATGGTTAGGAGTCAGATATCTGCAAACACATCTTATAGCGTGTATGTTGGTTAACATGCAAATATGGTAGACCAATGTAAAAGATCGACATTGGAGTTATTATAGAAATGAAAACAAATTCAAAGAGTAGAAAGTGGTCCCTCCTCATGCAAATTGAATATTGTCACACCAACAATACACCATGCATTTTCAGACAGGTTAGTGAGTGTTTTCTATGTATACTGCAATAGCATTAATAACTTTTGGCTTGGGAGCTAAAGGAAGTGGGGACCCTTTACATATACACTGTTTATCTACTAGATGTGCACCTATATATATACAAATCTTTTAAGTTAAAGATCTTTTTGTGTACATTCATACACATGCCATTTCTCTTGCAATTTTCTATTTCTTAGATACTTGCTTCTGATGCATTTGGTTAGTGCCAGATGCATAGATACTATTTAATGGAAACATTTGATACTGCTTAAGAAAACGACTTGTCAGATGGAAATTTAATGATATCTAGAAAGTAATTTCTTTGATGGTTAGGGCTTGTAGTGACATGAGAGATTTAAAGTGTATATGTCATCATCTAATTTATAGCTTGTGTGGATTTTGTATGTACCTTCTACAAGGGCAAAGGTTGGAGGATCATAGAGTTGATATATGAAAATATTTGACTCGCTTTATCACGCGATGCCATGACGTTTCATCGTTGAAGCTAAGACCACGACTTTTCGGTTGTCGTATCGCTCATGAGTCAGAAAGGTGGACTTCAAGGAATGATCTGCTATGGCCATTGCATTATTCATATACATTTGTAACTTCTTTGAACAACGAAAAGCAAGTCAACATAAATAGTGTAACCTATCTTAGCGAGTCATTCCTCGAGGTCCACCTTTGAACCTTAATTTTGGGGTCTAAGTGCACCCATGATTTGTTATTGGCTTAATTAACTTTATAGTCTCTAGCCATGCTTTATTTAAGTCTTAAAAGTCTTGTGGGTTTATGATCCAACTATTCCATAAGAGGAGGTGTTAGAGTATGTGACTAAAAGATCACATCATAGTATGAGTAGACCCATCTCGTGGAAGAGAGAATTAATCATCATTATAGAATGACCCTTAACTATAAAAGGAAGGTCTACATGCGGCGGGAATGGAGTCTCTTCATTGACATTGTGATGTGGAATCCCAACAATTAATTAAAAAGTAAGAGAGGAAATTTTAACACATGAAAAAATGGATTAATAAGCTTAGATTTGACACTTAACACTTTCAACTCGAAATGTCAATTGAGAATATCCATTCTCTATGTTGTTTTTATTAAACTACTTTGACAAACTTATGAAAAATACATAAAACTTATTTATTTGCATAAGTTGTTTTTCATAAGCTCAAAAATAAGTTCTATCCAAGCGGGCCAAATTGTGTTTTGTCTCGTCAAAAAGCGAACCAATCCAAACCGCATTGGTTTGGTTTGGTTTTTCTTTCAGGAAGCCAAGTGAACCAAACTAAACGCATCTATTTGAGCAGGGGAAATCGAGAGCATGATCAAACAAAATCGAGCCAAGCCCGGATCGAAGAAGGGATCACAACTCTAAGTTTTTGTTCATGCTTGCATTAAGAAGCAGTAATAGAGCTAATCAGTTGTCTCTTTGCACGGGGAAGGGAGGAAGTTGGAGGAGGTGGGAGAGTGAAGCGGGAAGTGAAAAAAATTCGAAGCTAGTTATGTTGACTATTTTCAAAGACCAACTCTTGGTGGTATTGAGTTCGAGTAAGATCGGTGAGGACGATTACTCTCATTTGATTTCTCCGCTTTATGCAATCTTAATTTCATTAAATCTTTTGTTGGGAGGTGGTGAAGGAGGACATCTCGGGGTTCTTAAGTGAGTTTCATGCTAATGTTGTCACGCCCAAAGCCATTTACCTTGCTTTTCTTGCTCTCGTCCCCGAAGGAGAATCCTCGAGAACTTAAGGAGTATCGTCCAATTTGTCTCATTGGTTGCATCTATAAAATCATGGCTAAAGTGTTAGCTTGTAGATTGAAAAAGGTATTGCATGCGGTTATTTCTCCTTGTCGATCGGTGTTTATTCTTGGTCGACCAGATTTTGGATGGGGTGTTGGTTGTTAATGAACTAGTGGACTTGGCGAGCGAAGAAAAGATGAATGCATGTTGTTTAAAGTCAATTTTGAAAAGGCTTACGATTCTATTTCTTGAGGCTTTCTTGAGTACATGATGGGTCGGATGGGTTTTGGGTCAAAGTGGATTAATTGGATTAATTCTTGTCTTCACAACTCTTCGATGTCGGTTCTTGTCAATGGGAGCCTACAGGGATTTTAAGATGCATAGAGGGCCTTAAGCAAGGGCCCTTTATCTCTTTCCTCTTTCTCATTGTCGTAGAGGATTAATCGGTATGGTTCAAAAAGTTGTGCGAGAGGATGTTTTTACGAGTTTCGAGTTCATATGATCTACATTATTATTATTGATTCATTGGCGACAATATTGTGGTTGGTAAGGGTACTTGGATAATTTATGGTGTATTAATTCTATTTTTAGAATTTTTGAATTAGTCTCGGGGTTGAAGGTGAACTTTCACAAGAGTTATCTTTATGGTATAAATCTAAAGGCTAACTTTTTGGAGGCGTCTGCGACCTTTACGTCTTTGTATGCACATTTGGTATTCTTTTTAAGTTTTTGGGTATTTGGTGAGAGCCAATCCAAGAAGAAGATTTACAGGTTTCGATTATTGATAAGGTGAGAAAAGACTTTCATCGTGGAGTGGTGCGTTTCTTGTCTGTTTGGGGGTAGAGTGTCTCTTTTTAACTCGGTCCTCAATAGCATTCTACATTATATGTTCTCTTTTTCAAGGCTCCAGATAGTTATTCAAGAGTTAGTCAAGATTGGAGAGACTTTACGTGGGGAGTAATAGAGAGGGTCATCACGTGTATTGGGTATCTGGGACAAGGATTGCGGATCTAAGAAGGATGGTGGTTTGGGGGTGGAGAATGCAGGAAGCCTTCAATTTGGCTCTTACTGTCCAAGTGGAAGTGGAGATGCATCAACGACATTAGTGCAAGTTGGTGGCAGCTTCTCTCACACCGGTATGGAGATTTGAGACATATTTTCACAGGGGTTCTTTCGTATAGAGGTGACACTAAGGATTCTTTATGGTGGGGGGATTTAATCCTTTTGGAAGAAGGAAATCCTTCGTGGCGAGGAGCCTTTGTTTTGCACTTAGGCCTATGTTGGGGAAATGAAATTTGATTTCTTTTTGGAGACATAAGTGGGCTAGCAATGGCACGTTCAACGACTTGTTCCCCAAACTTTTTGAAGTTGCCTGACTTAAACATGGTAGTATTTTGGAGCATAGGAGGCCCCGGGTTGACAATAAGCGGTGTTGGAATTTTGCTTGGAGTCGAGATCTGTCCAGCCGAGGAGAGGGTTGATCGAGATTTGATTATGTCCATTCTACATTCTTTTCACCGATGTTTTTGAGCATGATCATTAGCGATGGAAGCTTGAAAATCTCCATTCTTTTACATTAAATCCTGTTATGAGTGCATTGATGAATTTGATGCATCATGAAAGAATGGATAGCGATATCCAGAGTGCCACTTACCGATATGTGGCAACTTTCTATTCCCACTAAGGTGGGAGTTTTTGCGCGAGAGATTGTTTTGGGAAGCTCCGACTCGTGACTCTCTTATTTCTAAGGGCATTATTAATGACCCCCATGGGGCGTGTTTCCCCTTTTTCTTTGAGAAGGATGAATCGATTACCCATATTTTTTTCTTGTGCAGGTGTTCCGTGCTAGTTTGGCTTGCTATTCAGAATTGGTCGGACATGGTGATCTCAGATTCTCTAGTTGGTGTGGAGCACTTTTGGGCTCATGGTTTGCAGTTGGTATCGAAGAAGACGAGTAGATTGAAGTATTTGATTTGGATGGCTGTCACTTGGTGTATATGGTTACATCGGAATCATATTCTTTTCAGAGGTCAAGTTTTTAGTGTGCAAGTGGTTGTTAACCATGTAAAGTCTATATCATGGGCTTGGTTCATAAGCATAGAAGGTCGAAATTCCAATTATAAGATCTCTGACTAGTGGGGTAATCCTTTCAATTGTATGAACTCAGTGTAATTGACTTTAGTCTCATTCTTCCTAGGGCACTCTTTCCTCCTTGGGTCTTTTTCCCATGGGGTTTTGGCCCAAGGAGGTTTTAATGAGCCCCCTTGTATTTGTACCTGTTGGAGTGCCCGTTTGCACTCCTCTTTAATATTATTTTTTGCTTATAAAAAAAACCGCATCTATTTTTACCTTGCGGTTCGGTTCACTTTTTTACTCAAAACCGAACCAGCCTGCACCGCGAACACCCCTACCCACATGTGACCTGAGCAAATTAAGAGTAGCTTGTTTGAAATAAAACAAATGATATTGTATTTCGACGAATGATACGATGACAACAAAACCATTTGAATGAACAAATTTGTTTAGAGTTTTTGACAAAATTTCGAGGAGTAAATTACACTCTTAGTCCATAACTTTATTTTAGTGTTCGATTTGATCGACTTACGTATTATTTGTTTCATTTTTGTCTCATAAGTTGACAAGTTATACAATGTTGGTCCTTAGTTACTAAGGCGGTTGAGTAATGTTATTTAGCCAAAACATCCAATAAAAATAGCCAAAACCAATTTACAACACAAATTAACTAAGTTTTTAGGTCATTAATCAACACTGCTTTTCACAATTTTCTAGGTCATTGACTAAAAACTTAGTTAATTGGTTCTTGGTTAATGACCTAAAAAACTTGACTAATTGGTATTGTAAAGTAGTTTTTGACTATTTTTTGCTGAAGTTTTTTGGCAAAATAACATTGCTCAAGGCGGTTAATGCTAGCTTAGATGGCCACTAACTGATGATCTGACTACTAAGTCAACACATGGAGGGCTAAAAATGAATTCAAATAATTAGATAAAAGAATGAATCGAGTTATATCCTTTCTACCCCATATTGATAGCCTAGAGTTTTGTTAGTTATTATTTGGACAAGGAGAAATAAGTTGATTCAAGCTTTTATCTTATCATTTGGTTCCATCTCGATCCGTCCATGTATTGACTCAGACCTTACATAAGCTAACATTAGCAAAATTTGTAATGGAAAGACCAACATACTATAAGATTGTTAACTTTAAGAGGCTAAAAATGAAACAAATGATGCGTAAGAGACCAATTTTAAAACTACATAAGAGACTAAAAATGCAATTTATCCAATTTTTAAATGTGCAGATTAATACCCTCCATTTTTTCATTTACACTGCATCAAACTTAGTTCACTCTTTCTCTCTCTACAAAGTTAGTCACGAGTCTCCACATCGGGATTCGGGGTGTATTTGTTTGGGGTGAAAGAGGGAAGAGAGTGAGCGAAGAAAGAAAGTAAAGAAAAAGAGTGATTTTGGCGTATTCGGTTAAGAGGAGAAATAGAAAGAGAGAGAGAGAGAGAGAGAGAGAGAAATATTAATATAGTGTTTTGTAATCTCTCCATGAGTGGAGAGAAAGTGAAAAAAGGGCTCTTAATATAACTTTTACCATTTTATCCTCACCAAAATATGAGAGCACAACTCTCTCTTCCTTATTTCTCTCATCTTTCTCTTAAACCAAACAACCTCCTAATATACTCTAATTCTCTCCTCTTTCTCTCTTCCCTCACTCTCTCCTAATCCAAATATACCCTGAGAGTTGAGCGATCAAAGAAAGAAGTCTCGAGTAGCAATCTAGAGGCTCAAAGAAGAGGGGGTGCAAGAAGCAAAAGAAAACATCTACTTATAATGGACAATGGTATAATTTAAATTCATATATTTTAACCAATTGGCTATTTTTGTATGGAGTAGAAGCTTCTCTTTTATTTATTTATTTTAAAAATCTAAGTCTTGGCAATGATGTACTTCATCTGATCCATTTACAAGAGAAAAATGCGGTTTTAGGTTAGTTGCTTTCAAGCGTAATTTTATCTTGTAATTTTATCTTATCAATAAAACCAAAAGTAGATTTTGATTTACTCAATGTGAGAGTATCTTTAATGAGACAAATTTAACCAACTTGCTTTAAGTTTCTTATATAATGCCACACTATGAGTCTGCTGATTTACAAGCAGTGAATCTTTGGACACATGTAAAAAATATGTAAAATTTACTCAAGTTCTCCCCATCAGGTTTATTATGATTTTATGTAACATATATTACAGTATAATTAAAAAATTATAAAGAAAAATATGAGATAAAAAAGATAGAAGAGCGGGAGAAGATAAAAAAAAATATTGAATAGGAAATAAACATAGGGTGTGTTTGATTCGCTTAACATTGATGGCATTGGGTTTGGACAACTCAGGTTGTCTGCTTTGATTTGAAAGCAGTTCATAGTACTAGGCAGAAATGAGGGCGAGGGGGCCCGGACAAAGACCCGATTTTCTATTCCTCCGCAAACCATGCGTCTGACTTTACGTCACAAATCTGACTTTGTTCTCAACAAAAAATACCAAAATATCATTTTTATTTCTTATTCAATAATTTTTTCCTCTCCTCTATTCTCTCTCTCTCTCTCTCTCTCTCTCTCTCCTTGCCCATTCTTCTCTATCATTTTCTACTCTCTCTACATACTTTCTCATCTCTCTTTCTCTCACCCTCTCTACTCTCGTATCTCTTGTATTTTCTTATCTCATGGCCTCTCTCCATCATCTCTCTCTTTCTCTCTCCTTCTCTCTCTTAGTCTTCTCAAGTAAATGCAGCTTTTCTTTATAATTTTTTAATTACATTATAATATATGTTATATAAAATCGCTATAAACATTAGAAAGATAATTATAGTAAAATTTACATTTTTTTGCTTGTGTTGTCCATTGTTCACCAAACAATGTACTGGACAAAAGTGTTGTCCAGTACTGTCCTATTTGCAAATCAAACAGACCTATAGTATTTTGGTAATTTTTAGATGGAAAAAAAATTGTACTGTAGGACAGAAAGTTGTACTTAGGTTTTGTGAGAGACAAGCATTTGGGTTTTTGTCCAATCTCTTGCGTCCACCATTGTCCAGTACCATGAACAGTTTCCAAATCAATCAAAGTACAACTGAATTTGTTACATCAAATCACTTCTTTTAAAGAAATCAAACCTTGCCTTAAATTTACTGACCCCACAATCCTACATCATATTTAAGTAATCTACTCCAATTCTAGAAGAGCCAGCTGGGCATACTACAACATAGTCCTCAAAATTGGACTTGTCAATTTGACGTAGCAGAAGAGAAGAAAACTAACCAAAACCATACTTATCCATCAGCAAAACTAAACAAAAACCAGTTTCAAAAAATGAAAAGAAAATAAGCTTAGAGAGCCTCTGCTACACCCCATAGTACACATCAACCAACCGCAAGGAATAGATCCATTGTTTGAAACAGTATGAGTATCTATCACATTAACAGTTTATGTATGTAGAACTTAAAAACAAACTCCAAAGTAAATGAAATCAAATAAATAAATACAGCAAATAGTACACACAGATTTCAGGAGAAAAACCACTGCATAAATCGATATTATTACACCAAATGTACCAAGAAAGTATCAGCTTACTATTGATTGCAAACCTCACCAGATATAACAGCAATGTCAGATTAAAGCCTTGGCAATTCAAACAAAACAGAATTGCGATCAGTAATTAGAAGACCAGTTAGCAGCACTCCCAACTCTTGGCATTCCAATTGTTTCTTTCTTAGATTCAGCATCCACCTTGAAAGTTGAACCACACACCTGACCAGAACTGTCGATTCTCGGTATAGGCTTCAACTCGTTAAGCGGATGTTCAAAACTCCTTAAACCTCCAGTTGTTGTAAAGAAGCACCCTAAACATATACAAAAATAGATTTATTTCTTCAATCAAAATAATTTGAACATAACATACATGCACGGTGACAAAGAAACACGATTGTCGACAATCAATTCAGGCATGAGCAACTTGAAATCAGTCGAACAACGAAATATGTTATTACCTTTAGGAAACGGAGCATAAGATTTCCCACAGCTCTTACTTACAGTCTCCGCCTCGTCTGCAAGAACTAAATTTCCATCGGCATCAGTTCCCCAGAAGAATGGAACACTCCCGTCAGCATCCTGAAAAGGACCGCGATAGTATGCTAAGTAAGAACAGCAAATTATCGCAAAATATGACAGGGAAGAAATACAAAGATAGGTGCTAGGATTGATTACTCACAGCAGCAACAAATGCAGTTTTAGAAGCACTGTCGAATAGGATAAATGCAAATTTTCCCTGGAAATCTCTCACAACCTGATCGGCGGGATATGGACCACGGTCTCTTAGGGTCCTGTAAGCTTCTATGATGATTGTCACCTCATTTGCTGTTTTGCTCAAGCCATATTGTTGTTTAAGATTAGCAACATTCTCAATGTTGCCTTGAAACAAGCAGAAGATGTCATCCACGACTGCAAACAGCCTGGCAACAAGAGAAAAGAAAAATATAAATTACATTCATTCATCTTTTATAAGATAACTTTATAATGATCTGATTAAAAAAAAAGGGACTTTCAGGCATAGTGATTTTGGTTTCTATTTGACCGAAGATCAAAGAGAAACATGGAGTAGAAAAACTTGCATAAGCACGTGTGAGATTGTTTGGGAGAACATGGAAACAATTTAAAACATGACATGTTCATAAATTGTTTTTCAACAAGGTAGAACATGAAAGCAGAACATAGCTAATAGAAAAATAGTTTAACATTATTTTATTTTGTATTATAGAAATAGGCTTATGCATAAGCTCTTATACAATAATAAGCCATGCCATGTTGTTTAATTAAGTTGTTTATCCAAGCGGGAGTGTAATATCAGAAAGGAAATATTATGCAGGGTTGTTCTAAGTAGAAATTTAACCTCTTTGAATTAATGTTTTCAATCCCATTAAATTACATTAAGAAGAAGCAGTAGAAAAGATGAAGGACATGGTAGAAAGATTAACAAAGGACTCTGCAAAGGTTACAGATTAAGATATAAAGACAATTGAGAAAAAGACAAATGATATATAATTATTAAGATCTAAGATAAAGCAATAAAAAGAAACATTGTTGTATCACACAACAAAACAACTTTAAAGGATAACCTACAGGGTTTTACATATATCTCAGATAAGACAGGCAGATAAACCTAAATATATATCTCAGATATTTCTTTGAAGGACATTAATTGAAACCACAAAGAAAGTGACATGGAATCATTAATCATATACATATCCCAAAATAAAAATCCAAAGGAAAATGACAAAGCTCTACTAGGAACACAAGTTGCATATCTTAATCCAACACTTCACACTGTGTGTGGCTATTGTGAAAAAGTATCATTAAAATCATGAGTATTATAAAACCTGAGAATAAGAGGTGTTGGAAATAAATAATCTGAACAAGTATAAACTATAATCCAGAAAATTTCCCTTTCACAATAAATAAAATTTCTACAATTTAGATGCCAAGCTGTGAACTACTCAACTAATAACAAATACCCCTTATCCCAAATTCCCAACAAGTGTGAATTTCAAAAACAAAAGCTTTCATCATCCACAAATCAAAATCAAGCCAGATACTATAATAATAAAAATATGATAAGATTAGAACCAAGGTTCCAACTTTGATCATAAAAAAAGAAGATCTAAACCGTACAAATAGAGCAATTCAGTGATCACCAAATGTTCAAGGGCATCAAAGGGTTAGTTTATCGGAAACAAAGTTTCCAACTTTGATCCCTTCAAAGGTACCCAAATTAAAAAAATGAAGTAACAAAATCCAAAAATGTCCAATTTCACATAAATTGGAAAAAGATGAGAAATTTAGAGAAATGGGTATGATACCTTGGGAGTAATGGATTCTGTTTGTCAAGAGAATAAGCCAAGAGAGCAGAAGAAGAAAGGTTAAGGGTTACAGAAGTAGGGTGAAGAGAAGCGAAGTGTTGACCCAAAAACCATCTTTGAGTGATGAAACAGAAACAGAGTTTGATTGAGGACTTTGAAGACCCTCTGGGCTCTTAGCCACAGATTTGTCAAAACTGCTAGCATTTTTATTTTTGATTTGTGTTGATCGGTTGTTGTTTCTGAATCGAATCGAATCGAATGGAGTGGAGTGGATCCTCCTAGAACGAAAGCAAACAAGAGTAATTTTTTTTTTTTTTTGGAAAAAATAATATATTTGTTTGTTTTTGAGGAAGCAAATCAAAATCTTGTAGATGAGGCATTAAATATGATCGTTGATGTAGTATAAAATTAATCAACGTTTGATATTTAATCTTGATTAATTCAATCTTAGCAATTTATAGCATTTTACACAACATCTTATAAGTCGATTTTAGTAGTTATTTGGCGAGATTTGATTCGTTTCATCCATTTCTAAAAGCACTCTGTTTTTGATTAAATTTAAAAAGTAACATTTTTTTGGAAGATTCTTATTCTACCCAGAGTGGCTCAATTTTTTCAACGAAAAACTAATATCTTTCTTTCGTCTTAGAATCAAATTTTCATATGCGTAGAGAGTTTGTTGTTGTGGAAAAAGGATGTGCAAATATCTGTGATCTACAACAGTAATATAATGATAAGAAATGTCGAACACATAGGGATTGTATTAACTTTTCAGATGTTAAGATAGTAGCAATGCTAGTGATATAATAAATCAAAAATAAAATAAAAGTGATGAGTTGTGATGTATTAGTGAATTATAAGTAAATCACAAGATAACAAATATGTTGTGTTTCAATTGAGAGAGATGGTTGGAATGTCTTTTCCTAAGTAATTTCAGTTTGAAAATATTATGCTACTTCTGATGCTCCTGCAATTATTGCTCTCGTGATCATTGCACTGCAATGAATCTTTGTTAAAATGATACTTGTGCTTTTTAGGTGCTTTATATGTCACAAAGAAGAAACCTTATAAAAAGCTGTCTAGACAGAAGAGAGAGAGAAGGAAAAGGGTGGAGACAACAAAAGTTTCTCATATACTTCTAATGGGTACTCAAGTTTTGAGGTATTGCAATTGAATTAGATGTACAAGGAGAATAAGATGTGCTAGTTTCTTGAATGGTCAAGGAACAATAAGTAGGTCATGGACTCGAGTGCTCTATCATATGAGTCCAAATAGGAATTTTAGTTTTTGAGTACAAATCTTTTGATGGAGGACCGGTTACATAGGAAACAATGTTCTTGCTAGAGTCTTTGGGAATTGGCTCAATCGAGGATAAAAATGGTTGATGGGGCGAGAAAGAATCCTTACTCAAGTAAGGTATGTTCCTAATTTGAAAAGAAGTCTCATTTTCCTAGGGACTCTTGAAAAATCAAGGTACAACTTTAAGGAGAAAACTACATACTAAAGGTGTTTAAGGGTTCTATGGTGGTTGTGAAAAGGAAGAAGAAGAGGAAATTGTCTATATGTCTTAAAGAGAGAAATTGTTGTGAATGTATCTTCTATTGCGAGAAGATAAGGGACCTAGTAAGACAATGCTATGACACCTAAGGTTTGGAAACATGAGTGAGAAAGGCTTGAAGGTATTAAAAAGCAGCTGCTTGCGAAAAGGCAGTCGGAAGATCTGCAGATTCTATGAGCATTGCATCTTTGGTAAGCAAACAAGGGTAAGCTTTAAAGCAGTACTCCACAACACTAAAGGAAATCGGACTATATTCATCGACTTGTGAGGACCATCTAGGAACCATATTCATGGAGGTAATAAGTATTTTATCACTTTTATTGATGACTTTAGTAAGAAGGTATGGATATATTTTCCTAAAAGTAAAAATGAGGCTTTTAAAATCTTTGTTGAATCGAAAACTATGGTAGAGAACCAAAGTCATAGGAATTTTTTTACGATACGCAAATGTTAGTGGGGGTGGGGAATGTTTGTTTAGAGATTTGAACCGTGACCTCCTTCTTGCAATTTTACAACTCCTTCATGTCCATGGCTTTCGCCAATTGAGCTACATTCTTGGGACAATGTGATAGGAAAATTAAATCTCATAGAACCGACAATGGTTTGGAATTACGTGGAAATGAGTTTAACAATTATTGTAAACAATATGGTATACTTAGAAACTTCAACATTAGACACATACGACAACCAAATTGTTTAGTTGAAAGAATTAATAGAACCATTTTGGAAAAAGGTTAGGTGTATGCTTTCTAGTGCTAACTTGTCTAATTTTTTTGGGGGGAAGGTTGTATACATTGCATGCTACCTTATTTACATGTCTCCTTCTCTTTGCTTTCATGACTAAAGACACCACAAGAGTTTTGAAGTGGGAAACCAACAAGCTATGACAACCTAAGGGTCTTTGGCCTTTGGGTGTCCACTACTTTCAGGTAAATGAAGTTAATTTGGAACCAAGGGCTAAAAAAGGATTGTTCATGAGATATCAATGTGGTGTAAAGGGATACAAGATCCAGTACATAGGTGAAAAGAAATGCATTACAAGCAAGGATGTGAAATTTAATGAAGCGGATTTGCACAAAGAAAGCTCACTACTGAAACTACCAAAGACACTTCTACTAAACAAAATGTTAAAATGGAGGTGGATCATACTAGACCTGAGGTGTAGCACACAGGGACAGGGAAGACAGACGAAACTTGTCGTGGGACTAACTTGGAAGAACCACATACAAATGAGGGATTAGAAACTGAAGGGGAACCAGACAATGAAAACCAGAATGAGTACTTTTTGTGCGGGGACCAAACTAGGAGGAACATTAGACCTCTAAGAGGTTTAGTCAAGAATATGTAATACTGCTTATGCCACTGAACACCGTCATGACCCTTAATTTTGATGAGCCAAAAACATATCATGAAATTATAAGTAGTAAAGACCATGGGAAGTGGCAGTGTAAATGGAGGAAGAGATGGAGTCTCTCCACAAGAATGAGAGTTAGGCCTTAATCAAAAAACCACGACACGAAACATATTGGGTGCAAATGGATTTACAAAATAAAGGAGGGAAGTTCAAAGGTGATCCTCCTAGGTACATGGCTAGGTTGGTTGCTAAAGGGTACACATGGGGAAGGAATTGACAATAATATTTTCTCACAAGTTGTTAAGCACAGTTCATGGCAGTTGTGTCAATTATAAGGATCTAGCGGGAAAGTGATATGTTATAGAGTACATGCTCATTGCATGTAAAGATATGGAAGAAATAGATAAACTCAAGAGCGATTAAAACTTGAGTTTGAAGTGAAAGACCTAGGCCTGCCAAAAGGATTTTATGGATGAAGATTGTTAGAGACCTAAAGAGTGGAATTATGAGTATCACATTTTAAATTTTTCAAGGAAGATTGTCCTAAAACCATTATTAAAGAGAGATATGGAGTAGGTACCCTATGCAAGTGTTGTAGGCGGTTTGATGTACTCTACGGTATGCACTAGGTCTAATTTGGCCTATTCAATGAGTCTTGTATGCAGTACATGGGCAACCACAGCGACCACCATTGAGGCTGCTTTATGAAACACATTTTGAGATAGCTAAAGGGTCTACAAATGTGGGTCTTAGAGTCTTGTAAAGAGAACTAGAGCAAGGTAGACGTTTGGGATATGTGGACACTGACTATGTATGGGATAAAGACAAGAGGAGCTCATTGGCTGGTTATGTGCTCACACTGTTTGGGAACACAATTAGTTGGAAGGCAACTCTGCAACATGTGGTGGCCTTATCAACTACTGAGAATTTGAGTATATTGGGATTTGTAGAAGTTGTGAAAGAGACAATTTGGCTAAAAGGATGTGTAAATGAGCTTCGCACTTCACAAGGAAGCATTAGTGTCATGTGTGATAACAACCGTGCTATTCACTTGTATAAGAATAGCACTTATCATGAAAGAACTAAACACATTGACACTAGGCTTATATTGGATAAGGGACATTATAGAGGAAGGCAAAGTGAAGATAAACAATGTACATATAGCCCAAAACGCAGATGATTTTATTACAAAGGTGGTTTCTCTAAGCAAGGTCAAACAACATTTGAACTTGCTCAATCTTGATCTGGGATAAAGCACAAGATTAGGTTAAGCTTGAAGGGGCTCAGTTGATATTGATATATACCTACTAATACGCCAAGATGGAGATTTGTTAGTCAGTGGCTTATTAGGTATGGTGATTTCTTGTTATTTATTTATAACTACTTCTAGTTAGTTAGTTAGTATGGGTTGGGTAAATTAGTTAGAGTTTTGTTTATCTCACAACAACTTGTAACTACACACCGATTTGCTATTTAAGAAAGCAAATCTATGAGGTAGAGTAACGCTAGCATTCATTTTCTGATTTGTAATCTCTTAAGGCCAAAAACACCTAGAGTTGTTGAGTAGGGAGAGAGATTGGAATTTCAGAAAGAGGGAAAATTGTGAGAGAGCTCAGCAAAAACTTAGTTCACCCATTTGCTAGATGATGCACACACCTGATGTAGTTGTATAATGGCTATTGCCTCAAGTTATATATATGTGAAAACAGAAATATATAATCCCAATATTCTGTAATAATTTTCATACAAAATTATCAAATTTGAACTCCACTGGTACACTCACAAGCCCATCTCTTATAGCAAATAAGTCCCCATAATCACCATTCAAGTAACCTTTCAAGAAAGCAACAATAACTCCTCCAACAAACTTCCTCATTGGTTTCCTTGAATCTCCATTCTTGCATAAACAATAAGTAGATTTCCCTCTAATTCCCTTAGTATCATCATCTAGCATATCAAGATGACCATAATCCTTAGCCAAAAAATACCAAGCAGGTTTATTACATTCATTAAAAAAATTCTCACGATTAACACCTTTAGGTGCACAAGGAGGGAACAAAAGATTCCTTTTCACTTCACCTAAACCAGAACCTATAACCAATGTTGCCATATCAAGATCAAATGAATGAGGAACATAAGTGAGAACTGGTGGAGGTGTTTGTTTTCCTTTATCCATTCCATCAACTGGATCTACTCCTATTAAGGCTGAAAACTTGAGATTAGTAGTGATGTTTAGCTTTTTTAAAGCAAGTGCAAATGCTGTTTTGCCTCCGCGACTATGACCGTCGAGCGCTAATTTAGCAAAATTTGGTGTTATGTTTGGTGGAAGAAATTTGTGTAGTCCTTCTGATAGCCAATTTGTTATTGCAGCTGTAGATTGAATCTCATCACTTGTATCAGGTCCAGCTACTGTATATAACTGTAGAGTGCAAACAAGATTTAACCTTCAGTTTCAGCTATAGGAATTATTGTAACTGTTGTGAAAACATGGAGTACTCTGTTAAGATAACATTGTCTGCCAATTCAATTAGACCTATTTCAAGTGCTGGATTAGACTAAGGGCCCGTTTGAATCGGCTTCATTGAGCTTACTTACGACATATAAGCACTTGTGAGGCTGTGTTTGGGAGAGAACTTATCGAAGCGACTTATGACATTATTTTACTACTGCAAACCCTCATATGGGTGGTTTTAATATTACCTCCGATCCGCTTTATAAGAGGCGATTAGTAGAGTTCTTGGCTCATTGAATAAGCGATGTATCTGGTCTATCAATAACTATAAATAGACCGGATACATCGATTTATTTTACGATGAGTCAAAATTGCACCATCTCTTATAAATTGTACCGGAGATAGTAATATTGATGCTGGTTTGAAAATTGTGTTCAAAGTTTTGATGCATAGGATTTGTTTACTTATGTTTAAAGAAAAAGCTTTCATGATACACATTCAACAAACAAAGCATTAATGAGGAGGACATGGGTCAAAAGGACTAATTAAGTCTCTCTTGGACCTCGGGTCCTCTCCTAATAAAGTTGTGACATGATAAACCAACCAACTCATCTTCATCTTCTTTTTTTTTTTTTAAGTCAACTCATCTTTCATTATGTTCACCTACAAAATAATAATCCCAAATCTTTTTCCCAGTGAGCAATTTCAATGAAATGGGAATTTCATATGCAGCTGTGACCAGGGTAGATATGAGCGCGCTCCAGAGCGTAGGAGCAGCCACCCCTACGAACTTATGGGTGCTATGTGAACTTGTGCTAGCTTAACACTAGTGCATTTGCAGCGGAGCAGTAGGAACTGCGTGCCACAGTTTGACATGTTAACTTGTTGTAATTTGTAAATAACACTAAGTTTGATTCTATTTTGTGGGGGAGTCAAAAGTGATTCTAGAGAAAAAAAAATGATTTTGACAAGTTTAGTTGTTCTCAAGTAGAATTGTTTTAGCCTCTAAAATTGATTCAAAATAGAAGCTAGAATTTGTAGCATTTACTCCAAACGTGATTTTTACACTCAAAATTATTGTTCGACTCGAGTTAATGCATCCAAACATGATTCATTACATTCAACTAAGTTTTTTTGGGTTAAGCCAAGGTATCTTCTGCACGCATGTAGCTTCTGAGACTAATCCAGAGTTCTTGAGATCCATTTAAGGGGTGGACCTCTCCCACCAAGTATTTTTCCATACGCACCGGGCAGGGGTGGAACCCTTGACCAAATAGTTTGAATTAAAATTAACTTTACAAATCAATTCATTCAAAATCGATATTAGCCACTATAAAACCAAACACAGGCTAATACGTTTGTCACTATGGTGGTGCTGTAAAAGTGAATTTTCTCAGAAATGCTTCTTTCTTGTTTCTTGCAGATACTACAATTACATTAAGATGTGAAATGGGAACTAACCTGAGGAGCAATGAGAATGAAGCCATGAGAAGCAACATGTTGTATAAGCTGTGAATAAAATGAGTTGTGAAGAAGATAACCATGCAAGAAAACTACAACTGGGAATTCTCCAGCTTCAATAGGAGTTGCAATCAACAGTGGTTTTGGCGGTGGTACTGAACGTACAAAAATCAAACAACACACATGAACTAACTAGCCTCATATAATAATAAAAGATACTATAACAACAGAACCAAAGGAATCAAAAGTATACCGTATTGTGTATTAGAACTAGACTGATCCACCCTTTGTAGCTGGGTAGTGTACTTGCCAGTGTCAAAGACATTAATAGATGAATGATGAGAACACATAATTGATTCTTGATGAGCTTCTACTTTGCTTTGCCTTAAACTGCAATTGTTTAACTTTATGGTAAAGAATCGGATCATAAATATGTGGCTTTTATATAGTCTTGTCGACTTTTCTTTTGGGATTTGCTTTTCCCACCCTCCTCCTACTCAAAACACACCCCATAAGGGTGTGAAATAGCCAAAATCTTAATGCCAAAAAAAATCTCTTTTTTCATGAAATTTCACCTGCATTGAACACGTCGTGAGCAGATTTGAATGACATCGTTCGTGTGTGTTAAAATCTGTGGCACACCTCTGGGCGTTTTTTAAACTGTTCGAATGGGCTCATGCAAACCTGTTCGCATGATGGTGTGCGAACAGGTATTCGAATGTTGTTGATCGAACCAGTGTGACAGAATACAAACTATGTTTTGTTATTTAGTTTGTTGCATATGGTTGTTTCTCACCTTTCATTTCGTGTTAATTTTATTTTATAATGACAATAAAATTGCGCAACTCAAATTGATGACATCGGAAAAAAGACTTAGATATAAAACTTAAAGCGAATATCCATATAAAAAACCGAATATCCAAACAAATATCCCTCTAAGACATGAGCCTACTGTGTGTTGCGCCCCCTCCTATTATACACATTGCAGAACCTCCTCCTAAACCGAGCGGAAAGGGTTGAAGCGACCTCTTGATGCGCTCAAAGCGCTCTCTGCGTGGCTCGGGTCATTATCATTGATGGTCCCATCCATCTCATCCACCAAATCCAGCAGCTCTGGTAGCATTTGTCAAGGAAATAACATAATATTATTATTAAAATAATTAGAAGATTAAGAAACTTATAACTGCAATTAACATAAAAAACACATACCACACCGACATCGGCTCATCATGAAGCTCTACATAATTCTCGGGAAGATAAGCGGATGTGAGACCTGGAAAACCATGGGGAGTAGCCGGCGCCGTGTTTGAGGAGTCGACACACACTGAGGCCCCCGCGCCACCAAATGGTCCTCGAAGTGTGTCCACTCTCATCACACTCCGCCATTGGGAATGCAGGCGGCCCAAGTAGCGGTATGGGATCCTCGGAATGTGTTGTATCACGCCCCAACCGTCGAGCACTCGATCGGCAAATGGCGCATCATGCGACCACCACTCGGATGAACCTCCGAACTGGCGGAACACCGAAAGTGCTCACGCTTTGGGGGTGTGTGTAGGTCCTAGGTGACCTCCTCCGCGGTGTGGCCAGTCAAGGCATAATCGATGGTCGGTGACTTGATGGCCCGGGGTCATCCTGCACACCCATTTCTTTGCGTGGCATGGTCTCATGATACTGCGGGCGACCACCCAAGATGAAAAACTTGCACTCTGGAAGTGCTCGTAAATCAAGCTTATAATGAACATATGATTGGTTGATTATAAATCTGTAATGAACATATATATGTAGTAGAGCAAACTTAAAAATAAAGAGTATGTTTTATACCTGTAGTAGACCAACAGACAACCCCAGGCACGAAGTGCAGGCGTTGCATCTTCGGGGTGGCCTCGATAAATCAATCGGACTCTCTCCTCCTTGCCCCACGAAGTCGATCGGGCATATCATAGAACCGGCCAGTGATGGGGATGTGTAGCAGTTGCGATACATCATCAAGGAAGGTGGAATGATGATGTATCCGGTTGCCAACGAACGCTCTATGAATGCATTCAGCAGCCCTTTGTGGAGAATGGGAAAACCAAGCCCGACCAGAGAAACCAACCAGAAGGCGTCAGTATCAGTGATCCTGGCATGAAACAACGTAGTAACGAGTCCATGTGGAATCAAATTTAAATCGGGCGAACTCGCATTCCTGAATGGCACAATAAGCCAAAACATTCAACAGCATAAGAAACAAATTTACAACAGTCAACTATAAAAGAATAACTTACCCGACCAGCATAGAAATCATTCAAAATATGAGCCCCGTATGTGGGCAAGAACCATCTTCCGGTCCACCGGGAAATGAGAATGTAGCCCTAGGAGCAGCGACCCTCTCTCTTGAGGCTCGTGACTGCTCCTCACGATGTCTAGATGATGAAGCAACATCGGTGAAGAAGGGCCACCCATTTCGAATCTTTGGAAGTTGAGCATCACGCTCAACATCCTGGCCAATTTCAACAACCGGAAGTGGGGGAGGAGGGACGTCAAACATGCCCCTACCCCTAGTCCTACCTCTACCCCGGGAAGGTTCGCCAGCTTCTTCCCTCCTTTGCGGTTTGAAACGATGGGAGGTGGCTACCCGGCTCCGCTCGGATGGTTGTTGGGAATTACCACCACGGTGCCTCACCATATACGAAACAACAATCAAATCGGTAAATCACTAATTAAGAGAACCAATTAAACCAAATTAAGAGAACCAATCACAAATAACGAAATTGTCTTTATCAAACACACGTTCGAACACCCCGTGCGAACATGTTACGCGCAACCCCATTCGAACAAGAGCGGTTTCACATCCCAACTCACAACGGTTCGCGTGAGGTCGTTCGAGCGGTGTTCGCGCGACCTCGTTCGAACACCTTCGTTTTCACTTGTTCGCATGGCGTCGTTCGAACAATGTAGTTACCCAGAAAAAAAAACCCAAATGCGAGGAAGAGGGAGAGGCTTACCTAGACGAAAATGGAATGAATAGAGAGATTGGTTGGCCACGAACAAAACCCAGCAACTCTTTATTTAGTTGGTGGAGGAGATTGTGTGAGAGATTTGGGGGAGATTGAGTGAGTTGAAGAAGTTGAGTGAGAGGGAAAATGAGAGAGTAGGGTTCAGTTGAGTGTGAGAGGAAAGTGAGAGGAGTGAGAGAGTGAAGGGGTGTGAGGGTTAGTGGTGGGGAGGTTTTTGTTTTTAATTTTTAAATTGCGGTATTTTGGGGTTTTTAAAATTGAAGGGGTGTGAAAGAGTAGGAGGGGGTGTGGGAAAAGCAATAACCTTTCTTTTTGGATATTTTGGTCCTAGTTTTTTTGGCCCATGCTTGTCACAACCCTCTACTCACTAGACAATTGCCTTTCAATGATCTGACTAGGATTATGGGTATACCTACTCGAGACGTCCATTGCGAATGCAATGTGCAGTCGAGAAAAATTCATTAAATGCGATAGGCTCCCAATTACTTGGGCATATTTAAGTTGGTCAACATGATTACCTTTATATTTCTTCAAATGACTGTTAGCATCATAAGGAGTACTCAAAGGGTTAGAGTTAAAGTAACCAAACTTCCTAAGAAGCTTTTCCACATAATGATCCTGTGATAGTATAATGCTATCACCTTCCCTGATGAGTTTAACTCCTAATATAATATTTGTCTCACCCATATCTTTCATATCAAAACTAGATGAAAGAAAAGATTTTGTTCTAATAACAATATCAAGACAAGTACCAAAAATGAGTATGTCATCCACATACAAACAAATAATCACATGTTCTCCACACACAGTTTTAGTGTAAACACATTTATCAAAGCTATTAACATGAGATAGAAGCCAAAGCTATTAAAACTCTAATAGAAGAAATTCTTGTTATTGGAGCAAAAGTATCAAAATAATCAATGTTTTCTTTTTGAGAAAAACCTTTTGCTACTAATCTAGCTTTGTATTTATCAATAGACCCATCAGGGTTAATTATATTTTCTTTTGAAAATCCACTTGCATCCAATAGGTTTTGCTCCAGGAGGTAAATCAACTAAAGTCCAAGTTTTACATTTGGAAATTGAATCTATTTCAGTTTTAATAGCTTCTTTCCAAAATTTCGATTCAGAAGAAGAAATTGCTTCAGAAAAAGTTTCAGGATCTTTTTCAACAAGATAAGTATAAAAATCATCTCCGAAGGATGTTTCTTTTCTTGGTCGTTTACTTCTCCTTAATTCTTCATATGGTTCGTCAAGAGTTTCATCATTAGTAGATACTAATGGTTGTCTAGAAATATTATTATGCTTCAAAGGAAATACATTTTCAAAAAACTCAGCATTTTTTGTTTCCACAATATCATTTTTATCTAGAACATCACTTTTCACAACAAGGAATCTATAAGCAGCACTATGTTCAGCATATCCAATAAAAACACAATCAGAGGTTTTGCAACCAATTTTCCTTTTCTTAGGATCAGACAACATAACTTTTGCTAAACACCCCCACACTTTTAAATATTTCAAGTTAGGTTGATAACCTTTCCACAGTTCATAAGGGGGGTTTACCGGTTTTCCTATGAGGAGTTCTATTTTGTATAAAACATGCAGTTAGGATAGCCTCACCCCACAAGTTATTAGGCGCACTAGAACTAATAAGCATGGCATTCATCTCTTTCAAAGTCCTATTTTTCCTTTCGGCTACACCATTAGATTCAGGTGAATATGGGGGAGTTGTTTCATGTATAATACCTTCCTTTTCACAAAAATCATTAAAAGCTATATACTCTTCTCCACGATTGGATCTAACTCGTTTAACCTTTCTATCTAACTGATTTTCTACTTCGGCTTTAAAAGAAAGAAAAGATTCAAAAGCTTCATCATTTTGCCTTAATAAATAAACCTTAGTGTATCGCGAAAAATCATCTATAAACATCACATAATAGTGTTTACACGCCCTAGTTGGAGTTTGTTTTAAATCTCCTAAGTCAGTATGAATTAAACTAAGCAACTCAGTTTCACGATGTACGAAGGGACAAGATTTCTTTGTTAACTTGGATTCTACACACACATCACATTTACTATGTTGTTTATCGCTAATTGATATCATGCCAAGACGTTGCAATTTAATAACATAAAGAAAATTAATATGTCCTAGTCTAGCATGCCACATATTATAAGAGTCAATCAAGTAAGCAGAAGTGGAAGCATTGTTATTAAAATCAAAAGTGTTCAATACAAAAAGTCCATGATCATAATATCCTTTTCCAACAAAAGTGTTGTTCTTGGTAAGAAAGATCTTATTGGATTCAAAGGTCACTTTGATTCCATGTTTCAGTAGGACACCAACAGAAATCAGGTTGGCCCTTATGTTAGGCACATGGAGCACATTTGTGAGAGCCAAGGTCTTTCCTGATGTGAGCTTCAGAAGAACTTTTCCTTTCCCCTGGCCGAGGCGGGATGTGAGTCACCCAAATAGATATGTTCTTCACCTTCCCTACAGCAGTGTAGGAGGTAAAAGCCTCTCTATTAGCACATATGTGCTTGGTGGCTCCAGAATCTACCACCCACTTGTTCACATCAGTTGCCATATTGACCAGAGAAACGACAACAGCAATGACATCATCGTCATCCTCATTATCATCTCCACCAGCATCAGCCAAGTTGGCGTTTGCCTTAGGAGGATTCTCGTTTCTCGCCCTATGCCTGCATTTAGCCGCATAGTGTCCTGGATTTCCACAAACAAAACAAAAACCTTTTTTCTTGAAGTCAGAGGTATGAACACCGGGATTATGATCATTGTTCTTTTTGCGATTCTTTTGATTATTAAATTTCTTGGAGTCATACCTTTTGTTTGAAGAAGAAGATTTGCCTTTTTCATATACCTTGACGAATTGTTCATCACCATGTTAGCACATGCAGTCATTGATTTCGTGTTTCCTTTGTTACTCTCCTTTCGTTTTGTATCCTCAATGATGATATGAGTCAGCAGCTCGTTCAGAGTCAGTTGCTTATGTTTGTGCTTTAGTTGTTGCTTGTACTCCTTCCATGATTCCGACAGCTTCTCAATTAGAATCCCGGCAATGAACTCGTCTGGGAGAACAATGTTTTCAGCTTTCATTTCCTCCAGTAACTTGTGATACTGATTTATCTAAGATTTGATTTCATCAGTTTCATTCATCACCCAATTGTAGTAGTTGCTGATGACAAATTTTTGCTTGCTAGCATCTTCAGCAGTGTATTTGAGAATCATTAGCCTCCTTGTAGGTGCAGTAGATGTCAAACAATTCATTGGAGAGAGTGTTGAGAATTGTGTGACGACACACCTTATTAGCATGGGTCCAGACTTCGATTTGTTTGGGAGTTGCAGAGTCTAATGGCTTGGTCTCAGTGAGAGCAGCAGAAACTCCGTGCATGTCAAGAAGAGAGCTTACACGCTCCTGCCATCTGCGAAAATTTTGGCCTACGAAGACCTCAATTTTGGAGATGTCAGGGAAAGGTTTCGCGTAAGTCACATGAACAGTTGTAGGAATGATAACAGTGATGTTGTTATTGATGGGAGCACTGGTATCATTGTTGTTGTTGTTGGTTGCGTCAGCCATAGTATAAATTCTTCAGATTGTAGGAAACAACGTAACAAAACAAAGAACAAGCCCGAAGTACTGCGCAGCAAAGCGTTAGATAAAACAACCGAAGCGCGTAGTTGTCTTGAATAATTTATTACGCTCTACAGTATAAATTCTCAGAGATACAACCGGTCCTTCTATCACAATAGTGATGGAGGTATCAAAAGCGACAAGAAGTATATGTAAAATATATCTGACGGGAGATGAACCGAGGAATATAAGTTTTATCGAGAGAAAGTAATTTTACGGATATATCCAAGCTGCTCCTCAACTAGCTTTTATAGAGTCTATGTAGGTGACACGAAGCACAAGCTCTATCGATGTTTCAAGCCAAAAAAGCGATTTTCATTGTAATGAAAACATCGGTTATAAAATAATGAACCATAAAAATTCGATTACAAAAAACAATTAAAAGCGAAATCAGTTTAGGAATAAAAAAAAGTTAATGCATTATCTGTTGGAAAATCAATTTTCTGTTATAAAATTGTTGATCTTTTTTCGTTCACTTAGTTCAAAGGTTACAAATGGAGATTTATGCTGACTTGAAGTCGGTTTTTAATCTGCTGCTGTATCTTCTATACACCCGTGTGGGTATATAATACATCCCCACGGGTGTATAATACATCCCCACGGATGTATTAACTTTTGAAATATTTTGTTTTCCAATAAAACACAACAATTTTCACATGTCTTTTGACTTGATGATATCCTTTATGATATCAAACTATCAAACCATTAGCACACTGAAAAAAAAAACATAAAACTCATTACCACAAAGCAGCCATACTAATGGCTAAGATACAAAACAAAACAGATAACTTTTTAATGAAGATAAGTAGGTTGATTGACTGACCTATATGTAGATGCCAATAATTATAGTTCATGAGTGATTTAGCAAGGCAAGGCAATCAATAAACTTCATCTCATTCAACAAATCTATACCAAGTCAAAGTACCCAAAACTATCCATGTATAGAATCAAATCATCCAGATCAAACAGATTCAACTTCTAGAAGTTATCTTTTGCTCCCGACAACAAAGATTAGTAAATGAATATGTTTCGCATTCCAATTTCATCTGTTAACAACAACATTCAAACGTCTACACTCTTTAGGTCCTTGTTTTCTCTTTTTTGGGGTGGTGATTGGGAAATGTGAATAAAGGGAAATTGAAGTTTAATGCTACTATATGTGGTTAACCTTTTCTAATTATCATTAACAACCAATAAATTAGAACATAGCACAGTCATCTGAGCCAAAAAAAAACCAGTGAGGGAAATGTCTGCAAACCATATAGGCTCATACTTGACGCACTGAAAAAATTGAATTATCAAACACTGATTTCACCAGCAGCAACTAAAAACTAATACAAAAATAGTGCAACCATCAACTGCTACATTATCATAACATTACCATTTACCAACACCACAAATCTAACTATTATAGAAAAATAAGACATTACTGCATATTTAGAAACAAATACATTTCTTCCTCCCATGACACCAACACATTTCTTACATGTCCATTCACAAAAATATCAGCCCGGATACACAAAACTCCGACCAATTAAACCCCGTCAGAATGAATCTTGAACCCAATCTTCAATGCAACTCATCAAACTACTCATTAAGATCTAACCCCTAGTAATCAAACTCATATTAAAAACTAAACAAATATATTCCATTCACCACAGCAAGAACTGTTTGGCCAAAATTAATTATCGAAATAGACTCAAATTGTGGAAATAATTAGCTTGTAATGACATATGAAAATTGTCAAAAGTCTTTAGGCAAAAGATCACTAAAATGATGGATGTTAAGTTGAATATGTACTTTGATACTGTTAATTGACAAATAAATGAGCTCATCATTAGCAATTGGATGCATTTGGTTAAATGAATTAGATGCCTCATATAACATACATCAATATTTACTTGCAGCTCAGCATTGGCCTCTGGAACTGGAACTGGAACTGGAACTCTTCTTCCACCTCGATCACGTCTACTGGAACACCCCAATCCCAATTCCAAAAGAAAAAGAAAATAGAGCAAATAGGAGCCACCTTGCATCACATCCCTTTCACGACCTTTGCCTGCATCTCTCGCATCAGGCTCTTCATCATGTCATCCAAATCACCTCTTAATGTTATGCTTCACAGCAAGTGGCTGCTCCCTTGGCAAAAAATCATAAGAAACTTTTTACCTTTGGTTTTTTGTATCAAATGATTCTCAACCTAGTACATGCAAAATCAATAATAACATCAAGAACCGATTACCGGTCTAAATAGTCCGAGTACATCTCATTTAAACAATAAACTCTAAACAATCTGCCACATTTCAAAACTTCAGTAACTTCAACCCATTACATTAACAGTATTGGTTTAATCAAGAGGTAATAATAACATAAATGCAAAAATCCAAAACAAATTGAGGTCCTGAAGTGATTTTTTATTCAATTACATTTATTAAGTGCTGCTACATGTATTTGACTAAATAACATTCCACATTTGTGTCACACTATTATCAATTTATCATCATAATCTGGTCATAGAGCACAAGAACGGGTATTAGAACAAACAGCATCAAGATCAAGAGAATGAATTTAGTGAGTATCAAAGATGCTTTGGAAAATACTATTCTAAAAAAGTATATATTTTGTAGCTCACCAGGAATAGGCACCACATCCTTGCCTTGTTGGAGTATCCATGCTAATGCCAACTGAGGAGGAGTGACCTGATGCTTCTTGGCAAGGCTTTCAATTCGTTCATAAATTTTCTTGTTCTTGTTCAAGTTCTCACCTTGGAAGCGGGGTTGTGAAGCCTGATTAGTGAAACTACCATCAGAAAACAATATGCAATTTTTACAAAAGTCTTATCTTTATCCTTATTTACTGTCATCAATATGAGAAAGACAGAGTATCCCCTGCATTGTTTTTCTAGTTTGAAAACACGAAGAGTTTTGCAATTGAATGGTGGACGTATGTTAAGCAGTTTAATTTAGGGCTTATTCAATAAGTATTTATCATATGACTTTATGTATAAACCGTGTCTACAATCGAAAAAAGGCTGGGGTACACATAACTCTATCTAAGTTATTTTTAAAAGCTAACTTAGAGAGCTTGTGATAAAAGTCCAAATGAGTTCTTCCAAATTCCCCATGTTGTACAAACTAATCAATGTTTTATTCAAGATTGAGAATTGTAATTCCATGGCACGCAGCAGAAACTCATTTAAGTGCTAAAATGCCATACCAGGAAGATATTTGCAGGTACAGCTTCGAAATCTCCTCTGCCGCCGAAAAAACCACGACCAAGAGGACTATATGGTACAATCCCAATACCAAGCTCCCTGTATCAACAAAAGCTTTAAATAAGTCAAGTCGAATTTAACACAAACATGCAACCAACAGCAACTGGTTCCTTTTCTTTAACCTATTCTCAAGTAACTCATCATTAAAGAAAATTGTTTAAATTATTTTTTTTAATGAACTCATAATATATAGCTTTACTCCTATCCTGTGAGCTGGCAGAGAGGAACTATTTCTTCCTCAATGTCACGATTCCAGAGAGACCATTCTATTTGTACAGCTGTGATGGGATGAACTGCATGTGCTCTCCTTATTGTATCTGCGCTGGCTTCAGATAACCCAATATACTTGACTTTTCCCTCTTCCACCAGTTTCTTAAGTTCACCTACCTATAACAGAACAAATTTGTTAACATTCATCTCATCTTGTGACTTGTGAGATAAGCGAGATAATGTCAGCAAACTCAGCACATGAGTAACAATTCACATTCATAAACTGTGTATGGACCGTCATGAACTTTTCGGCTCGGCACACCACAATGCAGACCATCTTTTAACTTTAGGCGTTTGCTTTTCCCACACCCCCTCCTACTCTTTCACACCCCTTAACTCCAGATATTCCAAAAATACCCTGAAGTAGAGTGCGTGTTTTCACCAATTCGGGGATGGGCGGCGAATATATATTCGGTTGAGGTCAACCGAAAACGGTAAAAAATGTGAATGTGGTGTGAGAGTCCATTTTTTGTAATAAAATAGGGTGTTCGAACACCCTCGCATGATCTCATTCGAACAGGTGAAATTAAACACAAGAGAGTGTGAAGTCAAGATTTAACACACACGAACGATGTCATTCGAACTTTGTTCGAAGGCGTGTTCGAGCAGTGAAATTTCGTGAAAAAAAAGAGGTTTTAGGTGGCCTTTTAGTCTTTTCACACCCTTATGGGTGTGTTTTGAAATAGGAGGGTGTAGGAAAAGCAAGCGCCTAACTTTACATGAAGACCTCGGCCCAATACAAGAAGAGGTCCGACTAAGCCCATCCGGATAGAAGATAAAGAAACTACCCTCAATAACCACCTAGGGGTGACTCAGACTCTATATATAGGAGGCTTAGGGTACAAATAAGAGAGGACACGTTCTGATACAGGAGACACATGTAAACTTGACAGACCGAGATAGACAAAAGCTATCTTGGTTTCAGAGAACGCAAGGAAGAATGAAATGAAAGTCCTCATTGAATTAAGAAATCAGTTAATCAATATAATGTACAGATATAGCTTTTATAGAAAGAAGTAACTCTAACTATCTATAACTGATGTATAACAGAATACATCAGGTGCTAACAGAAAAATGAAAAGAATAACTAACTGATACTAACTATATCAGATATTCTACTGCTATATCAGCTATACACCCGCGTGGGTATATAATACATCCCCACGGGTGTATAATACATCCCCACGGGTGTATTAACTTTTGATAACATCCCCCCTCAAGTTGGAGCATGCAAATCACACATGCCCAACTTGGAGAGAAATGTATTGAAAGAAGTAATATGCAGCGGCTTGGTGAAAAAAATCCGCGAATTGGCATTCTGAAGTGACTGGCAGAAGGTGAATTATCTTCTGTTGGAGCTTCTCCCGGATGACATGGCAATCAATCTCGATATGCTTTGTTCTCTCGTGGAAAGTGGGATTGTGTGCCAAGTAAATTGCTGATTTGTTGTCGCAATAGACTACTGAAGGATGAGACTGAGGTAGCTGTAAGTCTTTGAGCAAGTAGTGCAGCCACTGTATTTCACAAACAAGGTTGGCAAGGGCTCTATATTCAGCCTCTGATGAAGATCTAGAGACTGTGTTTTGTTTCTTCGACTTCCAAGATATGAGAGATGAACCAATGAACACGCAATACCCTGTGATGGACTTTCTGGTGTCCAAACAACGAGCCCGATCCAACTGTCGAAAAACCACGATAAATGCAATTCATTTCTTTTTGAAACCATAACCCCTTGGAAGGAGCTTGCTTGAATCTGAAAGTACTCTAGTGGAAGCTTGGAAGTGAAGATCAGAAGGTTTGGCAACGTATTGGCTGAGTTGTTGCACAGAAAAAGCTATGTCAGGTCGAGTATTTGTGAGATTTTTGAAATTTTTAAAACTCAAAACAGAAACTGATTTTGATTTTTGAAAATTTCAAATCTGAAAAAAAGATACCACCCCGGCACCTAAGTTGGTTATTTATAATAGGGTGAAAAATACTTTTAGTCCCTATAAAATTTTACTATTTTGTTTTTAGTCCCTATAAATATTTTCATCAACTTGTAGTCCCTACAAAATTTCATGATTTTGTTTTTAGCCGCTATAAAATGTAAAATCATGAATACTCATGTGTACCTTTAGAATTTTTGAATGATATTTTGCATACATGTTAATTAAGGATATTAAAAACATCACTCTCACGAAGAAGAATAAGCTCAAAATTTGATTTCTAGGTTAGTATTTCCTTTAATTTGTTTCTTGAATGTTTTGCTCTTAAAAAATTAATATTTAATTCACCCATTGTTAGAAAATTCAAAGTTTTTGTGGGAGAGATGTTTATAATGTCCTTAATATGTATCTAAATCATCACTCAAAAATTCAATAGGTATACATAAGTTGACATTTTATAGGGACTAAAAACATAATTGTAAAATTATATAGGGACTAAAAGTTGATAAAAAATTTTATAGGGACTAAAAACAAAATTGTGAAATCTTATATGGACTAAAAACATATTTAACCCTTTATAATATATTTTTTGTCAAAAAAATTTTTTTTTTTACCAAATAATATTAATTTTCTACAAAATTATTTTTTCGATAAAAAAAGAATTTTTTTCCACCCACCCCCTCTTTATCTCTCACACCCCCATTTTCCCCTAAAACCCAAAAATACACCTAAAATTTGGAAAAATAAATAAATTAAATGACTTTTCCGGATTTACCTCAATTTACGGTAAATCCGGTTCATAAAATAGGGGGTTTTGGATTTGTCGTTGGGATTTCCGGATTTACCTCAAACGCAGGTAAATCCGGTTCATAATATGATGAGCCGGATTTACTGCGTTTGAGGTAAATCGAAATCCCATTTGTTTTTTTAAATATTTATTAAAAATTTACGTATTAAATTGTGTTTCTGCGCGTTTTATTATTTTTAAAAATACGATCTGAGCGCTTTTTACGATTTAAATAACAATACGAAAAGCGTTATGATATACGAGTAAAGATACACCATATTTGATCTTAAATCGTCAAAAAATATAAAATCACAGAATATGAAATCACAGTACAAATACAAATAAGTAAAATCAACTACGGGGCCAAAATGTCTAAAATCGCCTCAAAATAACGGCGTGAAGTATCGGTGAGCGGTCGACCGCGTGGCGCATCCGGACCAATCAACGCTCTCTGCATCCTCTCGTAATCATCTGCAGGACAACGGGCTCCTCGTCGCTCTGGTTGTGGCTCGCGCCGTAGTAAGACGGACCTTGGTTACTGGTATGCAGGGTAGGTAATCAAGATCGCACTTTCGCCATGGTAGGTTGCATGTCTACCACCCTTAAAAAGTCGCGCCCGAATCGATACCTCGGCAACCCCGTATGATCACATGCGGAGATGGAGGTTTACCCGAAATGGGTGGAGCAGGGATCCTCTGGACCTGCCCGAACGCGCACGCACTGCATGCGGCATGTAGGGGACCGGCTCACCGACCCAAGTCAACCAGCCTCTGTAAACATATATGTTCGATAAAGGAACATACTGCCTGTGGTCTGCATAAGGGGTGAGAATGACATCCTCCAGCTGCAAGTTATCGATCCGCTCCCTAAAGTCCACCAACTTTATTTTATCCAGCTTCTTGTTCCCCCAACTAGCAGCACGTGGCTTATGGGTCCTATCAAACACTTTCCGACCAACGACGGTGGGAAAATGCTCGTATATCCACGTCTGAAAAAAATCATAAATTAATAAATAAGCAGTGTCGCGTATTCGTCAAACTGTTTGGTCGTATGAAAGACTACTTCCATCAACTCAGTGTAGAGGAAACTGGTAGTCGTGTGTCCAGTCCTCATACTCTGGGTGGTCACGATATGGTTTGCTCATCTGGGAAATTTGAGCTCTTGAGAAGTGAGGCCGCTCAAAATCTGTTCTTTGTTGATCTGCATCCATCTGTATGGCTCTGGCTCTCTGGCGTCTGTTACGCTCAGAAGCGTGTCCAGCAAGTCTGAGCCTCTTTAGGGTGTTCGGAGAAGGAGTGTCACTCCTACTGGACATCTTGCTACTCTTCGGACTCCCGACATCTTTGTGGGCGTCGTTGGGTGCGAGTCTTTGCTCCCAAAGACTGCTGCTTTCATATTTGTTTGTGCAGTGGCCGTCTACTCGTCACTGTTAAAAAAAAAGGAAAATGTAAATAAAAAAAATTAATAAAAAAAAAGGAAAATCCGAATTTATCAGTAAATTCGGAAAGAATTTCGGAATTACCTCAAACGTGAGGTAAATTCGGTTCACAATTGTGAACCAGAATTACCAAACGCGTGACGTAATTCCGAAATTCTTTTCGGATTTACTGCTAAATTCGGATTCCTCTTGTTAAACACTCACTTTTTTCCAGATTTATGAGTTTTGTTTTGTAAATTCTGATTTTGTAAATTTTCAGGGGTATTTTTGTCCGTTACGGTAATTATAGGGGTCTCGGAGAGGAGGAGAAGGTGTAAAAAAAAACACACTACACCGTCATTGTTAAAAATTCATTCATCAGCAAAATGAAGTAAAAGGAAAGGATATTCTGCGACCATTTACTTCCAATGATACGCTATTCTTTCTTTTCTTCTCCTTCATCACCTTCTTCTTCTTCTTCTTCTGCGACCAGTTTCTCCCATAGCCATATTCTGAAACCCTATTATTCCCTCTTACGCCGCCCATAGCCATGGTGTTCATCGTGCCACCCAGCGGCAGAACCTTATCTTTAGACGTAAACCCTAACACCACCACTCTCCATCACCTCAAGCATGAAATCCAACAAATCCACGGCATACCTATTTCGCATCAACGCCTATTCATTTCACAGAGTCTCCAATTACTCGGAGAAAACGATTCCCTTCTAATCTCCAATCTCGGCGTCGGATCCTACTCAACCCTAACCCTACACGTTCCTTTTTACGGTGGAACTCAGCCTCCGGCAGTTCCCAAACCCCGATTCGATTTCCTCAATTCGAAACCGCCTGCTAATTACGTTGCTGGACTTGGTCGTGGTGCTACCGGATTCACAACCCGTTCTGATATTGGTCCTGCCCGTGCTGCCCCTGACCTTCCCGATAGATCAGCCACTGCTGTCGGCGGTGCTGCCCCTGCCGGTGGTGCTGGAAGGGGGAGAGGGAAGGGAGGTGAGGATGAGGAGGATGAGGAAGGTGAAGATAAAGGATATGATGAGAATCAGAAATTTGATGAGTTTGAAGGTAACGATGTTGGGTTGTTTGCTTCAGCTGAATATGATGAGGATGATAAGGAAGCTGATGCTGTTTGGGAAGCTATTGATAAGAGAATGGATTCTCGGAGGAAGGATAGGAGAGAGGCGAGGTTGAAGGAGGAGATTGAGAAGTATAGAGCTTCTAACCCTAAAATTACTGAGCAATTTGCTGATTTGAAACGCAAATTGTATACACTGTCAGCTGATGATTGGCATAGTCTTGAGAAGTTTGAGAGTGGGGGTTATTCAGCAAGGAATAAGAAGAAGAGGTTTGAGAGTTTTGTGCCTGTGCCTGATACCCTTCTTGAGAAGGCAAGACAGGAGCAAGAACATGTGACAGCATTGGATCCTAAGAGTAGGGCAGCTGGAACTGAAACTCCATGGGCACAAACACCTGTTACTGATTTGACTGCTGTTGGTGAGGGTAGGGGTACTGTGTTGTCATTGAAATTGGATAGATTGTCGATTCGGTTTCAGGGATGACTAATGTGGATCCTAAGGGGTATCTTACTGTTCTGAATAGTATGAAAATAACTAGTGATGCTGAGATTTCAGATTTTAAGAAGGCAAGGTTGTTGCTCAAGAGTGTTACTCAGACGAATCCAAAACATCCTCCCGGTTGGATTGCGGCTGCAAGGTTGGAGGAGTTGGCGGGTAAGCTTCAGGCTGCGAGGCAATTGATACAGAAAGGCTGTGAGGAATGTCCCAAGAATGAAGATGTGTGGCTGGAGGCTTGTAGGTTGGCGAATCCTGATGATCACGAAGGCTGTAATAGCTCGAGGTGTTAAGTCAATTCCAACTTCTGTGAAGCTTTGGATGCAGGCTTCAAAATTAGAACATGATGATATGAATAGGAGTAGAGTGTTGAGGAAAGGGCTGGAGCACATTCCTGATTCGGTTAGGCTGTGGAAGGCCGTTGTAGAGCTTGCTAATGAAGAAGATGCAAGGCTTTTACTTCATAGGGCTGTTGAATGTTGTCCCTTGCATGTGGAATTGTGGCTTGCACTTGCTCGGTTGGAAACTTATGACAATGCTAAGAAGGTTCTCAATAGGGCAAGAGAGAGGCTGCCTAAGGAGCCAGCCATATGGATAACGGCTGCCAAGTTGGAAGAAGCTAATGGGAATACATCCATGGTTGGCAAGATTATTGAGAGGGGTATAAGGGCTTTGCAGAGAGAAGGTGTGGTGATTGATAGAGAAGCTTGGATGAAGGAAGCAGAGGCAGCAGAAAGAGCTGGTTCGGTAGCTACTTGCCAAGCAATAATCCACAATACAATTGGAGTTGGAGTTGAAGAAGAAGATAGGAAGAGGACATGGGTAGCCGATGCGGAGGAATGCAAGAAAAGAGGTTCTATTGAGACTGCTAGAGCTATATATGCTCATGCCTTGACTGTCTTTTTAACTAAGAAGAGCATATGGCTCAAAGCAGCACAACTTGAAAAGAGTCATGGTACCAGGGAATCTCTTGACGCATTACTTCGTAAGGCAGTTACCTACAGACCACAGGCTGAAGTTCTTTGGCTTATGGGTGCCAAAGAGAAGTGGCTTGCTGGGGATGTGCCTGCAGCTCGTGCAATTCTCCAAGAAGCTTATGCTGCTATTCCCAATTCCGAGGAAATATGGCTTGCGGCTTTCAAGCTGGAATTTGAAAATCATGAACCTGAAAGAGCTAGAATGTTGTTGGCTAAAGCCAGAGAGAGAGGAGGTACAGAAAGAGTTTGGATGAAATCAGCAATTGTTGAAAGAGAGCTGGGAAACATTGAAGAGGAAAGGAGACTGTTAAATGAAGGATTGAAGCAATTCCCTTCATTCTTTAAATTGTGGTTGATGCTTGGCCAGCTTGAGGAGCGGCTCGCTGAGGATGCAAAGCGACAGGGTCAGCCTGAGAAGCGGGTTGATAAAATGTTGGAAGCCAAGAAGGTCTATGAATCTGGTTTGAAAAACTGCCCTAATTGTGTACCACTTTGGCTCTCTCTTGCTAATCTTGAAGAGGAGATGAATGGTCTGAGTAAAGCTCGTGCAGTTCTCACAATGGGTCGAAAGAAGAATCCTCAAAACCCTGAACTATGGCTTGCTGCCGTGAGAGCAGAATTGAAGCATGGATATAAGAAAGAAGCTGATATTTTGATGGCAAAAGCATTGCAGGAGTGTCCTAACAGTGGTATTTTGTGGGCAGCTTCAATTGAGATGGTTCCTCGTCCCCAGCGTAAAACCAAGAGTATGGATGCACTAAAGAAATGTGACCATGATCCCCATGTTATAGCTGCTGTGGCCAAATTGTTCTGGCATGATAGGAAGGTAGACAAAGCCCGGACTTGGCTGAATAGGGCAGTGACACTTGCCCCTGACATTGGGGATTTTTGGGCCTTGTGCTACAAATTTGAACTGCAGCATGGAACTGAGGACAGCCAGAAGGATGTATTGAAGAGATGCGTTGCTGCTGAGCCAAAACACGGAGAGAAATGGCAAGCAATCTCAAAGGCAGTGGAGAACTCTCACCAACCAACGGAATCCATCTTGAAGAAAGTGGTGATTGCACTTGGGAAGGAAGAGAATGCTGCTGAGAATAGTAAACACTGATTTACCAAGATTGTAGCATCTTTACCAATGATTAGTTTTGAGAAATTTGAATATTTATGAATTAGGAATAGTAGAATGATTATTTTTCATGTAGAGTTATGAAGGAACTTGTATACTAGTTTGATCCATTGTTTTATCTCATTGTTCTCATGTATCCTTCTGCCACTTATTTCCGGGAGTATATAACTAATTTTGCCTTAAGTTACATAAGACTTTATTTCTTAACAGACAATAATATGATTCTAGCTCCATCCGTCACCCATCCCCAACTGGCCATGAATACTCCCAACTAGTTTTCTTCCGCTATCTCATTATGGTAGACCTCTTACAAGACAGGTTTATAAAAGGAGAGGGTGCTCCTAAGGCTGTCCTGGCAGTTATGCAAGGCTGTTCTGGCAGTTATGCTGCTGTTTTAGCAGTTATTTTATGAGTTTGTTTGTATTTGTAACAGTTTGGTGTGTTAGTTATTATTAATAAGCAGATAGGAAGGTAGTTATTATGATTTGGTGTGTTTTAGCAGTTATTTTATGTGTTTGTTTGCAGCGAAGTTTTAGTATGTTTTCACTATTATTCCTGCACTTTTGACTTCTAATCCAGTCTTTTATCATTGTATTGATAAGTTAGATGAGTTTTGAATTAAATCTGCAGTTCTGTACCACACAATCAATTGTGCAAGACCAAGTTTAAGGTAATCAATAAAATCATATTCCATTCTATATGATTCTGTTAAGGATTAGGACTTAGAATGCAATATGATTGATTGTGTTTTTTCTTTCTTCTTCTGCGGTGTATTTTACTAGATTCTTGCTTCAATCAAATTTTGAAAGATTTTGTGTAGTCTGGAATGGAAATGGTGGAGCACACACATTTCAGAACTTTCAAAGTACTATATTCTCTAAATAAAAATAAAAATAAAATTAATAGAGCTGGATTCACACGTTCCCTTAATCATTATTTTGTTAATTAGGATATATATAAGAGGAATTACACTTTCTCTTCTTCCCCCATACTTTCTGATAAGCTTTAAAGAAGGAGGTGGGGTACATGGGCTATTTGGCCAAATGTCATCAGTTCGCATGCATGTAATTGTTTCTTTTTGAAGTATGGAACTATGAATGAGCTCAATCCTTATTTTATTTATTGATGTCATATATCTATCTACATTTTTGTGTGTGTATGTTGATTGCATTGATAAGCTAACAAAGTATAGTTTGTTGGCCATTAGGTAATATTGATGACTCATTCTTCTTTGAATTTTAATCACTGGTTAATGATTTCAGGTATTCACAAGATATCACTATCAGGCCGCTTGATGTCAAAGACACAGGAGATCAGCGCGAAGCTTCTGCACTCCGTGATGAAGTATAGAATTCACATGCACCAATTTGTCACCAAAAATTAAATCTGATGATCCCAATAGTTGGTTATGATAGTTCTTAAGCTTTATTTAAGTAGATTTTGTATTCTAATTCTTAAAGGATGAATTTTAAAGCTGATACATATTGATATTGCAGCTTGATATGCTACAAGAAGAGAATGAGGCTTTATTAGAAAAGGTATCCTTATTCACACCCAAAAAAAGTTTATTTTTTGCTTTTGTTATGGGATGTTGAGCCCGATTATATACCAGCTTAGGCAAGCAGAGGAAAAACGCCTTGAAGTGGAGGCCAGATCTAAGGAACTTGAGAAACAGGTGAATTTTGTTGCTACTTATGAACTAAATTTTGAAAGTGTTTGTAATGAGCCTTAGCAGAAAAAGGAGGTCTGGAAGGTGTATACAAGAAGGAATAAATGATATAGGGGGTTAGTGGGTTAGTTACATTCAGCTACACTAGCAGTTAGGCTGTTAGAGGTTACATAGCATGAGAACTGTGTGGATGGGGACACATGCTGGAACAATCATTAGTTAACTAAGTCTTTTAGTTGCAAGGGGAAAGCCTTGTAAGCTTTGTTTATTGTTTCCTAACAGAAATCTAACACATTTGGTTTTAATACCATAGTATAAATACCATACTTTGCACAATCTATGCTTTTTTAATCACAGCGGTTTGTAATGTTATGAAGTAAGATCTACTTAACATAGAAGTTACTTAAATGATCGTAGTTGTCATCCTGTATGCTAAGTTTGCTTTGATATATATTCTTGATCATTTTATTTTTGCAGTTGCTTCTCTTGGAGAAGGTGTATCCTTGGAAGCCAAATTCTTTGAAAGCGTAACTTAGCTTTAAATTCCCTATACGCTCGATGGATGCAAAACTATTTAATTTGTTTATTATTTACTATATGGTTTATGTGGTATATTTGTAGGAAGGAAGCCGCTTTGCGTCAAAGAGAGGTATCTTTGGAAGGATGGGTATTGGATGTGCGAGAAATATGAAATTATTAATGTTCGGAAGTTTTGAGTCTTTGTGGTCACCCTTGCTTGATAAGCCGATTAGCCATTTGTTTCTTTGGTGTTTTTAGCAAACAATCACTAGTTTTCAATATTAAGATGTGAGATCAAACTAGAAAATCTCTTTGTGATTGCCTTTAAGTTTTGTGTCTTTTAGCGTGCGTAAGAACAGAAAAATAGTAGAAAGAGATAGTTTGAAAGCGAGAATAAAAGCAAGAAAAGCAACGAACGTGAAAACAAGTAAAAATTGCATTAAAATGATAGAAAGAAGAAGGTGGTACACCAACACGTATAATATAATCTGATTCACTCTTGTTTCGCTTTGGGCTTGGAAGTTGAGTTTCACGAGTTTTTGTAAAGATGTGGTGACCCCGTTTTCCTATTACAGGGAGTATTTATACTCTCGGACACAATCGTGGGCAAGCACGATAACCACTTCCTAAAAACTAGGAAATAACCACCCACTAATCTTCTTTGCTCCTTGCGCTCGACCGACCCGACTTGTTGTCGAAGGATTTGTAAAGCATTGGACCCGATTTTGTCGAACAATTGGGCCTCTCTCCCGTCGAAGGTTTACGGCATTGCTTCGTGAGCTTGAAGAACCAAGTCTGCCGAAGTTTACTTGCATTGTCGACACTTGTACAACTTTCTTTGTTGAATTTATGGTATATTGACTTGAACATTGACTGCAGTTCACGTAATACTATTAAATGTGCGATCAATACCATTTAAAGCTTAATTTAATGCCTTTGTTGGAATTTTGAGGTAACAGTTGCCCCCAAAAATGTTTTTTCGACGGAATAAGGAATGGAGGAAGAAAAGGCATTTTTGAATCTTGTCTGATGGTCATTTCTACCGCCTTTTGCATTTCAACGGTGGTCGAAAAGACAACCATCATTACTTGCACGAGCAAAAGCGAACCGAGTCTTATTGGCCCACGTTGCGTAGTTGGTGGGCCATCACGTCTCTCAAACGTCGCGAACGTCGCGAGTTATGGCGAACGTGCCAATAACCGTAGCTTCCCACATATATAAACGGCTCTGACCCTTCATATTCCTCTTTACTCAGTTTGAACTTTTGTGAAGTCTTTCTGCATTCTTCATTCTCTGCGTTTTGCAAAAATCCCCAAAATCACTAAAGTTTCAAACTTTCATTCCTTTCCTTCAATCCACGCTTGAATTTCGTCTCGCATTTGCTTTTTATCTCTCATGGCCTCCTCTCTCTTCTGTTGAATGTTCCACGAAAAACGACAGCGAAACCAACGGACCTAAAACCGCCGATGGCTTTGTTGATGAGCGACATTCACGATAGTCGAGCAGTTCAATGGCAAACCCAGGTATTGATTCCCTCTACTAGGGTTTATACTCATGCATATCTAGGCCCTCTACCTGATATCTTATTAGAAAATACTGAGGTTTCTGAAATTTTCCCCAGTCATGCCTGTCTTGAACCTGAATTTTCACTAAGACCCTTTTCATTTAGAATTTCAATAGTCCTTCCGGGGTCTTTAGGTGCGCTCCTAGGCTCGACCAACAGATTTACATAGATTGGCTCGACAAGGTAGAGGCTAAAAAGGCCGACGTCTGGAAAAAACAAGGTATTTTCGATCTCATCCAGATTGTCTAGGTATGGGCTTTAAGTATGACAAAGACTTGATATTGGTCGCTATGCGATTCTGGGGCTGTGCCACTCATAGTCTTCACTTGAGATGTGGCATGCGACTCCCACTTTACTAGATGTTCTTTGCCATCACAGTCCGAAACCCTAGGTGAGACTTTTGACCACTGCTAATCGATTATGTATACCCATTCACTTTCAATAATGCCACTTTTGCTCCTTACATCACGAGAACACCATAACCGTGACAATGACACGATTAATCGCTAAAGAACACGTAGCCTTCTTAACCCTTTGGTTATCCCTTTTGTTTTCTGCACCCGTTCACTCCGTGTTTCTAAAACTTATATTCCACTCGCAAAATTTCACTCCACGAGAAAGAAGACATTAACCTTGCCCAATCGTTGTTGGGTTCTCTCTGTCGAGGAGCTTGACAATCTTTGTTCTAGAAGCCCGAAAGAAGGCGAACCCACCAACAAGTTCTTGGCCTCTGGCCCATTGTGGCTATTGCAATTGTGGGTCGCTAGCCACTTTTTTTGAGTCTCGACTAGGTCTCAGTATATCCCTAAGTCTGTTCACCCACCTTAAAGTCTAGGAGGGTGAAGGGGATTCGACTAGCTCAATTTGAAACCAGCGGATAAATATTCCTCCGAGAAGAGTCTTTGAAATTCACTTGACATGTTCTGAAGTGCACAAGTTTCGTAGACTCTATGGCTCCTTTTGTGCAAAGGCCTTTCGGTCCAACTTGGTTTCTAGAACCATTTCCTTCTTCTTCATCCGAACAAGTGAGGAGATTACCCAAATCGCAAGCCTACCTCTCTCTTGCTATTCTTTCTACCGGACTTACCCCCAGCAAAGCTAAAAATAGCTTCTGAATTAAGAGATACTTCCCAGTTATTCTCGCGAGACAGTTTGGCCTTTGTCGGTCGACTGCTTGTAGGTGTGTTTTCATAGGCGAGAATTTTCGAATCGAAAACAATGTAGCTTCTGAAACATGCCTTCAAGAAATTCCACTATAGGGCCTTGAATTTCGAACCTCTCGATTCAACCCCGATTCTCATGCACTAAGGAATTTCATGAATGGTGGACTAGTTACTATACCACTTCTTTCTTTGGAGGCTAGTGATGCCTTTGCGAGAAAACATTATGAAGAGATTGGTGGCGACTTTACCTTCAAACAACCCGGTATTTACTTAGCGATATCCACATCTTTCTCGAGTCTTAAACATCTCAGAACTTAGTTTTATTTCGTTTTCTTACCAATGTTTTCGACGTCAGTCAACTTGCACCCAAGTGAAGACCAAAGTAGGCAAGGCTACCACAAAGAAAATCTCCTCCAAAGAACCAAGAAAACAGTGGGACGCGAGATCTACTCCGGACATTGTCCTAAAGAAGGTATGTTGCCATTTATTCGCTTCAAGTTATTTTTGATTACGACTTTTACTTATGTCGAAAAACCTTCTTTCCGTAAAAAACAACCAGGCAAAATCCCTCAAAGCAGGACCAAAGCTAAAAGGAAAATGGTCCTTCCACGAAGATGAGGTACTATACTCTTGCCTTGTTAATCCGTCAAATTTTCCTTCCTTTTTGTCATTCACTTTCTTGTCATAACCCAAATTCTTTTTTTTTTTTTTTTTTTTTTTTTTTTTTTTTTTCGGGACACGGAAAGTGATGACAACATCCCCTCACTCGGAGGTCGAGGAAAAGAAACCTTCCCGAGATTCAAAGGGCAGCTCAAGGCATCATTATTGATGAGGCTCTGAACCACCTTCTTCCCCTCCAATCAAGAGGCTTAAGGTACAAGAGGTAAATTCCACTTTCGACATTAGTTTAGACTTCTTGATCTCACCTTTCCAATTCTTAACTTAAATGATACACCTTGTTGTGTATAGGTGGGTGGATGCTCGTGAACAATCCGAAAGTTCGATCCATGGTTGAAATTTCGATCTAGAGTTATCGATCCACATGCTCCCTTTTCCTTCATCTCCTCGAGGGTGCAACTGGCCATTGAAGAAATTTTCAAGCGTTGGAAAACCACGAAGTTCCTATTTTCGAGGAGTTTGCGCCAAGTCTTTGAAATGTCGAACAAGAGGCGATCGTCGAAGAAAATGCTCTGCACGGAGGAGGGCTTTCCCAATCACCGGTAGCGTCGAGCGGAGATCGTTGTTGGAGAAATCGCTCAAGTTCCGTAACCTACCATTCCAACAAGCCGAAGGACCGAAGTAGTGGCTACCTCGTCGAAATTCTGAAGCAAATATGGTCGATCAAGAACCGGAGGAGCTTAGAGTGGGGGTATCTGCAGATCAAGGTGCTTACGCGAAAGAGTCATCCAACAAATACCGCGGATCAAGAATTGGTGAGCTAAAGAAGACGGATCCCTTGGCGACTTTGAAGATTATGTTAAGCCTCGAAGAGCTCGTCGAGCCGCTTGATTTGCGATTCCTCGAACAACTCTCTAAGTTCTATCAACCAAGAGACGGTCGAAAGCTTACTTTGCGATTGAAGACGAAGGTGTTAGAAGGGGACTTGGTGGCAACCATTGAGAATGACTCATCTGTGTATCTTGAGGTAAAATCCCTCATTCGAAAGATCACCGATTAGACCCTCCTCAAAATGTCCTTTCGTTCTTCATGGAATTTGGCCCTATTTTTGAGCAACTTTCTCTTTTAATCAACCAACGGTCGACCACCTCTAAGCGCAAGGTTCAAGAGACTCAACTCGTGAGGTAGAACTCGCCTCTCTTAAGCCGATCAAGACGCGCCATCGAGGCTCTTGAAACCCAAGCACTAATGATGAGAAAGCACTCATTGAATGGGATACGGAGATTGCGCGCATTGATGAAGAGATAAAGACCCTTCAACTCCAACTTTCAAACGCTAAGCATCGAAGGGCACGATCGTCGAGCGCATGAGTCTTTGCTTCTTCATCCACCAAAACTACCAAAGCATTGGCGGCTATAGAGCACTTGGAAAAGATTGACAAGCACCAAGCTATTCTCGCCGACCTCGACAAAGAGTCAGACCTTCTCGACACCTCTATTTCTCTAAGTGTTAGTATTATGGAGAGGCATAAGGCTACCTTGTCGAACTTCGAGATCGTAATATTTTAGCATTCTAAAAATGGTCGTGTAATTTTAACAATTTCTTTATACATTGCCATTTATGAACAACTTTCGTTTACTTATAATTGCTCAATCTTTATCTCGATTAACGTTGGCTTGTATCGTTTTAAATACTTGCCATTTATTCTAAAGGTCCTATTTTCGTCACCTAACTCTTCGATTTCATAAGCGCCATTCGAAAAGCAACGCAACACGCGAAATGGGCCTTCCCACCCTGGTGACCATTTGCCTAAAACTCTATCTTTTTTATCCATAGGTAATAGGACTTTCCACACTAACTCCCCTTCCTCAAAGGTTTTTAACTTAACCTTTTTATTGTAAGCTTTAGCTTACTCTTTCTTTTTCTGTCGAATAAGCATCTCTAAAGCTAACAACCTCTCTTCGTCTAAATCAACTAATTCATCAATCATCATATTCCAATAATGATCAAAAGGGATTTCACATTGTTTCTGAATCCTTGTTGATTGTAAACAGATCTCGACAGGTAACACTGCATCATGCCCAAATGTTAACCTGTAGGGAGTGGTGTTTATAGACTCTTTAGGTGAAGTTCGACAAGCCCATAACACTTGGTCAAGAGAACTGTGCCAACTTCTAGGCTTACGTCCCACGTGCTTTTTAATCAAGTTAATAATGATTTTATTGGCAGCCTCTACTTGACCATTGGCTTGTGCGTAGTATGGTGTCGAAGTCAATAACTTGAAACCAATTTCAGCAGCGAAATCTACCATTTTTCGACCAGTGAAAACGGTACCTTGGTCTGTAGTAATGGTTTCTGGAATTCCATATCTATAAATGATATGATTTTGAATAAACCTTATCACTGCTTCTTGATCTACATTGGCTAAGGGTATTGCCTCCACCCATTTAGTAAAGTAATCGATCCCTACTAGAATGTATCTGTGGCCTTTCGACGAGGTTGGTTTTATTTCTCCAATCACATCTAAAGCCCAACCCCTGAATGACCAAGGTTTCACTATAGAATGCAACTCATTTGCGGCACATGTTGTATTCCAAAGATGCTTTTGGCATTCTTGGCAACCTTTGGCAAATTCTATACAATCTTTTAGCATAGTTGGCCAATACATTCCTTGTCGAAATAACAACCATTTCATTTTGTGGCCTACTTGATGTGAGCCACATGCTCCACTATGTGTATCAGAAACTGCCAAATATGCCTCGTTTTCACTAAGACATTTTAGTAGTACCCCTTCAGGAGTTTGCTTGTACAATTCGTTTCCAATTAACGCATAGCTTAGAGCTCTGTACTTTACTTTTTTATTAGTGTTCCCTGTAGGATTTTGTAGATACTCTACAATGGGTTTTCGCCAATCATCATCGACCATATTGTCAATAGCAAAAATTTCTGCCAAGTCAATATCGTCAAAAATGTGACGTTTTTCGACGTGTACTTCATTTGTATTTATTGCCCCCCCAATTTTTGGTGTTGACAATAACGTCGAAGGAGTATTATAGAGAGAGTTTTCTGAGATTAATTTATCTTTTATCTCAATTAACTCTTCTAGGCTTTGCTTCGATACTTTGTAACCTAAGCAATTTGTGCGATTCATTTGCCACGTGATTTTCAATTCGTGGTAGATGTTCCATGAACGAATGTAAACCTTTTTAGCAACGTATTGGCAATAACGAAATATTTAATAAGGTGTTCATTAATACATTTGTATTCTTTTGTCAATTGTTTGACCACTAGTTGAGAATCACCTTTTATTTCGACATAACTTGCCCCCAATTCGAGTAAAATTTTAAGGCCTACTATTAAAGCCTCATATTCAGACTTCATTATTTGAGCAAGAATCTCGAATTTTAAATTTATACTTCGTTGGAGTATTTTACGGAGAGATAATCAAAATTCCAATGCTCGCTCCATTTTTATGGCTTGAGCCATCGAAGTATAGCCTCGAGGACGTATGTCTAATGAATGTATTTCACCTTCGACAACCGAATGGTCTCGCTATAAAATCAAGAACCACTTGCCCTTTAATTGATTTGAGGGTTGGTAGGTTAAGTTGTACTCTAGCAAAGCTAAAGCCCATTTGCCAATTCGACTATGCAACATTGGTTTTGACAACATATGTTTAATAACGTCAAAATGCGAATAAACATAAACATCTGCTGATTTTATATATTGCTTCAATTTTGTACAAGAAAAATACAAGCAAAGGCATAGTTTCTCAATTGGACTATACCTAGTTTCAAAGATCAATCAAAACCCTACTAAGGTAATAAATGGGTCTTTCGACACCACTATCATCCTCTTGCGCTAACATGCTACCTATTGTGTTATCGTGTCGCTATATACAATTTTAGCAATTTGTTTCCAATAACGAGCAATAAAATTGGTGGCTTGACCGGATAAGACTTGATTGCGTCGAAAGCATCTTGGTGAACTTGCTCCCACTTGAATTCATCTTCTTTCTTCAATCTCAGTAATGGCGAAAAAACTTGTGTTTTGCCACTTAGATTTGAGATGAATCTTCGAAGGAAATTGATTTTCCCTAGTAGTGGATCGCAGATTCTTTTTTTAGTCGAAGGAGCCTTCGTTTCCATAATTGCTTTAGTCTTATTTTCGTTGATCTCTATGCCTTTCTTGTGTACTACAAAACCCAAGAATTCACCCGCATATACGAAAGCGCATTTGGTTGGATTCATTTTCAATCCATATTTCCTCATTCGTTCAAAAGAACGTCGAAGATGGTCTAAATGACCACTTTACGAGGATGACTTAACCACCACATCATCTATGTATACTTGCATAAAATCATCAATAAAATCGTGAAACATAGAATTCATTGCCCTTTGATAAGTGGCACCAAAGATTTTTAAACCAAAGGGCATGACTACCCATTCATAAACACCCAATGCCCCCGACATCGAAAAAGTCAAGCTGACACATCCTCTTCGGCAATAAAGATTTGATTATACCCCAGAGTAGCCATCTAGCAAATGAGATAATCAAATCCTCCTGCTGCCAGTCTATTAACATTTCGCTACGGGCATAGCGTATTCATCTTTAGGTGTTGCATTATTTAGATCCCTAAAGTCTCACGCAAACTCTAAGTTTTCCATTTTCTTCATTCTTTGGAACTATATTAGCTAACCAATCAACGTACTGGCGATTCGATGAATTTGCTTTTGAAACGACCTTTCTATTTCTTCCTTGATCTTAGCCAATATCCGAGGAGCAAATCTTCTTGGCGTTTGCTTCATCGTTTCTTCCACAGTCGAATGGGTATTTGTAATTCCACCACTTCTCGACTCGGCCCGCATTTCATTTGTACTCCCAAGCAAAGCAATCTTTGAACTCCTGCGAAGTGAAATAACTTGGGTTACGAAGCGACATCAAGATGTGCACTAATATATGTTGGCCTTTTGATCAAGCCATTTCCCAAATCCACTTCTTCGATCGGATCTTGAGCTTGCATGCGCTTTGTAGAATCTTTAGGGTCTTTTTCAAAACCCAATGGTTCGTCGTCATAAATGCAATCCAGTTTGTCATTTATGACTTCACCATTTTCTTGAGATGAAGTTGTGGCTTTGTGACCATTGTTTGTCGATTTAACTCGGCTTCCAAAGCCGTTTTTATTTTATATTTTCGGCCATGTGGCCGTGATTCTATCCCAAGCCTTTGATGCGACATCTAAACCTTTTAAGAGTCGGTGTCCCATCCTGTTGGAGGTAGCACACCATCGGGATAGACATTTGCACCTTCTATTTCCTCTCTTTCCACACAAAACCATGTGTTGGGTATAGGTGAATGGAGGAAAGCACATTATCTGAAGAGATATATGCTTGGCTAGAAGATGAACATGGCGCAATATTCGCCATTTGCTTCTCAAAATTCTCCTAGTGACATTATTCACGTCGTGAGGAAATAACTGCAGTGCGCTTGGCGTACTCCACGGACCATCATCCCCTCCACATTACCAATTTACGGTGTAGGCTTGAGGAACAGCTCCTACGCCATGTATCCACTCTCTCCCAAGGAGTAGATTGTAGCTTGCTTTTGATGCTTTATAACAAAGAACGTGGTGGTTCTTCTAACAAAGATTACCTACCACCACTTCCACTTCGACAGACTCAACGACCAGGCGATTTCCCCTCATAATTGGTTAACATAATGTTATGAGCTAAGGTCTGTATCAAATGACCTATTGTCTTGACATGGCACGAGGCATTAAGTTAACAATGACCCTCCATCGACCAATTATCTTATTAATGCCTACGCCATTAACCTTGGCTTGGGCGTCATGAGGGCTTCAAATGGTGTTGCATGCCCTCGTCTGGCCTCTCAAAAGTGGCCATTTGTTCTTCCACGCAGCCATTGTTCATGACATAATAGCATACTGGCTTGTGGTTAGCCATATCCCCAATGAAGTCTTCTTCGACGTCGTTTGGGACTGTAAACGACATCGTACTCACTCGGCAAAATGGATACCACGTTACAGATGACGTCGAAGCTAGCCTCAGAGTCGTCGAAATCTGAAGTGACGTCTTCATCCATGTCGAATGAAGCACTTTTCTTCTTTAAAGATGTTAATGGAGGGAAAATCCTCTCCATAGCAGGCCTTCTTGGTTCCTCTATCACAATAGATTTCCGCTTTAGCCTTGTTTCCAACCCTCACTTGATTGGCGGCACCTATACTTATCTTTGTGTTCCCCACGGTTTTAGAGTCACACCCTTAACCGCTTTTTGGCGTTGCTCGTTAGCAACCAAGTTGCCTTCTTTTTCGAAATACCGTAACGACGCCATTGGGTCTTCGTCATGGGATTCTTCCGCTTTATAATTGTTTTTATAATTATACTTTGAGGCCTCGCTTTGTGATTGGCTTAGCCGTTCGGCTGTTGAACAAAGATTCTTGTAGTGTCTACATCCAAAGCATGTATCCACTTCTCATTGGATGGATCTGTCCTTGGAACAAATGGTTTGGCGAGGCGGATAACCTGAAACTCCTTCTTGGCTACACCGCGCCCGTAAAGAAATCGGCTTGCTTGTCGAAGCCTTGCTTGAATTCTTTACCTTGTAAGGAAGGTCCCCTCTTTTGAAGTGAAGTTTGGCCTCTTATCGGCCATTTCCTCTTTAGGGGTGTTCGAACTTCGCAACCTCGACACTTTCTTAGCCGCTTTTTATCAAACACAACCTCGCACCTTGGACATAACATGACCTCGAGCTCAATTTACACCGATTCGGGAAGTCTATTAAATCTTCCTCACTTGGGGGTACACAGATTGCACCTTCTCCTCATATTCTTCTTGAGTAACGTGTTGCACAAAGATTACTCTTTTACACAACACTTTTGATTTTTGCGCGGCGGGAGGTTTGGCGGACTTAGGAGAGTCCACCATTTTTACGTCTACCATATTGATACTCATCTCAATTGGTGCCGCATACATCGCCTCCACTTGATGGAGGGGGTCGACGATCAATTTGCATCGGTGCTTTATTCTTTTTATCTCCAAATTTGAGCCTCCTTCCTCGATCGCTCAACCATGTCCCCGAAAGAACACAACGGTCGGTTGTATGTCCCAAAAAATTATGAAACTTACAATAACCCTTTTTCTTCCTCTCGCTCGAGAGGAGGAATTTTCGATCCATTTGGCACTATTATTTGGCCATCAGATCACTAGCAAATCAAAGATCTCGTCACATTTAGTAACATCAAAGGTGTACGTTTTAGGCACAAATCTATCATTCTTAGGCTCTACGAGATTATTCCCATTTGCGGGCCTTAATAATTTGCAAGCATAAGGAGGACCAGGGCTTAAGTTCGACCACGTCTATTTCCTCGCATTCGACATCACCGAATGCGAAAGTCGAATTGTTCGTCTACATAGGCTATCTTTTCTTTCTTGTGAAAACCCACCGAGTTTTCTTTTTATTGTACTTATTCACTCTAGCCTTTTCCTCTTTAAGCCTTTCGACTTGTCGAACTCTATATATGCTAGTTGGGCCATGTCTCTCAAATGAGGCGTATCCAATTTCTTTCGAATTGAATAGTCAAGGCCACCTGCAGCCATTTCGACAAGCTCATGTTCAGGCACTTGTGTAAAACACCTTGCCTTCAGTAACCTGAATCTATTCAAATAATCATCAATAGCCTCAGGTACTTTACGTCGAACACTAGCCAGTTCTTTAAGACTAATTTTCGACTGACCCATGTAGAATTGCTCATGAAAAGCCTTTTCTAATTGCCCCATGTATATATATGAACCGGGGGTAGAGTGGTAAACCACGTAAAGGCATTTTTAGTTAGAGAATTTGGAAAATACTTCATTTTCAAACTCTCATTTTGAGCTATGTCTCCTGCCTCAGTCATGTACCGGGCAATATGTTCGACAGTGGACTCATTGGTGTCACCCCCAAACTTAGTGAATTTAGGGATTTTCCAACCTCTTGGCAATTCTGCCTGCAAGATATACTCACACAGGGGCGATATGAAATTAGGCCTATGTAAACCTATGTTAAGGCCATTTTGCGCCATTATGGTTTCGACCAAAGTGGCTATGTTGTCTTGAGCGCAAACGTTGTTTCGTTGCACTTGTCGAACAACTTCATCAGCGTTTTGGTTTCGATTTACCATAACTACCTCAGGGATGTGATTTCCCATTTGTTGTTCGCCCATAACCGCCTGGGCTTCGACAGTCACTGATCTCTGTGGGGTGTTAGGCATGTTGTTCCCGCAATTTGGTAACTGCCTATTATTTCCCGTAGGAGCCCCAAAGAAATCTGCAATCCTACCCATTTGATCTCGCTAACATCGATAAGCGGTATTTGTGCTCAATCAAAGGATTGAACACGGTACCAATTTGTTGAGTCGGCATATTAACCATATCATGATTGCTTTCGTCCACTTGTTGTCTTAACGCCAACAAGGACGCATTGGTTAATCTGTAGGATTTTTCACCAAGTATACCCTCAGAAGAAACGTGTGAAGGAGAAAAGGTCGACACATGTGGCATTCCAGTAGGCATGCCATATACCCCAAAAGGGTATGGTGGTAGACTCATATTTTGGAAACGTGTTTCCAAACTATTCCCTGTTGCCACATAAGGACTAGAAGGAAGCCTACGCTTTGTGGCGAGGCCATAGGCGATGTCGAACCAACATTGGTCATTGACATCGTGGGAGCGGTTATTGATGTCACCGGGGGCCGTAGTCCCCGCAACATTCCCACCGCTGATATTGGCGAGAATCTCTGTTGTTCCTTGCACTTGTGATATCACGAGTACCGGAACTAGGCGTTGTTAGAATTGGTGCGTACCATTCTACCACTCCTCAAGTGCATACAAATTTATACACTTAGCGAAAACGACACAAAATAAGCGGCAAAGGTCCCACCGGCGTGCCAATTTGTTTCTTTGGTGTTTTTAGCAAACAATCACTAGTTTTCAATATTAAGATCGTGAGATCAAACTAGAAAATCTCTTTGACGATTGCCTTTAAGTTTTGTGTCTTTTAGCGTGCGTAGAGAACGAAAATAGTAGAAAGAGATAGTTTGAAAGCGAGAATAAAAGCAAGAAAAGCAACGAGCGTGAAAACAAGTAAAAATTGCATTAAAATGATAGAAAGAAGAAGGTGGTACACCAACACGTACAATATAATCTGATTCACTCTTGTTTCGCTTTGGCTTGGAAGTTGAGTTTCACGAGTTTTGTAAAGATGTGGTGACCCCGTTTTCCTATTACAAGGGAGTATTTATACTCTCGGACACAATCGTGGGCAAGCACGATAACCACTTCCTAAAAACTAGGGAAATAACCGCCCACTAATTCTTTGCTCCTCGCGCTTGACCACGACTTGTTGTCGAAGGATTTGGCGAAAGCATTGGACCCGATTTTGTCGAACAATTGGGCCTCTCTCTGTCGAAGGTTTCGGCATTGCTTCGTAGCTTGAAGAACCAAGTCTGTCCGAAGTTTACTTGCATTGTCGAGACTTGTACAACTTTTGTTTGTTGAATTTATGGTATATTGACTTGAACATTGACTGCAGGTTCACGAGAATACTATTAAATGTGCGATCAATACCATTTAAAGCTTAATTTAATGCCCTTGTTGGAATTTTGAGGTAACACCATTATAGTAGCTCTTTTCTAAGTTTTAATTCTGCATTATTCGGAAGGATGCTTGTGTGCATAGCTTTGATAGAGAGACTTGAATCTGAATCGTAGGCGGTTTTGCAAATGTTGTATAATCTTAACTTGATATTTACGTACCTAAAATTATGTTTCGATTCTGATTTTCTTCTTAAATTGTGAACTTTAAACAACAAGTTCAAAAATCTTTGGTTGACTCGATGAACATCCTTGGATTACTCTATTTTCGTCACGAGTCGCCGCTCTCAAGGTTTGCAAAAACAAACACAGAGTGAAAGGGGACGAAGATGTCACAGCCACTTCGCGTGGAAATTCAAGTAGTTTTGAAGGAAGCATGAATTTTTACATGTTTTAGTTGTACCATGTACATGGTTTGATCAATTATTCAACGGTTTAAGTTATAGTCTGCGATTTTCTTTGTTCGAAACTCGAAAGATGATCTTCGCCACAGCGTGAGAGGAACAACGCAGAAAGTGAAGCGAAGCCAAGGCTCTTGAACAACGACACGAGAGAATGGTTTTGACCCAAGAAGAAATGGTCTGTCTTTTCGGTGAAACTAGATTTAACAAGTATCCTTTATTTTTCCATCAACATCTGTCTTTTAGGTGGAAGTTGTTACTCAAGAGATGTTGGCTTGCCCGCCTTCGGGTCTTCTTTGTAAAACATGGTAACAAAATTGCTTCGCTCTCTACTTTCTGCGAAGAAGAAAACTTCATCTTTAATTAAATTTATTTCTTGGATCTGGAATATTGTGACAAAAATATGAGAACATATTTTGCAACGTTCCGCTTATTTATTACTGATAACATATGTGTGCCTATAATTCTCGTGGCATGTTACTTCCATGGTTTTTAGGCATATGTGCAGATATAGCACAATCCAAGTATGAACATTGGTCGGCTCTAGCTCCTCTTCCTTTTGAACTTGTCATCTCTGCTGGACAAAAGACTAAGGAGGAATCTTGGAACAAAAGTGAGCATGAGTTAATATTTTAAATTTTAGTTTGAATAATTTATCTCTAATTTAGTTACAGTGGCATCTAATTAAAGAGTATGAACTAAGTGCTGATGGTCCAGATAGAAGCAAAATTGTTCGTGATTTAAATGATCTCACCGGGGAAGGAAACATTGAGAGTATGCTTTCAGTTGAGATGGGTTTGAGGGAACTTGCTTCTTTGAAGGTTCTCGATGAATGTTTTTAAGTTCATGCTTTGTTTGCTTGGTTTTCTATCACGATCTCTGCTTGAACATGTTAAGATGCAAATAATCATATTTTGAAGCATATTTCTTTTTTATACAGTTTCAAGAATCGAAACTTTCACGAGTTTGGTTGAATTTGGCTTCCTTTCTATATTTTGGGTTTTTCCATAGTCTGTTTGTCCTTTTCCTTTCTTACTTAGTCTAGAAGAATATTTGGTAGACCGTAGACCCATAGCACGTGTTTATGCTAAAATAAGATAGAGGGGTTGAAATAGAGTGATGGGATGCATGTATATATATATATATATATAGTATATGTTGTCAAAAAAAAAAAAATACATACATAGTACATATATATAATATATATTAAGTGATATGCAAGAAAGGAACGGGAGAAGAGGGGTGTGCTTACTGCCCTTGAAAATGCCAAAGGACAAGTTTATTAGAAGAGATTGGGATGGTGGGATTAACGTGGACAGCTGTCACATGTTGAGGTGAAAAGGGTTTTGTTTTCTTTGGGGGAGTAAGGTTTTCTCTTTATTATTTTATGAAGCATTTTTTATATTTGTTTTTGCTGTTTGTGTTATGTACAGGGGGCTACCTCTGTAAGGAGCTGGTCTTCTCTGCGCGTACTTATCTATAGTAAAATTTCAGTTCCTATCAATATTTATAAAATCTTGTGTTTATAGGTTGAGGAGGCTGTTGTGCTTGCATTAGCCCAGCACAGACGCCCAAATTTGATTCGCCAGTCTGTTTTAGGTAGGTTAATTCGTTATCTTCCGTCTTTTTCAAATCAAGTTTTTCTACTTCTCTTCTGGTTAATCAATTTGGTTACTAGTGATTCTTTCATTTCATCTGCAACACCTGTCTATATTCCACTTGCAGTTGGTACAATTCTTACCGTATTAATTGAATTATTTCCTTTCCTCTTATGATTCAGTTTTTGGTCAATTCAGGCAGTGCTTTAGTTTAATGATTTGTCATATGTGAATATTCTTTGAGTTTTAGTAATGAGAGTTATGTTTTGTTTGATTTTATTACTGTGCACATTTTGAACAATTCTCCCTAATTTTATTGTTTTATTACTATTCCAAAGCAGAACAGTTTAGTAGAAGATGATATTAATTATAACGTTCACATACTTTTAAAATTTATTTTCAGATTCCAAATCACCTGGTGATGGCAAATATTCGGAAGCATTTGGTAAGAATTAAGTTGTCAGCATTTATTTTAGAGTTTAATTTGATGTTTAGCTATTTTTAATTTTAGTATGAAATGAGCTTTCTGCTTTTGTTTTTGTGTTTAATTTGATGTGCTCAGTGATGTTAAGTTTTTATAGATGAAAGTCCCGCTGAAATGTTGTAAGTATCTTGGTTGTACATACATGTGTATTATTATAGATTATAGACACGAGTTTTACAATGGTTTGATCGCATATGTGTGTAGTCTACATGCCAGGGTTGTGGCACTTCTATAGCATACATATTAATATATATCGTTATTTGGTTTGTACCTCAAGACTCATGGAAAACTTACTTGGCAAGACTATGTGACGATCATAACCTATTAATTTGGAGTGGTCTTTATTTGTGGAATAGGCTTTGAGTATGCGGTCAATGGCTTCATGAGTATTTTTTTTCCTAATATCTCACATGGACATGGCTGCATTTAGTCATTCTTCATTTGTAGATGGAAATGTGTCTGGCAGATTACTTAATGATACTTTGTTGATTTTCTGTTATCTGTTCCCTCCGGAATTAAGCGAAGAGGAAGCGGAAGACGTTCTTTTCAAAGAGGTCAGTTGTTTGTTCTTTGAAGATTCTGAAATTTGGCACTCTAGTCTCTAGTTCTTAACTTTACTCCTATGAAATTCTAATACTTGTCCTTCATATGATGTTTCAGAATGTTCATTTCTACTGCAATTTGTGTCGTGTTTATAGGATGTGTCTAAATGCTTCTCAAAATCAGCAATTGGCTTTCTTAAAAAAGAAATTTATTTACTTTGTTGAATTTACTTCTTCTCAAGTCAGATCTTTCTTAGAAAATTTTATTAATTGTTTTATTGTATGTTTACTCATTAATCACAATCCTTGAGATGAAATCTTGAATGGAGCCTCCTAAATAACCGTGGTTTTTGGATGACCAATTTATGTCTGAAATGAAATTGAAGTATTGCTATTTTGAATATTATCCAGATATTATTTAATATGCTTAATTTATAAATTATAAATATTTGCAGGCATGGTTATCCTATTTTTGGAGAAGAGCGTTATTTAATGGTGTGGAAGAAGATATTGCAGGAGATCGGCTTCAATTTTGGATTGCCCATGATGGGCAATCACCAACTTCACATGATCTTTGTTGATGGTAAGCTTGTCATTCTAATCCTCTTATTTTCTTGTTCGGAGAGAGTGAATATGTTCGTAAGTTGAAGTGAACCTTGCAACTACAGAGGATTTAGTATATATATATATATATATATATATATATATATATATATATATATATATATATATATATATATATATATATATATATATATATATATATATATATATATATATATATTTTTTTGAGTTGTCTGCTGATTGGCAAAATGATTCTCGTGGAGCCTCCACGATTAAATGGCATTTAGAATGTTATTCTAGACAATAGGCCAAATGAAAATATTTGGTTTTCAAAATTGGTTTACACAAGGGAATAGGGAATGCTTCAGTATTGTCGAAATAGTATGGCATGATTCAATTTGATTCTTAGTCTCCGTGATCATGGTTATCAAATCCGGATACGTATCGTGTATCGAAAGACCTATTTTCTGAATCGTATATCGTATCTTGTATGTATCGTAAGATACATGATCAAAAAATATATAACTTTTTATGTTGTCTTATAGTATTGCTCTCGTGCCTTACAAAAAGCTACGTACGTACAAATCAATTTGAGTCACGCATGAAAATGACTCACCAAATTCTGCAACCATTAAAATCCATATCTGCTTGAAATGCTGAAGCAAAAAAAAACAAAGGACAAACCAAAGAACTGTACTCTTCCTCATACGTAAGTTCAACTTTAATTACGATATCTTTGTGATTGATTTTATAATTATAAATGCAAACGTCAATGCATGGCTTTGGACCACAAACATGATTGCTACTTGATATAAGCCTTAAGATATTCTGCTTATGAGAAAGATATGATCAATATATGTACTGTTGGTTTCAAGTTCAAACAAAAATCAATTTGGCTTTTTTCTCAAACTGCGTTTTGCTTCAAAAGAGAACAAAAGCAGTACGGTTCTTCTACGAATGAAAGCCATGCGTCCCAAAAAATGAGGCCGCTAGCTTGAAAACAAAAGCTAGTCATTCAATCAATAGTACATGAAGAAATTTCTATAGGGTATTTTTCTTTTTTGGTTTGCACAATAATCACGAAGCGTATCTCAATACTTTCAACGAAAGACTAATCTCCGCTTGTGTTTAGGAGCAAATTTTACATTGGTCAACACCAGATTTGTCCACTCCGAGAATCGAACTTGGGAGCTTTGGTCGACCGCTTTGTATCTCAGAGTAGCTTATGTCAATGGGTCAAAAGTGTTGGTTATTCTAGAGTCTTGGTAACGGCCCTTTAAAAAACTTGTGGGTAATTTATTAAATCTTATTGTTTGTTTTTTCCTTCAAATTTTGGCTTTTGCATTTCACTAATTTATTATCAACATGATATAAATGTAAAAATATATAAATAACTCATGTGACTAAGTTAAATTTATCTTTTACCAAACAAAAATAGTTGATTTTATTGGTGCCATATTGGGTAAATTACCCACAGTTTTACAAGGGTAAACTAGAATTTATCAAAATATAAAATTTGTATTGAAAATTACAATTTTAAATTTTAATTAAATTAAATTAAGTTCATTAGTTTCAAGAATATTTTTATATTTTTTTTTGTACTAGCATTTGCTAAATCTTTGTTGGTGTTGAATGATCAATCCCAGTAGGTGTAGATAGTGGTTTTAGGCCTAATCAGAGTCAATTCCACTCAATCACCGAACAACCAAATTCAACAGAAACACTAGATAACCACAGCGGGTTAAAGCGACACCCAAACCGATTGAAATTGGTAAAACACTAGGTTAAGCCAACCCACTTCAGAACCCGGTCGTTTGAAACCCCTAACCCTAATTCAGATGCGTTGTTTCACTCACTCTCTCTCTCTCTCTTGATATTCTTTCTACTCTCTCGTCTTCGTTCAACAACACTGTTAGGGTTTACTAGCAAAAGCTTTAAACTTGATGATTGATGTGAATTTAATTAGGTAGAATCATTATAGCGATGATTAAACGAAAGGTATATTGCAAAAACCCTTTCGTTTTAGTTCTTGATTCTTTTGATTTAGTGAAACCCTAACACACTGATTTCACTTCTGCTTATCTCACTCTAATAGCATCAGGGGTGACACCATTGCAAATTACCGAGTCTGCCACCCTCAAGAAGTTTCTAAGATGGGTGTGTGGGTCTTCTGTTGGTGCACCTCTGAACATAGTCGAATTCTGAACCATTTGAATCAAGCTTGGTTTGAGCTCAAAATTGGTGGCTTGCATAGTTGGGTTGACTATGCTTGTAGTGATATTCGCTGTCGGAGTGAAGTAGTCTCGAAGAGTTCTTCTCGGATTGGCAGCCATCACTCTTGTCTCTTTTCTTATCCTTCGAGCAGTTCTTTCAATTTCTGGATCAAAAACCAAAATAGGCTCCTGGGAGCGGGTGAGCATTGTTGCACCCTCGAAAAATCCGGTTTGGGTTTTTCAACGTACAACGTAGAAATTTTTTGAAGCCGCCACCAATATTTTAATTTTTAGACCAAAACATTGAAAAAATGTCTTTTGAACAAGGCGGATGGTCTTTCGAAAACTAGAGATATGGTTCGGGGGTCGATTATGCGCGGGGAAGGTGTTAGCACCCCTCGCGTCCTCTCTACTGAGAGGGAACCTTTAATTAAGTGTGTGATTTTAACATTTGATTTGAAAAATTTGCCTATTTATTTCTTATTTGAAGACTTAATGAAATTTTTTATTTTTTGCGCTTGACGAGAATTGGCTTCTCGCTTCTACGTATCTCCTAGTGCGATGGAGAATTCAAAGCTACGTAGTTCTTAATTGTCATGAAAATGTTTTTATTTTTTATCTTTTTAGTGAGTTTTCGAAATATGACGAGTATTCTGCGAATGATTAAACTAACAGAGGTTATGGGTAATCACCACTAAATACTCTTGAAAATGAGAGTCACTACCGCTGGTCAGACGAACGAAGGTTCTGATTGACCGTTAGTAGCAACTCGTTTTTTATTTGATCTTTTTGAAAATGGTTTTTCGAAAAAGATTAGTTGCCACAAATGATCAAACTAACCAAAGTTATGAGTGATCATCGCTTATTGTTCTTTGGAAAACGACATTGCCGCCAACGGCTAGACGAACAAAGGTTCTGATTAGCCACAAGCAACAATGGGTTTAAAAATGATTTTTTTGTTATGGAAAATATTAATGTTTACGTTGCGAAAATGATTTTATTCGTTGCGCTTGATGAGAACGTGGCTCGCTCCTACGTATCCCGAATGGGAATCAAAGCGACGTAGTTCTATATTGAAAATGTTTTTGAAAGGGTTTTGGAAAGGGGAAGAGCTTTTATAATGACCAAACAAGCAAAGGCTTTGAGTGATCGTTACTAATAACTCTTGATAGCGTTCATGACAATCAAACAAGCCAAGACTTTGGGTGATAGTCACTAATAACTTGCATTAATTAGAAAAAAAAGTTTGAAAGATCTTTGGGAAAAGGGTGTGAGATAGTAAAAGGGGTATAATTAATTACAGGGGCTGTATTATTAATAACTGAGGGGATGTGGTTAGTAATCGATTTTTGAAAAAACTTAAAAACAAGCAAGGCCCATAACCCGACCAGCTTACTAAAATCGGAAAAAAACCTATGTTCCTTTTATCCTCTCTGCTTGTGCTCAATTCCTTTCCAAATAGAAGGAAACACGTTGAAAAAAGAAAAAGAAAGAAGAGAGAGAGCGAGAGAGAGAGAGAGAGAGAAGGAGCGAATCAGAGAGAGAAGAGGAGAACAGTGCGAACCTGAGAGAGAAGAGGTTGTGGCGATGGGGTGGGGCGCTCGCGGTGGTCCGAGTGGGATCTCGACGCGATGGTGCGGTGGTCTTCGGTTGAACGCGACGGAGAGAGAACGCGAGAGATGGTAAACGAACGAAAGACGGTGGCGTGGTGGTGATGGCGACGGTGGAGGCGTTTTGGAACCCACAGGTTTGTTTCTTTGTATTTTGCTGTTCCTTCTTTTTCCTTCTCTTCGTTCCCTTCCCTTTTGCTTCTGTGTGTTTGTTTTTTTGTTTTCCTCTGTGTGTGTTGCTGCGTGTGTATTGTGTTTGTGTGGGTTGATTTGAGGTTGAGGAAGGTGAAGTTGAAGCTGAATATTTTTCTCAGTAGTGTTGTTTTTCTCGTTGCTGTTCTTGTTCCAAACTGTGTTTAGGTTCTCTGTTTGTTTTTTTTTGTTGCTGTGTGTTGTGTTCTGGGTGTTTGGCTTTCTGCGTGGTTGTTTACTGTGTGTGTGTTCTCTGTGTTTTGGTTTTCTCTCCCTTTTTGCTTCTGATTCTTTCAGTTGCATTTTGAAGCTTAATTTATAGTCAAGATTGTATGAATAGATGCACTGATGGGTCTATTTTCTCTGCCTTGTATTGGTTCAAGAGTTTCACATTTTGGTGTTTTAATTTTCTGAGCAATTTTTCTTCCTCCCAAGACTCTGCTGCATTCACCATTTGGGAGGTATTTGACCACTTGTAAAATCTGTTTGTGTATGTACAGGTTTTGAAAAACATAGTCTCAACAAAGGTTCTACCTATTTGGAGCTTTGGAGCTTTGGAGCTAAGCCTATTGCTGCTGCATATTGGATTTTTCTTCTTGTCTTACTATTATGCTTGCTGTCTATTGTATCTACAACATATAGAGTAGCTTTTTTTGACAAAAATGCTCAGCATGTAGCTGTCCCTTTTATTTTATCATGTTTGTATTTTTCTACCCTTGGTTGTAAAGTCACGCACACTTTGAAATACTGTAACAATATACTTTTTTTTAATATTTTCAGCTTTTGCTCCTTTACATTTGACACTAAATTGTAATACAAGAGACAATATAATGAATCTAAATATGTTTTCCTTATTTCCCATCTATCCTTGTCTAAATAAAATAAGTAACAAATAATAAACGCTCGTGTATAATTAGAACTAACACGCGTACGTGAGAATAAAAAAAATGCACGCAATTAATAATAACGCGTGTACCCGGTTAAAATAACACGCGTACCCTGCTAAAAATAATGCGTGCGTGCCTCAACATATATTTTTGAGTCTTTTTCAACTACAAGAAAAATACTGTTAGAACCTCGCGTTTGCGAAAAGACAATTTTTATTTTGAATTAGTCGGACAAAATTGGGGTATGACAAGCATGCACAAGCAATAATAAAAATAACAGTAACAAATAAAAATAAACTAATAAACTAAATGACAAAAATATGTAATATATATATTTTTTTTCTTTTTATTACATTAAAGTAAAACACACTAAACCAAGAAAAAAAATGTCTAAAGCAATAAAAAATCTCTTTTGTTTAATATTATTAAATTAATCCCCGGCAACGGGCGCTAAAAACTTGTTAAACAAAGAAACACTTAGAGCAAGTGTACTTCTATCGCAGTAGTATAAAAATATCGTCTCCACAGGATTAACTAATAAGTACCAAACTACTTAAGATTAATTATTATTTAGACGAGCGAATGTTTGGTGATTATAGAAACTAAAATAACAAGAAATAAAGTGCAAGAATTAGAATTGTAAAGTTTGATCAATGGAGAGAAGCCTAGGGTCACAGCTTTCACTTGCAAGGTTCGATTCTCTATGTCTATCCTACACGAATCCCCTTATTTTATTCAATTACCAATCCCTTTACTAAAGCTATTAACTTTGTTTGGTCATGCGCGATTAATATTCTTTTCCTAAATTAACCCTAGTTTGGTCATGCTAGAATTTAAATTTAAGAAAAGCATAAAGTACAAAAAGGTTGAATGATTGGAAGACTAAATTAAAGTTTGGTCATTCATTAATTATAGTCTCAATTATCCTATAGGTCCACCAACTAGTTGTAGTACGGTCGCTAATCAACTAATTGATTATAAACATGCAAAGGGTTGTCAATCCTAATTATGTGATAAAACAATAGGATAATATTAATTGAAATAAAAATTGGGAATTCAAAGTATAAATTAAAACATAAAAAGGTCTCTAATCAAGCAAGATCCACCTAAGACCCTAGAAAAAGATTTAGCTATCCATAGTATTCAAGAACATTGGAATAAAATTAAAAGTCATGAATTATAGAATAAAAATAACCCGGAGATTGAGTAAATTCTGATCCTGTATTCGATCTCCGAATTACTCGCCCAAAGCTCTCACGATGTCGAAATGCGTAACCAAAACTCCTCTCACAGTGTTGTTGTTGCTGCGCTCTCTTCAATTCTTCCGTCCGGCTACTGTGTGCGGCTCCTCCTTTTTTGTCAGATCTCCCCTCAATTCACGTTTTATTTCCTTCCTTTCACTGTTGCAGCACTATTATCTCTATCTCCCTCTATGTGATCTGCGGCCACTGTGTATGATGAGTATATAAGGCTCCTCTTCAAATTACCTTTTCTTTCTTCTTTCCTTTTTTTTAGGGTTCCGTGCGCAGCTCTCTTATTGAAATGATGTGGCAATCCTCTGTTTTGTGTTTTAGCCACTTAAGCGCGTGCCACGTGTCATTCTTCCATTGGTGCAGGATTTGAACTACGGTTAAATCCGTTGGAGCTGTGTTCTTGGCGCCAACAGCTCGGTTTGATTCTCATATATAGTTTTAAGCACTCATTTCGCTTGGAATCAATCTGTAATCCATAATTGGGTGTGTGTGAGTGATATACACGGGAATTAGGGTTTCAGGGAAGTGAGGGGGTTGAATCAAATTGGGATTTCATTATCTTGTACAATTGGATCTTGAATCATTGAATGCAATCAATTAAAATTGTTGCTTAATTCCCGGCACGTAGATATCACTCGATATCGAATCGGGTGAACAATTGCGCGCGTGTTTGATTGATTGTGTTGATTTTACGTTTATCCCCAAATTCATCGCGTTAGGGTTCTTAAATTGGGAATTCTGGAATTGAGCGATTAATTACCAAATTGAAGTCAAAGATTGAACAATTAAGTAATTGCGATCGAAATCGAATCGATTGTTGTAAGAAATTCACGAATCTTGGGTCTCAATTCTCAACAATTGGTATCAGAGCAACGTTGAGGAATTGTCCATGGAAATGACAAAGTATAACATTGAGAAGTTCAGTGGCAAGAATGACTTTGGTGCATGGGAAGATGAAGATGCGTGCAATGCTAGTACAACAAGGTTTGGAGGAGGCTTTGGAAGGGGAGGATAAACTGCCAGAAACAATGACTGTGAAAGAAAAGAAGGAGATGATGAACAAGGCCTATAGTGCTATTATCCTTTGCTTAGGAGACAAGGTTCTTAGAGAGATATCTAAAGAAAAATCCGCTGCAGCTATTTGGCTAAAACTTGAAAGTCTTTACATGACCAAGTCTTTGGCAAATAGACTCTACCTGAAGCAAAGGCTCTACACCTTCAAGATGCAACCTGTTACATCTATTGTAGATCACATTGATGAGTTTAACAAGTTGATCTTGGATCTTGAGAATATTGATGTAAAGGTTGATGATGAAGACCAGGCTTTATTGCTCATAAGATCTCTGAATAGCTCGTATGACATACTTGCTGATACTCTCATCTATGGGAGGGAATCAATCACACTTGAAGAGGTTCAAGCTGCCCTCATGTCAAAAGAATTGTCCAAGAAGAAGGACAACAAGGAGAATGATCAAAGTGAAAGTCTTATGGTTAGAGGAAGACCTGATAAAAGAGAAGGAAAAGGTAAAAACAGGTCTAGATCCAAATCTAAACCTAAACACAATAGATGCTACATTTGTAATAAGGAAGGACATTATAAGAATAAATGTCCAGAGAAGAAGAATGCCAAGAATCAAAAGAATGATGATGAAGGAAGTGCATCCTTTGCCTCTCGATGGCTATGAAAGTCGTGTGAAGTTCTTATTCTTTGCGAGAATATGACCTCGATCGCAGTGTCTGAGTGCAATGATATCTGGGCAATAGACTCAGCATACTCTTATCACATGTATGGATATGAGGGATGTGAGGTGCTTGTTGCTGCAGGGTATGATGGTAGTGAATCAAATGCAACTACTGAGGCTAAATGCATTGATGATTGGGCAATGGATTACGCTTTGCTCATATCACATGTGCCACGAAGGGAATGGTTCGTAGACTACAAGCCTTACAATGCGAGACATGTCCTCATGGGAAACCACATAAATTTGCAAGGTACAGGGGAATAGGCAATCGTAAGACTCAGATTGATAGATGGCACGATAAAGCTTCTTACAAATGTGAGACATGTTCCTGACCTAAGAAGACCACTTATATCATTGGGAATGCTTGAAGATGCAGGGTATAGTTTCAAAGGTGAAAATGGCATCCTCAAAGTCATGAAAGGGTCTAGAGTAGTAATGAAAGGTGAAAGGAAAGGTAACAAGCTTTACATACTCCAAGGCAATACTGTCACATGAGAAGTTAATGTTGCAGACTCTCAAGCAGTTAGCAAGACACTCATATGGCACCAAAGACTCGGGCATATGAGTGAGAAGGGCCTGAAGGAGATGGAGAAGCAAGGTTTACTAGGTGGTGATAAGGTAGAGCAACTTGAATTTTGTGAACACTGTGTAATGGGGAAGCAGACAAGAGTGAAGTTCTCCACAGGAATACACAAGACAAAAGACAAGCTTGGCTACATTCACTCAGACCTTTGGGGACCTGCTCAGACACCAACTCATGGTGGAAAAAGGTATGTTCTAACTCTTACTGATGATTACAGTAGGAAAGTATGGATTTACTTGTTAAAAACAAAAGATGAGGCATTCAACTCATTTGTTGAATGGAAAAAGAAAGTAGAAAATCAAACTGGTATGAAGGTTAAAGCTCTTAGAACGATAATGGACTTGAATTTCACGAATGATGAGTTTAATAGATTTTGTAAGGATAATGGAATCTATAGAAACATGACTGTTAGGGGAACACCACAACAGAATGGACTTGCAGAAAGGTTAAATAGAACTTTGCTAGAAAAGGTTAGATGTATGTTGACTTGTGCTAAATTACCAAAAAGTTTCTGGGGTGAGGCAATTCATACTGCATGCTACCTAGTAAATAGAAGTCCATCTATTTGCATTGAGCTTTAAGACTCCACAAGAGATATGGGATTGGAGAAACACCTAAAATAGATCATTTGAGAGTGTTTGGTTGTCCTGCATACTGTCATCAGAGAAGGTAAACTTGAGCCAAGGTCAAAGAAAGGAATTTTTGTTGGCTACCCTGATGGAGTGAAGGGTTATAGAGTGTGGTTACCAGAAGAAAGAAAGTGTATCATTAGTAAGGATGTAGTATTCCATGAATCAAAATTGAGCAACAATAAGAGTGTGAGTGAGACACTAGAGAAGCGGATCGAATAGTGAGTTTCAAATTGAGGTGGAGTTATCAAATAAGAATAAAACCAATGGTGTTGTTGAAAATCAAACGAAAATCAAGACACGACCTCTCGAAGCTAGTTACGATTACGAAGTTGAACTTGATGAACCAACCAATGACTATGTGTTGGTAAGAGATAGAAAAGAGACATATCAAGCCACCAAATAGGCTTGGTTATGACTCGAGATCGCTTATGCTCTCAACACACCAAAGAGTTCATTAATGAGGATCCATCAAGTTATCAAGAAGCTATGGCAAGTAAACACAAGCAACGATGGTTAATTGCCATGGAAGAGGAAATGTCATCAACTGCAGAAAAATGAAACATGGAAATTGATCAAGAAACCTATTTGGTGTGAAGCTTGTAGGATGCAAATGGATATACAAGCTTAAGGAAGGCATCACGGATAATAGTCCACCTAGATTCAAGGCAAGGTTAGTAGCAAAGGGGTATACTCAAAGGGAAGGAATTGATTACTCGGAAAATTTCTCACCTGTTGTCAAGCATACTTCAATAAGGGTCATTTTATCTCTAGTTGTGCAGTACAAAATGCAATTAGAGCAAATGGATGTAAAAACAACATTTTTACATGGTATACTTGAAGAGAAAATCTACATGACACAACCAAAGGGCTTTGAGGTAAGAGGGAAGGAAGAGCAGGTATGTCTTCTGCAGAAATCACTCTATGGACTGAAACAATCTCCTAGGCAGTGGTATAAAAGGTTTGATGCATACATGATAGACACAAAGTTCAAAAGGTGCAGTCATGATAGCTGTGTTTACTTCAAACAACTAAATGACAATAGTTATATCTACTTATTGCTATATGTAGATGATATGCTCATTGCTTGCAAGCATAGCAATGAAATTGACAGACTAAAACAATTGCTCCACAAAGAGTTTGAAATGAAGGATCTTGGCAAAGCAAGCAAGATACTAGGGATGGAAATCATCAGAAATGAAGCAACATCAGGTTTATGCATATCCCAAAGAAGTTATGCACAAAAGGTAGTGAGTAGGTTTAACATGACAGGTGGAAAACCAACTAAGATACCTCTAGCAGCTCATTTCAAACTATCAAAAGAGGATAGTCCTGTCACAGATGCAGAAAAGGAACAAATGGAGGGAATACCATATGCAAGTGCTGTGGGAAGCCTCATGTATGCTATGGTGTGTACTAGGCCCGATCTAGCCTATGCACTAAGTGCAGTTAGCGGTATCTTGCGAGAACCGGTGATGAATGAACATTGGCAAGTCATCAAATATATTCTAAGGTACCTAAATGGATCTGCAAATGTTGGTCTGGTCTACAATGAAGGAAGCCAAAACTCAGGTGGAGTTGAGGGGTATGTGGATTCAGATTTTGCAGGGGATTGTGACAAGAGAAGGTCACTTACAGGTTATGTTTTCACTTTGTTTGGAAACACAATAAGTTGGAAGGCTTCACTTGAAATGTGGTAGCTCTCATCCACAATCGAAAGTTGAATACATAGGGATTCTTGGCGATTAAGGAAGCTCTTTGGCTCAAGGGATTGATAAATGAACTTGGAGTCAAACAAGAGAGTGTAAATGTGTTTTGTGACAACCAAAGTGCCATACATTTGTGTAGAAATAGTGCCTACCATGAAAGAACAAAGCACATAGATACACGACTTCACTGGATTAAGGATATCATAGCTCAAGGCTCTGTGAAAATTCAGAAAGTGCATACTGCTCAGAATCCTGCGGATTTCATAACTAAGGTTGTTCCTCTAAGCAAGTTCAAGCTTTGCTTGAATTTGCTAAGTGTTGGTTAAATAGTTGATGAAGGTGAATTAAGTTTCAGCTGTTAATTCTGGTTGCATTGTAAGGATGATTGCCAAGGTGGAGATTGAAATGATGTGGCAATCCTCTGTTTTGTGTTTTAGCCACTTAAGCGCGTGCCACGTGTCACTCTTCCATTGGTGCAGGATTTGAACTACGGTTAAATCCGTTGGAGCTGTGTTCTTGGCGCCAACGGCTCGGTTTGATTCTCATATATAGTTTTAAGCACTCATTTCGCTTGGAATCAATCTGTAATCCATAATTGGGTGTGTGTGAGTGATATACACGGAAATTAGGGTTTCAGGGAAGTGAGGGGGTTGAATCAAATTGGGATTTCATTATCTTGTACAATTGGATCTTGAATCATTGAATGCAATCTGAATTAAGCTGTTGCTTAATTCCCCAGACGTAGATATCACTCTGATATCGAACTGGGTGAACAATTGCGCACGTGTTTGTTTGATTGTGTTGATTTTACGTTTATCCCCAAATTCATCGCGTTAGGGTTTTTAAATTGGGAATTCTGGAATTGAACGATTAATTACCAAATTGAAGTCAAAGATTGAACAATTAAGTAATTGCGATCGTGTCTGAATCGATTGTTGTAAGAAATTCACGAATCTTGGGTCTCAATTCTCAACACTTATTCTTTCTCTCACGTCACCCTTGTCTTTCCAAGAAAATGGGTTTTCTTCTTTAGTTAATGGACTAAGCCCAAGTCCTTCTTCCATCCCAATTCATTTGTGCTAATGACACCTCCTTTTTGCTATAAACAATTTATTTTGACAGTTTCTTTATCTAATATTTTTCCTACAAAATAATGAGCAAAGTCAGTCACTTATATATTTAATTGATGATAATTGCTCTCAAAGATACTTGAAAATACCACTAAAAAATGCACTAAATTGGAGTTTATCATCCCACACCCCCTCCTACTCAAAACACACCCCATAAGGGTGTGATAAGACCAAAAGACCAGGCGAAACCTATTTTTTTTATGAAATTTTCACCTGTTCGAACACGGCCTTGAATGTTGAACGAGGCCGTTCGAGTGTGTTAAATATGGACAGACACCCCTTGGGCGTTTTTTCACCTGTTCGAATAGGGTCATGCGAACACATTCAAATGGGGTCATGCGAACATGTTCGAATGATGTTGTTCGAACAAGTGCTGCAGAATTGCTGCAGCATAACAGGTATTGGACGTCTCAGATTCCACCGACAGTTTTAATCAACAGTTTACAATCAGTCAAATGTGTCAGATAAAGGAGTGGATGTCAATCCCTTTGGAAAATGTGCCTGAACGGATAGAATTTAAACGGCTCATATTTGTGATCTAAAAATGAAATCAACGGCTGACATTTCACCATGCCTATTATAAAAGGGGGTTCACATCCTCAGATCTTCTTCACCAAACCTAATCTGCCTCTTCCCCAAACCCTAATCTGCTTCTTCACCAAAATCCTCAGATCTCCTAAAATGGAATGACAATTGTGCTCAACCCAGTACTCAAACGACAAATTCCTAACGGCCCTTCATCACCATGGGACTGTCACCACCGACGAACATGGTGCTGTGTTTCGTTGTCCTAACCATGTCTTCTGCAGGATGAGTAAGGGCATCACCTTCGCCCAACTGAAGGAAAAGGCTGAGAGGAAGATTCGTCCAGAGGGAGCGTGGCGTAAAGACGTGGAGCGTATACGTTTCAAGAAGTTCAATTGTAGAGATGATGGGGTATCCATTATTCGATCATGGAGATCCAAAGCGACGACGACGTCCGCGCAATGATGGAACATCTAGCTAACGCGTTAGATGGGGCGACAAATCTTAGAGTATGCGTGGACTGTCGCACTCGAGAAGAAGTTATTCATCTTCTTCAACAAAGACCACCCGCACCACAACAACCCATACCGGAAAGAGTCATTACGCACACCTGTAAAGTTGAGTATCACATGAGTGTCCAGTCCTGGCAACAAGCTGGTGTGTTGTTTCATGGTCGTGACACTAAACATTTCAGGCTTAAGAACAACATCACCTTCGCCGAATTGAAAGAAAAACTAACAGAAAATGTTCACCTAGATGGTGTGGAGCAAGAAATCACTAGTATCGAATGTAGCTCCCCCTACATCTGCAGCATGACCCCATGTAATCGTATTCGGATATGCCCCGTGCGTATCAAGAAAGACAAAGACGTTCGAGAAATGTTTGAGAAACATGAGAGCTTCCAAGGTTTGATTGAACCTTATCTCGAATTGTGCGTCGAAACAGAAGAATCTGCCGAATCCATTGTCCGTAGAATTAGAACTAGACGTTCGAGAAATGTTTGAGAAACATGAGAGCTTCCTGTCGTTTCGTTTTAAATTTCCTATCCTTGTATTTTTGCAATTTGTGTTTTTCATTTCTTAGTTAGTTGTTTGCTTATGTTGGTGTTATGTATTTCGTATTTGATGTATTTCATATTTGGTTTTCATGTCTTTCGTATTTTGTAATGACAATAAATTTGCGCCAACGTAAAGAAATTTTCAATTTAAAAAACCAAAAGAAACAAAGTACTGAAATTATACAAAGATTCCAAACAAATATCCCCCTAATACATGAGCCTACTGGGTGTTGCGCCCCCTCCTTCTCTCATACACATTGCCAAACCTCCTCCTAAACCTACGGAAGGGGTTGAGCGACCTCTTGATCTTGTTGAAATATGCTCCCCGGCCGGCTGCAGGACATTATCATCGATGGTCCCATCCATGTCATCAACCAAATCCAGCAGACTCTGGTAGCATCTCACAACCAAATAACATAACATTATTATTTAAATAAATAGAAGATTAAGAAACATTATCAATGCAATTAACATAAAAGACACGTACCACAATCGACATCGGGCTCATCTCGCAGCCGTACATAATGCTCGGGGAAGAGAAAGGGATGTGAGACCCTAGAGTACCATGGAAAGTAGCCCAACACCGTGTTTGAGGAGTGCTGCACACGGGGAGGCCCCGCGCGCGACCAAGTGGTCCTCGAATCGTGTCCACATCTCATCACACTCGGATAGGTGCAGACGACCCTAGTAGCAGTGCAGGATCCTCCGAATGTCTTTGGACACGCCAAACCGCTCGAGCACTCGATCGGCAAATGGCGCATCATGCGACCACCACTCCGAATGAACCCTCGAACACTGCCGGCTCCTCAAAGGGTCTCACCGCCATGGGCCGTGTAAGGGTCCCAGGTCACCTCCTCACGGTCTAGCCGGTCAAGGCTAACTCGATGATGTGCGTGACTTGATGGCCCCAGGGGCCATCATCGCACAACCATTTCTTCGCCCGTGGCATGCTCTCATCATACTCTTCGTGCACCACCCAAGAGGAAAAGTTCACACTGGAAGTCCTCAAAGATCCAAGCACAGTAATGAACATATCATTGGTTGATTATTAATCTGAAAGTAACCACTAAAGCAAACTTAAAAGTAAATAATATGTTTTGTACCTGAAGTAAAGGAAGATGACCAACAATCTTCTTGGTCTTCTTCCTTGTAGCATCCTTCACCGATCATACAAATGGGCAAGGGCCATGGCCCCAAAGAAAGTCTCCAACAAAGATCCAAATCGATAAGCATACCAAGGTAGCCAAGCTTAACCTTGTTGCACGACTTGTCGACAAACGCGGTGCAACCCAAAAGATCTGAGAATGTAGGTTCTAGCGGCATGAGCCCACCTCCCTCCTCGCCGGTGGGTGGGTGGTGACCTTATCCTCGGCCATACAAGCCCAACAGACAACCCACGACCGAAATGCAGGCAATCGCATCTTCGGTGTGGCCCCCAAATAGTCAATCGGCACCGCTCTCCTACCACGAAAGTCGATCGGCATGTCATAGAACCGACCGGTGTGGCATGTCATAGAACCGACTGATGATGGGGATGTGTAGCGATTGGAATACATCATCAAGGGTGATGCTCATCTCACCCACAAGAAGGTGGAATGATGATGTATCCGGGCGCCAACGCCTATGAATGCGTTGGCACCCGCTTGTGGAGAATGGGGGAAACCAAGCCCAACCGGAGGAACCAACCACGAAAGGCGTCCGAGTGTCCCTAATCCTAACATGAAACATCGTCATAACAGTCCATGTGGGATTGTTTGTAAATCCGCCGAACCTGCATTCAGAAATGACACAATAAGCCAAAACATTCAACAACATAATAAACAAATTTACAACAGTCAACTATAAAATAATAACTTACCTGGCCAGAATAGAAATCAGTAAGAATATGTGCCCCGTATGTGGGCAAGACAGAACCATCTTCTGGTCCACCAGGAAATGGGAATGTCGCCCAAGAGCAAAGCGGCGACCTCCTGAGGCTCAGCAACCTCCTCCTCATGAGGCTCAGCAGCCTCCTCCTCATGATGTCTAGATGATGAAGGCCTAGAAGATGAAGGCCTAGCAGATGAAGGGCCAGCCAACTTATAGGCCGGAAATTTAGCATCACGCTCAATATCCTGCCCAATATCCTCGGGAAGTGGGGGAGGAGGAACATCAACCCTGCCCCTACCCCTAGCACGACCCCGAGCTCGGGAGGGTTCACCGGCTTCTTCCCTCCTTTTGCGGTTTGAAACCGTAGGAGGTGGCCGACCGGCTCGCTCGGATGGTTCTGCTGCATGACCACCTCTGCTCCTCACCATATCTGAAACAACAATCAAGAGAACCAATTAAACCAAATTAAGAGAACCAATCACGAAAGCTTTGAGAAATCTTTCGTCAAGCGATCGCTCGAACGACCACATGCGAACATGTTCGCACAACCCCGTTCGAACAAGTCAGTTTCAGTTTCCAACTCACAACGGTGCGAATGAGGTCGTTCGATCGGTATTCGAATGAGGTCTTTCGAACAATTCAGCGTTTCAGAAAAAAAACCAAATGAACAGATGGGAGAGAGGCATACCTTGATGAAAATGGAACGATTAGAGAGTGTGAGAGGAGGCGAAAATAACCCAGCAACTCTTGAGAGTGTTGGTGGAGAAGATTGAGTGAGAGATTGAGTGAGTTGGGAGAAGGTGAGTGAGAGGGAGAGTGAAGGTTAGGGTTCGAAGGAGGGAGATTGAAGGGAGGGGAGAGTGAGAGACGAGGGAGAGTGAGAAGGGGGAGGAGTGTGGGTTTTTTTGTTTTTTTAATTGGGGGTAAATTTGGAATTTAAAAATAGAAGGGGTGTGTTTAAGTAGGAGGGGGTGTGGGAAAAGTAAAAACCTAAAGTTATTATTTATTAGTAGTGTTCAAATCCCGTCGATCCAAACCAACCAAAAAGTGCAGAAAAATCGTTTCATTTTGGATGTGATATATATATATATATATATATATATATATATATATATATATATATATATATATATATATATATATATATATATATATATATATATAGCCGGACCTATCAATATATAAAACAAAAAATTATCCACATTCACGTACAAACACACTTTAAATTCCTATTATAGTTATAGAAAAATAATATAAAGTTATACTTTAATGATTAATATTTGATAACCATTATTACTCATTAATCATAAGACTCTAAAAGTCACATTCCTATTCACTATATAAACCCTACACACTCACTCAAACACCCTACCTCCTCACTCATACTTTTACCTTCATATTTTTATCCTCTCTACAATAAATCATGACTGTTGTTGACAATGATGTCATCTCTAAGAAGAACAAAGACATTGACAACGACTTACACACTTTACTCAACGATCTAACCAACACCACCGATGATTGCAGCATAAAGGTATGAATTGCATATTATCTATGGAAAAAAGGATTTAATCTAATGCTGGTTGAGAAGGAAGAAAAAACTTATTGATGCATATCATGCATTTTCGGCGAATAGGAGATTGATACTTATTGATGTTATTGGATGCTTCTAATTTCTAAACATCAGATTGAGAATTAGGAAGAAAAAACAATGGTTTCTTCAAGTGGCTCTCCAACCATAAAAACATCCGACAACCCACAAAAGAGAAGAAGATTAAGGTAAATTGAATGAATGTTCTAATGCACTATAGCCTTATGCATATCAAAACTAACTAAAGTAAAATTTATATTATTTCAGGTTGCAATCGAAGGATGAGTTGGACAATGTGGACAAACAGGACTTTCCAAAAGAATTGGCTGAATAAGAACAAGATCAAAACATCTCTATTTATAATAGTTTTCCAGTCTTTCTTCAATAAATAGATAGCACAAGACATGTTTGATGATCACAGACTTTTTTATATTGTCGTATTTTTTTTGATCAGTTGTTACATCGTGTATGATGGTACTACTCAAATAAAGCGTTTTTTATTGATTCATTTTACCAATTATTTGAAGGGTTAACCTCAAATCAACCCTAATTTAAATTGTGTGAGAAATATATTACTAAATTTTTTATTTTAGAAAGAATAATATTATTGTATGTTCGTGACGTTCGTCTCCCTATAGACATGGAGAGATTGGATTTGGTTTGCAATGCTTTTGTTTGTATAATAAAAAACAATAATTTGAGCAACTAGATATCAGAACATATTTTTTTTGGTACAAGATGGCAAAGAAGAAATCATAACATATTGTTACATTCCTAAGTTTTTACTACTAATAAAGTACTGCCAAAAATATCCAAAAACTTTGGTCAAAAAAAATAATCCAAAACTCTAAAGCAGACATTGCATTTTTTTAAGAAAAAAGGAGACACAACTTTATTTACAAGACTAGTGCGGTGATCCGTCCGATGGACAGGGCTAATACTTCAATTTCTATGGAAGATGAGGACAATGCTTTAAGTTATATTAAAGAGGTTCTATGGAAGGTGGTGACAATGCTTTAAAATATATTAAATACAAAGCTTAAGTGACAATGTTTGTGTAGAGTTTACAAAATAAAAAGAAAAAGCAAAGATGACAATAATTGTTTGGATGTTGCTTTTCCACGCCCCTCCTACTCAAAACACACCCCATAAGGGTGTAAAATTACCAAAAGGCCAGCCAAAGTATCTTTTTTTTTCAAGAAATTTCACGTGTTCGAACATGGGGCTTCGAACAGGTTCGAACGACATCGTTCGAGTGTGTTAAATCTTGACTTCACACTCTCTTGTGCGTAATTTCACCTGTTCGAATGGGGTCACTCGAACCAGTTCGCATAACCTTGTTCGAACACCCTATTTTATTACAAAAAATGGACCTTCACACCACATTCATCAATTTTATTGTGTTCGCATGATGTTGTTCGAACAAGGTCGTTCGAACCATCATTAAACACATCCTCCCAGCGTTTCACGCAAGGTTATTTTCGGAATAAAATTTGTTAAGGGGTGTGAAAGAGTAGGATGGGGAGTGGGAAAAGTAAACCCCTAATTGTTTTGAGGCCAAGATAGAGACTACACATTAAACCCTTACAATATCAACAAAAATAGTAAGAGGTGGGCCCCTAATTTCCATCTTAAGAATATCCCCTTTCTTCAAATGTTGTTCTTCCACAAATCCAAACATACCCTGCCATGCAAATATTTTTCGTCCACGCGTGCACGCGCAGCATTTCGATTAAGTCGTGTGACAGTCCGAATAGAGCATCCATAAGTCTTTGCAGTTGCTTTATGATGGAGAGTGATGGATTTCACTAAATCAGGTATATGCTTCCCAATGTTTTTAGGAAAGTGCTGGTTTGAGACCATTTAAAAACCAACCTAAAGTGAGTTACATAATAAATGTGTGGATGAAAACAAAAAGAGACAAATAAAAAAACTCACCATTAGACTCAAAATTGGTGGACATTCTCATTTGGATGAGGCGTCCTTGAAGCCTGTTTAAAAATAAGCCCAACTTCTCTCGCTGCTCCAAGTGGTTTCTCTTACTTCTTACTGGATCATCTGCATCAAGAAGCACATAATGCATATGACTATTATATATCTCCCGATAATGAAAATTGAAAAGTTGAGCACATTATAGAGAAAGTTCTAACCTCCAAATATTACAGGGCATGTTATTGTACCAGTCTTTTTAGGTTTCCATTATAATCTATGATGATTTACATTAAGAATCAAAGAGTCAGAACATCAATGACAACAAAACATATTCATGTATTATACTGATAATGATACTTAACAGGGCCGGCCTTGGGCCTGTGCAGGCTGTGATACTGCACAGGGCCCAGGCCCAATAATTATTTTTTAGGGCCCCAAACAAGCAAAAACGTTATATATAAGTGTTCCCAAATATTTACCAAACTTTCCATGCGTTCTAGTGGAAAGAGGGAGAGTGACAGGAAGGAACATTGGGACAGCGGGTTCAACTCTCAGCCACGGTGTTTTTCACCATTTTTGATATTTTTTTTTGTTAGCTGTCTAATTTGATAAAAGTAGGGACCCAATTTTAAGGTTCGCACAGGGCCCCTTAATTGTTTGGGACGGCCCTGATACTTAATTAAGGTAAAATGCAAATTGACAGTAGTTGCACTATAAGTAAAAATGTAAGAAAGAAACATGTTTGTAGGTGCATCATGGACCATGACCCCATCATGATCTGATTCAATTTAAGGTAACTATGTACTTTCGAGAAAATATTGATAATCTAATTCAATTTAAGAATAAAAAAATTGAAAAGCAAAACTGAAAATTACATGCAAATCAACAAATCCTATATCAGAGGTTTCACAATAAGATTAAAAGAGTAAGTTATATCATTATATAAATAGGTTATATCTACATTCTTGTAAGGCTATATCAAATTAAACTACCTCTTGGAATAGACAATGAGAAGACTCGTAATTCATCAAACTAATTGATGTCTTTAATCGTTTTTCTAGTCCTTGATGTGTAATAGACAATGGGTTAATATGTTAGTAGTAGATAATTGAGTGAGGAATATTGCAAATTTGGATGAATTTTGACAGAGTAAGAACAAACACAAACCTAAGAGGCCTAGCCAAAGCACATAATCTGCAAGATTAAAAGTTGCATTCAATTTCAAGAGGCACCCCTAATGTTACGTTTAGCACCTCTATGATAAAAACGTTATCACTGTGAATGTGCATTTTTTATGGTAGTCTTTCAACTCCACTTGTACTTGAGGCAATCAAAGATATACATTCAGTTTGAAACCAAATAATTGAAAAGATGTTCAGTTTTAAATCAGTCATCCTTAGAGCAAATTTTTGTAGGAAACAACGCAACAAAATAGCAACAAGCAAGTACTCACATGCAAAAGAAAAACGTTAGATAAAACAACCGGAGGCGTAGTAGGCCTCCGAAGAATTTATCCGCCTCTACAGCGCAAATTCTCCGAGATACAACCAGTCCTTCTCTATCACAGTAGTGATGGAGATATCAGAACTGGCAAGAAGTATATGTAAAATATATACGAAAGGAGATGAACCCAGGAATATAAGTTTTATCAGAGAAAGTAATTTTCTGGATATATCCAACAGCTCCTCAACTAGCTTTTTATAGAGTCTATGTAGGTGACCTGAAGCACAAGCTCTATCAGATGTTTCAAGCCAAAAAACTGATTTTCATTGTAATGAAAACATCAGTTATAAAATAATGAACCATAAAAATTCAGTTACAAAAAACAATTAAAACGAAATCAGTTTAGGAATAAAGAAAAGGTTAATGCATTATCTGTTGGAAAATCAATTTTCTGTTATAAAATTGTTGATCTTTGATTTCGTTCACTGAATTCAAAGGTTACAAATGGGGATTTATGCTGACTTGAAGTCAGTTTTTAATCTGCTGCTGTATGTTCTATACACCCGCGTGGGTATATAATACATCCCCACGGGTGTATAATACATCCCCACGGATGTATTAACTTTTGAAATATTTTGTTTTCCAATAAAATACAACAATCCCCCACATATTTCAAAAGTTGGAAAATAAATAAATAAATACATAAAAGAGATTTCCTGGGTTAACATTGTAGATGTAATGTATCGGATCTGTATAGCAAGCTATGGAACCAGTCCTAGACAGATAAAATATAACATACAGTGAATTGGTTTAGCAAGCTATGGAACCCAAGACACATATTATATGTTAGAGGTTTTACTATCACATTACACCCCCACAATTCTTGTTGTTTTTCGCGGTGGTGCGCTACTAGGCCCCTGCGTGTGAGGTATTCATGAGTGCTCTGTAGACCTCGTCGTTATCTCATGCAAGCGGCCCACTTGACACTCATATAGGTGATTTCATCAAGTGTATGCTTGCCAAGTCATACACCACCCATAAGGGCTATGAAAATCATTAAAAGCTTTAAGCTTAACCTTTTAACCTACTTGACTAGCACTATCACAATAACATCATAACACCATAGGAAGGGACAATAATAAAATTAATTTCTTGAAATAATTTTCAGTGCTAGCAATATCAAGAAGTGACTTGTTTTTACCACATTGAACCTTATTCATGGGATCTCCATTCACAAAGGTTGGGTTACCATCACTTCTTAATTTAAATTGGCTTAAGTCCCATTCCCCTCGATGTTTCACAAATCATTTTCTTCCCTAGGGGTTTTGTCAGAGGATCGGCCAAATTTTCTTCTGACTTCACATAATCGATTAATATCATTCCATATTTTTGCAATTGTTTGACAACATTATGTCTCAATTGCACATGTCTATTTTTGCCATTATAGGTCTTATTTTTTGCAACGGCTATTGTCGACTGACTATCACAACTTATTGATACTAATGGTGTCGATTTTATTCCCAAAGGAACTCCAGCTAAATTTTTTTTCAACCATTCAGCTTTAGTACCAGCCAATTCCAGTGCTACAAATTCCGACTCCATAGTCGATCTAGCATTAATGGATTGTTTGGCTGACCTCCAAGTTACCGCACCACCACCAAGTGTAAAAATGTAACCACTAATGGATTTTGTCTCATCTGAATCAGATATCCAGTTAGCATCACAGTATCCTTCTAATACTGCGGGAAATCCACTATAAGTAATACCATAAATTATGGTACCTCTCAAATATCTCATAAGGTGAGCTCCTTTTTGGGCTGAAAAGACCAAAAGCCCATACTAAAAATTGGATTTTATATTTTTTTAAATATTAAGTACGATTCGGCGCACAGTTGGCCGAACCAGTTTGAATTTCACTACACCGAGTGTGTTATTTTTAGAGATAACCCCCCAAAAACTATTTTTTACTAGGTTCGGAGCACGGCCGGCCGAACATCACTGTTTTATGTTAATCCTTCTTTTTTATAATATTTAGCATGGTCTATGTGTGTGGTGGAGAGAATGATCACGTGGCTTGTTTTTTTTTCTTTTCACAAGCGCGTAACCAATTTTTTTTCCTTCGTCCAAAGAAGAATTAGTATCACGTGCCTTGCTTTTTTTTCCTTCCACAATTTATAATACAAATTTCGGTAGCCCATCTTTAAAATTTGGAAAAAAATAGGGACATGGGAACTATTTTGTTCATTAATGGTAATTTGATCATTTCGCAGGGTTATAGGTGTGCCCTGAGTAGGAAGAGCGTGAGAAAAACAATGACCTTATATTATTATTAAGACCCATGTTTCGTACAACCCCCTAGCTACTTACTAGAACCCCATTTTTGGTGTGAAAAGACCAAGAGCCCTCACTGAATTTTTTATTTTTTTTATTTTTTTAAAGATTATGGACGATTCGGCGCACGGTTGATCGACCATGGTCGAATCTCACCGCGCCAAACCTGTCAATCATTTGTCAGACACCCCTGGTTGGCTCAAATTCAAATTTGACCAGGTTCGATCTAGTGAGGGTCGACCATGGTCGACCAAGCGTGCGCCGAACAGTCTCCACCGTCCAGTTTGGCGCCCAAAATTCAATTTTTTTGGAAATTTTGTCCAACAGTTATAAATAGAGTCTCACTCTTTAGTGATTTTCACACTTCACTGATTCCCACTCTCCCTCTTCGTTGTTTTTCACTAAAATGGAAGATCTAAATTAATTGCAGCTGTGCCCAACCCAGAGATTGCTAGTAGTTTCGTTTATTTTCACTAATTTTATGTTTTTTTATTTTCATGTATGCACCGGTATTCACAATGAAAAAAAAATAAAAACATTAACAATGGATAACAAATTAAAATTTCATTCATTAATAATTCAAGTTAAATAAACTACAAATAAAGAACCCTCATAACTCATCATCGGAACTGGATGAGTCATCATCGGAGTCAGAAGACTCAGTGCCAGAAGAGTCACCGCCAGAGCTGACGTCAGACTCGGGGATTTCACTGACACTGAAACGGTCCCCACCCATGTAGGTAATCTGCAGAGTAACACTATCAAACCCATCGTTGCGCCCCCGGTAGTATCGCGGACAAACTCCCAGTGTCACAAGATATCTGCGCCAAGCCACGTTGTAGCCATAGACTCCGCCCCGAATATCCATCATAAAAATCATTGTGTCTGGCAGCACATCTGGGAAGCAAATCTCCCCAGTGTACCTATCAACGGTGAAGGTGAAAGTAGACATCTCTGAAAAAACAAGTAAAAAACACAGAATCAGACCCGTTCGGCCTTTCCAGAATCGAACAACCGATCGGCGCACGCCATATCAAAGTAGATCGGCGCACGCTTGATCGATCTGTTGTGAAACAGATCTAACACAAGGCAATGCAGACTGTTCGGCGCACACTTGGTCGTTCGTGGTCGACCTCTGAAGCGTCGAACAGTCTGCAAACAGTGAAAAAATTTGGGAAAATGGAAGATAGAGAAGGAGAAATGAAAGCTTACCAATAGGAGGAGGAGAAGGCCGGTGGGAGCTTAAGGACACCGGTGGGAGGAGGATGAATGAGAGGGGTGTTTTTTTTGGGGGGAGGGGCTCTAGTGTGGAGGAGGAAGAATGGGGGGTTCTAGTGTGGTGAAGGGGGTTTTTAAAGGAAAAAGACAAAAATATATTGGGGGCATTTTGGGGATATTTGGACGGTAGGGGGTTCTACTGAGTAGGAGGGGGTTGTACGAAGAACGAGTCAATATTAATTAAGTAAATGTTTTTGGTGGACTTAAATGATGAATCAAGGGCCCAGATATATTTGATAGGGCTACAGTGACTAGCTTAAGATACAAGGCATCCCTACTATTAACACCTCTCATTTTTTTAACATACACCCCATTGCAGAATTGAAGTTTTGAAGACACAATTTGGAGACCCAATCGAGGAAATTAAAAAATGGTTAAATATGTTTCTAATTCCTATAGAACTTGGAATTTTTTATTTTAATCACTACAAAAAAAATTCACTCACTTTTCGTCTTCGACATTTTTTTCGTTACAACTTTTAGTCCATATTGTTAACTTCATTTCCAAATGGCTAACGGAAGTCCACGGGTCACTTGCCATTTGGCATTTTTCAATGACCTGACACAGTGAGTTTTATTTAAAAAACCCAAATTCACTCTAAAATCCTTATTCCCTAATCCCTAATTTTTCTATCCTTCTCAACACCAACATATTTGATGTTTTTCTCATGCTCTTCAATTTTCCAAGTTTTCCTTATCCATAAACAAGGGTGTCAACTGACAGAGATGATTCACTGCAAAGTAAATGTTGGAGACTAGAGGGTCAATTTCTAGAATGTGAATTTCATTACATATATCCTACTCAATACAACTTTATAGGGACTAAAAACATATTTGAGAAAAAATATTACATAAAAAATCATTCAGGTGTTTGTTAGAAAAAGGGGGTGAATAGACTTTACTCCCTCCCTCACTTGTTAATTTTAAAATCTTATCTTTGCACGCCCAAAGTATGAATGTCAAGGATTTGGGTCTCCTTGAGACGGTATAAAATGGCTAAAGCCACATATACCTTTTTTGTGCTTGTGCTCAATCTCCATTCCTTTTCTACAACTACCATTACCTTTCCCCTCCACCTTTTTCCTTCATGGCCTTGAATTTAATTAAAATAAAGTCCTTCACCTTTTTTTTCTTTATTTTTGGTCTTCAAAATAGTTTTCAAAAAATTGAGTTATGTCTAAATGTAGTGATGTACGGGATCATTCTCGCTACACACCTTAGCACAATGGTGTTGCTGAGAGAAGGAATAGGAATAGTTTATACGGTAAGACGCATGTTGAAAGCCAAGAATGCTCCTCATCAATTTTTGGGTGAGGCAGTCTCCACAACTTGTATTCTCAATATGTATCCAACTAACAGTGTGGAATGTGACTCCTTATGAGGCTTGGAATGACAAGAAACCATGTGTCAAACATATCAGAATTTTTGGTGCCTTGTGCGTTAGACATGTCCCTGAGAAAACCAAAAGGAAAATGGATGTGAGAAGTCAACCAATGATTCTAATTGGGTATCACTCAACTGGATATTACAAATTGTATGATCTAGTATATAACAAGGTCTTGATTAGCAGGGATGTCATCTTTGAGGAAGGAAATGGGTGGAATTGGAGTGCTTGCCATCTGTGACACAACTACTGCAGAAGCTAGCAATGGAGTTGAGACAGGAACTCATGAGCTAGGCAATGATGAGTGAAGCACCAATGCTATCCATGAGCAGTCACTGAGAAGATTAGAGAAGGAGAGAACTCAATCTATAAGGTTGAGTGACTACGATTAGTTTTCTGAATCTGCAGTATATGACGAGGGTGCTCTTCTGGAGCATGCCATGTTAGCTAAAACTGAGCTTGTAGATTTGAGTCAAGCACTAAGAGATCCCAGTTGGCTAACAACAATGAAGGATGAGTTGCTATCAATTGAGAAGAACAAGGCCTGAGAGTTAGTAGACAACCAGACAATAAAAATCCTATTGATGTGAAGTGGGAATTTAAAGCAAAGATGAAGTCCAATGGTGAGATTACCAAGTAAAAAGCAAGACTAGAGGCAAAAGGTTTCCAACTGAAACAAGGTCTCGATCGACTTTAATGAGTTATATGCACCAGTAGCAAGGCTTGAAACATTGATGCTTGTAGTAGCAGTAGCAGCACATAATGGTTGGTCTGTGTACCAACTAGATGTGAAATCTGCTTTTCTCAATGGACCACTTGAGGAAGAGGTCTATCTATGTGAAGCAACCACCAACCAGGTTTTGAGAAGAAAAGCATAGATAACAAACTGTACATACATACTATTGAAAGCACTCTATGAGTTGAATGAAGCCTCTTGAGCATAAAACAAGAAGAGGATTGATGGGTTCCTAACACAATTACACCTTTTCAAGTGCACATCAGAACATGGACTGTATGTGGAAACAATCCACTAAAGGGGAGTTATTGATACTTTTCCTTTATGTACATGATCTTTTGGTCACAAGTTCTGATGAGGGTGAAATGGCTCAATTCAAGGTTGACATGATGAAAGAATTTGAAATTATGATCTTGGGGGGAGCGTCTCCTATTTTCTTGGGTTAGAGTTTAAGACAGCCAGTAAAGTAATTTTTATGCATCAAAAGAAGTCTACATAAAACATTTTGAAGAGATTCCACATGCTAAAGTAGAACCCAACAATCGTGCCAATGGAGAGTATGACCAAGCTTAAAAGGAAAGATGATGATGGTGATGTGGTGGATCCTACTCTTCATAAAAGGTCATAGGATCACATTGGTGCTTGTGTAATTAAATGCCTGATCTTGCTTATAGTGTTGGAGTTGAGAGCAGGTTCATGGAGCAACCAATGGCCCTACACCTAGCTGCTGCCGAAAGAATCTTGAGATATGTATGTCAGAGGAACAATTTATCATGGTGTTTTATTCCCAAAATACAAAAATAACAGTGTTGTAGAATATGTGATAGGCTACATCGACTCTAATTTTGGCGGGGATCAAGATGATAGGAAAAGTACAACTAGGTATTTGTTCAAGTTTGTGGATGCACTAGTGTCATGGGGCTCCAAGAAGCAACAAATTGTGGCTTTCTCCTCATGCGAGGCAGAATATGTGGCAGTATCATTTGCTAAGTTCCAAGCACAAAGGCATGGAATGCTTCTAACAGAGTTAAAGCTAATGAAGGTGATTGCTAAGAAGCTGCTTATTGACAATAATTCAGAAATTGATTTGGAAAAGCATCCTATGGATCGTGGGAGGAGGAGCAAACATATTGAAAGGAAGTATGACTTCTTGCGTGATCAAGTCAACAAGGAAAAATTGCAGCTTGAATACTGCAAGACAGATCTGCAACACATTGATATACTCACTAAACCATTTGAGGACTTGAAGATGGGAATTGGGAAGCTATCACTAACCAATCCACCAACACATTGATATACTCACTAAACCATTAAAGGGGTGTGTTGTGAAGTAATATTCACTTGGTCAACTAATTTATCCTAGTTTCAATTGCAGTTTTAACTTCCTACTAGAACAAACAACTAGTGCAAGTTGATTTCGCTAATGTGCAAGTCCTGCTAACTAACTAATGATTTGAAAGCTCATTCAGTTAGTTAGCCAATGATGTGGAAATTCTGTTTTGATGTTAGTTAGCCCTAGTCAGCAGGTAGTTATCGAGTTAGTTAGCTGAACATTGCCATATAATGCAATGCTTGTAATTTCGTTCACAATCAATTCAATGAAATAAACACTTTTCTTCAAGCATTTTTTTTTGGTGGAGGGAAGGGGCTTAAACCCCCAAAACCCTAAAAAGTCTAATCACCAGGTAAACCAAGGCCTTCAAGGTCTAGAACAAGAGGTCCCGTAAGGAAATGGGGAATCTCATCAAAAAAATTTACAAGTCGGATCCATAGAAAAAATTTCTCTAGCTGAAATATCAGTAGGGAGATTACAATCCCTATCAATTTTCTTCCACGACATAGTCGCACTGGTTCTGGTCACCCCCTTGATACCATGAATCAGATTAGAATGAGGATGCAACTGGGATTCAGAGGCACGTAATAAATTGATGGCGGTAGTAGAAGCAAATTCAACAATAATCTTACTATATCCTTTTTGTGACATCCATGGATGACATGGGTGGGGAGTGATCGTCGATGTCCTAAAATTGGCACGACAAAGAGAGACTCCTGCAAGCTTATAGGGAAGGGGTGTGTGAATGAACCTAATATGCACTGAGATGAGACAGATCCTAAGGTTGTGCATGCATGTATGGGATAGTATGGTTGAAGGTAAGCTTAGAAGAATTGATTTAGACTACCTATACCAACAAATACATTATCTTTTCGGGAGCCCTTCCCATAAGAACTCCATAGTTAAGCATGCTTGACTTGGAGTAGTAGCATTAATAAAACCAGACTCCCTTTTAAGAGGGTAAAAAAGAGGGGGACCAGATCATTCATTTTCAATTAGGCGTTTGCTTTTCCCACACCCCCTCCTACACAAAACACACCCCATAAGGGTGTGAAAAGACTAAAAGGCCAGTCAAAACCTCTTTTTTTTCACGAAATTTCACCTGTTCGAATGACATCGTTTGTGTGTCTTAAGTCTTGACTTCACACCCTCTTGTGCGTAATTTCACCTGTTCGCATGGGGTAAATGCGAGCAATTTCATTTGCGGTGTTGAACACCCTATTTTATTACAAAAATGGACTCTCACACCACATTCACCTTTTTATTGCGTTCGCATGATGTTGTTCGAACGTGTTCGAACAAGATCGTTCGAACAGTCATAAAACACGTCCTCACAGCGTTTCATGCGAGATTATTTTTGGAATAAAATTTGTTAAGGGGTGTGAAAGAGTAGGAGGGGGTGTGGAAAAACAAACACCTTTATTTATAATAACATTGAAATCGCCCATAAGGGCCCAAGGTCCCTGAGAAAGGTCTTTTAGAAAGACTATGTCGTCCCAAATACTTTGTCTCGGGGTGAAGTGGGGACTCCCATAAATAGTAGTGAGTAACCAAAAAAACCAAATTGCCCAAAACTACTATTCACCTTCAAATGCACAAACTGAAAAAAATTAGAAATAACATTTATTGTCCACCAGTTGCTATCCCAAAGACCAAATGCCTCCAGATTGTCTGTTGGCTTCCTGGATGAATTGTCCATCAAAACCCAATTTTTGGGTAATTCTTTTTTACATGTCACCACTAACATGAGTTTCGAAAAGCATTAACATAGAAAAGTTAAATTCAGCCCTAAGGTCTTTAATAAGGCCAACAAATCATTTCATTGTTTTTACCCTGCAATTCCAACAAAACAAATTAATAGAGACAATTTAGTAAAGGCTTAAATATGTATTAAATCCTGACAAATATAGCGTGTTTTGGTTTAGGCCCCTGCAAAAAAAAAAATTAGTAAAAAGTCATTGCAAAATCAACTGTTTTGATATAAGCTCTTCTGTTAGTCAAATGTTACAAAAAAACCACAGTTGGCTAACAGAAGTCCTATGTGGCATTTAAATTTATTTCTTTTTTTTTAAATCTTAACTATTTGGCATCCACATCATCATCTCTCTCAACTTCACCTCTCTTATCTCCCTTCCCCATCTCCATGACCAACCACCCCAATCTCCGGCGACCCTTTGCCGGCAACCACCACACCACCACCACCACAACCACTCTCTTCTCTCTCTCACCCACACCAACCCCACCACACCACCACCACCACAACCACTCTCCTCTCTCTCTCTCTCTCTCACCCACACCACCACGACCACAATCATTATCTTCCCTCTCTCACCCACACCACAACCACCACACCACTTTTGTATGACATGTTATGCTCCTAATTTCACATGTGCAAAACCCCCAAATTTCACATCTCCATGTTTCCCAATTATTGAAATCCCAAAATTTGTTTATGTGCAATACAATAGAACCCTATTTCTAATATCCCAAATCCTTTCACTTGGTTTTATGCTACGAATCCCAACATTTTTGGGTTATTTGGTGGTGAAGAGATGAAGAAGAGAGAAAGGAAGGGAATGAAGGTGGTGATGAAGGTTGAAGGTTGGAGGTTGAAGATGAAGAAGATTGAGAGAGATGAAGAATAAAAATAAATTAAAATTAAAAATAATGACTTGGCATTACAAGTCAACATTAAAAATAAATTAGAAAAAATAAATGACAACTCAGCATTTTTGTAACTTTGGGTTAACAGAAGGGCTTATATCAAAACAGTGTATTTTGCAAGGGTTTTTTACTAATTTTTTTTTGTATGGGCCTAAATCAAAACACACTATATTTGCAGGGGCCTCAAACATATTTAAGCCTTTAGTAAATTGTTGGGACACAGAGGTCCCGCTACCTTTCTCCGGCTCAGTCGAGCTAGCTTGATTGCCACTTAAGAAAGGAGCGAGGAGTGTCAAAACTCACGTGAGGGAACAAACTCGAATTTTGGGCCTTTTCCATTCTCATCATGTGATCTAGGATTTTGGGATGTTTTTTCCATACCCCCACCCCCACCCCTTCCCCATATACCCCCACCCAAAAGTGAAACCCCAAAATGCCCTTTGCAATCTATTTTTTTTTTAAAAAAAGGCCAATCGTATATATGTTATTTTGGACATATATACGATGGTCAAATTTAACCCATCGTATATATGTCCTTAAGACGTATATACGATTAGCCGTGTAAGATGCAATCGTATATACGTCTGAAGGACATATATACGATGTGTTAAAAGTAGGCATCATATATATGTCCAAAATGACATATATACGATTTGTTTTAATTTTTATTACTAAAAGGCTGCTAAAAATTCGTTAAATAGTCAAAACTACTCTAAAAAATTATGAAAACACCACTAAAAATCTAACAAAACCAAAATAAGGTTATACAAATTTTTTTAGATTTTTTGGAGACTATGAAAAATTAAAAAAATCGTAAAAAATAGTAAACGATGGAATTTGGGATTTTGAGGCCGTAGTCCCGTAAGAAGCCCTTCTAGGGGAGTCTTGATTCTTGATTTTTTTCGGATTTAATGGCTGTGGTTTCATTACGATCGGAGTATGTTGCCCGAAAACCGATTTTTTAGCCTAAATTATTCGTTCGACGTATAACATCGTCACATTTTAACGAACTACACACACAACCTACTTTCAGGACTTAATTATTTTTATTTGACTTAAAATAAAATACAAATCGTATATACACTTGGGGGGGTGTATATACGACCCTATGTTATAAGGCATCATATATACACACCCCAAGGCGTATATACGATTAAGGTGGGGTGTGCCAATCGTATATACGCCTTGGGGGTGTATATCGATGCCCAAATGTGGTCGTATATACACCCCCAGTGTATATACGATTAACAAAACTTTAAAAAAATACGTTTTGAGAAGGACATTTTGGGATTTAAATTTTGGGTGGGGGTATATGGGGAAGGGGTGGGGGTACAGAAAAAAACCCTTCAAATTATTTTGCAAACCAGAGGCCTATGTTCAACAGCAACCTTTTGATCTCTAGAAACTAGTGCTACCTTACCCGCCCCCTTTTTTGGGCCTCTTGTGGTAGCTTTTGTTCATGACTCCTTCAGGCGCAACTGATGTCGCTTGTTCGCCACAAACTACAATAGCCAGACTCGAATCAAGCACAGGCTCTTTATTCAGATGCCGGTGAGTTATACAGTTCCTAGTTTTACGGCGAGCCGTCCCTGAACCAGGTTCCATCGACCCATATCAAGAGTGTCGTCTGGGTTGTCGTTAGGCACCATGCTGTTAGATGGGGACTAAGGTGTGGTTACAATAGTATTTTGCTGTGAAATGGTGCTATCAGCAGAGAGGGCCTCCTTAACCTCCGATCTCATGTTCTCTTGAATTAGCTCTTGCATTGTTGCTTCAACAAACTCACTACATTGAGCATCCTTATGTTCATATTTCTCGCAATTAAAACAAATGGAATGGAGCCCTTCGTGCTCTAAGTGAAATTTCATACCTAGAACGAATATGTGAGATGAGAGTGTTTTATCCAAATCAAGTTCCACACAGAATCGTGCAAATTTACCACGATCCTGAAGAGACGTTAGTTTATCTACCTTTAGCATTGTTCCAAGAGTGGACCCAACACGTCTCAAGAACTGATCGTTGCACAATTTTGTGAGAAGGTTTGGGATTAGCACTCAAACGACGATTTTTCGTGTCATATCCGTCATTAGGGAAAAGCATGGCTGCCATCTTTAGACGATGAGATAGTGATCCGCAACCTTCCAGGGACCTTCAAACAAGGCATGCTTGTAGTCCTCTGGTGATGAAAGCTGGAGAAGAAAGAAATTGACTGTCGTATTCGTTATCTTCATTGTACCTTCCTCTAACCAACCTCCTTGTACCATTTATTTTTCGGCAGGTTAAAAATACGTTATTTAAATTCATGAGGGGCTAAAAGCATTAAAGGAGGAAAGAAAAATCCTAGAAACACTCTCTGTTGAAAAATTCAAGTGTGAGTAGCTAAGTCCCACATCGGCTAGAAATGAGCTATATGAAGGACATATAAGAGAGGCTAGGGGACCCATATACCTAATACCTTAAGGTTTTGGGTAGAGATGTGATGTCCAAGTCTCTTGGTGGTTCGTTCATTGGATAGCTCGGTAATTCTTCCCATGCTCCCTGGACTCCCCAACAACTGGTATCAGAGCTAAGGTTCGGCTATGTGGGGGAGTGGCTAGCGATGTGGGTGACTCACACTTGAGGGGGAGATTGTTGAAAAATTCAAGTGTGAGTAGCTAAGTCCCACATTGGCTAGAAATGAGCTATATGAAGAACATATAAGAGAGGGGACCCATATACCTAATACCTTAAGGTTTTTGGTAGAGATGTGGTGTCCAAGTCTCTTGGTGGTTCGTTCATTGGATAGCTCGGTAATTCTTCCCATACTCCCCTGGACTCCCCAACACTCTCTTTTACATATTCTCTCCAACACTCACTATATGATTAGTTAAAATTCATGCGGGCTCGACCACATTTGAAATGAGACCTATTAATTTAGTGAGACCAAGTGAATTTTAAGCAATTATAGAGTGAGTGCTAGAGAGAGTTATAAAAGAGAGTGTTGCTAACATTTCTCACGGAGGAAACTATAGGGTTACATTATCTCCTTTACACACTTTCTCCAACAGTCACTCTATAATTGGTCAAAATACAGGTGGTCTCACTAAATTAATGGATCTCATTTCTAAAGTGGTGGGACCCACATCAATTTTGACCAATTATAGAGTGGGTGTTAGAGAGAATGTGTAAAAGAGAGTATTATTAACACTTCTCATAAAATATATCGTTAGAAAACCTACTATTTAAGTTATTTTAAATATGTATAATTGTTCGCAAATTGAAGATATTACTTACCCAATAGCACTTAGATGAGATGGTAAGGATTTCTTCCAGCTTAACCAAGGTCTTCGGTTCGAATCCAGTCTTGAGCATGCAGCAGTGTTAAATGTTTTGAGGGAGAGCTTTGCCGCTCATTGTGGTCCTATCCGATTCGATGGATTAGTTTCTGCAGTTGCGAGGATATCCGATTTATAAAAAAAAAAATTGAAGATAGTCCTTACTCTCTTTTACTATTTTTTGTTATAAATATCACGACATTCTATATGACAATAATAATTAATGTTTTATAATGTACTTTTATTATATTTCTAGAACTATTTTTCAAATTAAAATTAATAGTTAATATTTTGACTATGAAATATTAATAGTAGAACGTCTAAGAAGTTTTTTTTGGTAACAAAAGGGAAGGAAAACAAAAAGAAAGGAAAAAAACAAAAGGGCAGGAAAGGAAAAACTAGCTACGGAAGTACAAGGTACGACTTGCATCTCTCGCAAGCGTACTTCCAAGCTCAGCAACAAGCTCCGGATCTTCAACCAGCAGCCAAGGAGAACTGCAATCAGCACCAAACTTAGCCAGCAAATCTGCAGCAGAGTTCGCCTCCCTCCAATTGTGCTTCAGAGTCACGGTCCAATCTCTCTGCAACTCATCTTTAATTGATTGAACGTCTAAGAAGTTTGATATTTAATATTTTGCTAACAACAATTTTATATTGAATAGTTATTATTATGATTTTTTTTTACCAAAGCAGATTTTATTAATTCAAAATGTTAACAATACAAATTTAAAATTGGTAGAAATGAAAAATGATAAATCCGCGAACAAACTCAGAACACTAGTTAATATTTATAGCATAGAATTGAAAAACACTTACAATTGTGACAAAATTAAATTCACTAGAATACTCATACCTCCGGATTTGTAACGCGACGCATAAATTATTGATTGAATTGTAGTTGATTGAAGCTGATTTTTCAATCGAAACCAAACAAGTTAATAAAAGAAATTGAAAAGTTGTAACTCGTATTTGGTGTCGTGGAAACTGATTGGAATGAAGTAATGATAAATTAACGAATAAATTAATATAATCTTGTATTTTAAAAATGATAGATCATAAATAAATAAAAATATTTTATAATAAAGTAACTTTTAATTAGCATATGTATGTGCGTATTGGTTTAATTTCTTCGACGCCGGGAAGCATTTGAATTCATTAAACTTAAATCAGGATGATGGAAACATGTTTAATTAGCATCTAATTGTTAGTACATGCACATACATAGACTCTGTTTGGTAAAAAGTAGTGGATAGCGGATAAGCTAGCGGATCGCGGATAAGCTAGCTGATAACAATTGATGTGTTTGGTAAAATTAGCGGTTGAAATAACTGATAAATGTCAAATGACATAAAAAAGATATATTTATTTAATTCATGATTACATTTATTTAATAAGGATAGAGAAGAAAGTTAAGAAAAATAACAAGGGTAAAAATGTCAAAAAAAAAGTGAAAAGCTATCTGCTAGCTTTTTTGAAATGCTACTTGAAGTAGCGTTTGAAAAAACGCTAAACGCTACCCAAAAAACGTTAAACGCTAGTGCCTACCAAACACGTGTACTCTTCACCCGCTAGTTTCATCCGCTACTTTCATCCGCTATCCGCTAGCGGATGGGACGCGCCAAACAGGGCCATAATAATATGCAATATCTAATTCCTCATAATGAATCTAATAAAAATAAAGCACAACCTTAGCAATAGAACAAGCAAAAACACAGACACGGTAGTAATGATAAGCTTGATATATCTTATTCTTAAATTTTCAACTCGAATAACAAAATAGAATGAAAGTTATATCTTTGACGCATTCTTTGCGCTTCCTTCCATATATATGCGAGTAGAATTGTTCCATTTGGAGCACAAATCGTACAAATGCGTATTCTTATTATACTTACACCCACCATCATTCTTTATGTACCAAGAACATAATATGCAGTCGTCATCTCGCCCTTCCTTGAAAATTATTAAATAATGAAGTGATGGTTGTTGTGGCCATGTAAAGCTACAGAAGAATAATGTTGTTTTAAAAATAATAACCATTGGTCGGAATGTAAACTGGTAAGCTCCTTTAGGTCGGAGTGTATGAATTCCTAAATCGTCATCCTTGGATTTGCAATGTACTGTGAGAGGGGATTGTGGATACAAACCATTGATAATTTCTACGGTTACTTTAGGATTTATCTTTATGGACTCAGCCTCGAGAGCAAGTATTATTACCAATAGTGAGAATGATATGATAGTAATTAGGTTTAGAGCTGCCATAGTGTTGAATGCCCACAAGGCTAAAATCCATCTTAATTTATAGAACATTTAAGAGCGAAGAGTAGCGTCTCAATAATTTTAAAACGTTTGATGGGCTTTATTAGCATTTGACTTAGGAGCGAATATAAAAAATGGGTAAAATAATTTACATTATTTACAAATATAAATGTGTCATTTAATTATTCAAAGAATAAATAAATCAATAATAAGTGGAAGGTATTTAATTTTGCAAATATTTTTACATTTATGGGGTTGACCTCTCCCACCATGTATTTTTCCATACGCACCGGCCAAGGATTGAACTTTTAACCATTTGGTCAAAGGTTCAATCCCTGGCCGTTGTGTATGAAAAAAATACCTTGTGGGAGAGGTCAACCCTTTAAATGGTTATCAGTACCTCGGGGGATTAGTCTAAAAAAATGATTAAAAAATATTATCGAAATAATTAAATTAATTAATGTTAACAACTATTAAATATGGATCTCCGCTACTTTGAAAGTCGAAGGATTAGTCTCTGCATCGATGAGTAAGTGGAGGATACCTTTAGATTAAAAAAATGTGCATTCGGTTGTAAAAAAAAAAGTAATAAAGGTGTGCAATATTTGTTATTATATATATATATATATATATATATATATATATATATATATATATATATATATATATATATATTGTTGGCATAATCCTCTAAATGAATAGGATCAAAAAGGATTGCAAAACTCTTCCTAAAGAGTTTTAACGCCAAATTAAGTGCAAATAAATGTTTTATATTTAATTAATATAATATTGTTGGTCAAAAAGAATTTAGTATATTTATAGTAAGTTTTTTGAAGCAAGAACAAAATATTGTTGGTCAAAAAGAATTTAGTATATTTATAAAAAATTTAGTATATTCATAGTAAGTTTAATAATATAATATTGTTTTATATTTAATTAATATAATATTGTTGGTCAAAAAGAATTTAGTATATTTATAGTAAGTATTAAGACAGTTTATATTTTTCAAATAAAATACTACTACATATTCTTATTTTTGTGAATTTTATTTTCAATTTCAAATTCCGAGGACAAACACTACTAGAAAACAGCGATTTAGCGTAGGCCATAAGCCCACGCTAAAACACTAGAAACATACGCTAATCATTATTTATAGTCGGATTAGCGTCGGTGTCGCGCGGACGCTAAAGGGGTCGAAGCTAAATCATAGCGTCCCAGAAAACCAGGCCGACGCAACATTAGCGTAGGTCAGGCCGACGCTAAAGGCGACGCTAAGGCCAAGGCCAACGCTAGTGTCAACTCTTAAAAAAGTCAACTACTTAATGGTAGCGTCCACCTATCCGACGCTAATGTAAACGAAATATAAATGTCAACAATTTATTAGCGTCCGTTTAGCCGACTCTAAAGTCAACTAAGGAAAAGTCAACAAAATATTAGTGTCTGTTGAGCAGACGCTAATAATTTGTTTCTTTTTATATAACAACAAAGACACACTTTGCTTTCTATACCATACATTTACTTTTCACCTGTTACTTAAGTACCATTAAAAAACAATATAACCAACCAAAATGCTTAATCCAAAAACAACATAATACCGTAGCTAATCCAAGTGTTTGGCATCCAACATCTAGAGAAAATACAAAATATCAATGTGTTTGGCAGCCAACAATTAAAGAAAAGTATTGATATAACAAGATCAATCACTATGTTCTGAATCTTCATCAAAATCATCATCATAATGAGGATGACTAGCACAAGATCCACCACCAGATTTACGCTCAAGAGCATCCATACGAGCTTCTAACTTTCGCGCACGCTCATTTGCCTCTCGAGCTTCTTGGGTAGCCACTTCAGCTTGGGCTCTTGCCTCTTGAGCCACCTTCTCAGCTTTAAGTCTAGCTTCCCTCTCTTCTTTCAAAGATATCCCAATCATGAAACCAAGAGGATTCTGGAACGGCTGGATAAGTGACTTGGACCCAGGTTTGACATTCACACATAAGCCTGTTGTGCCATAAAGCCGACCGCGATTAGGACCCCCCGCAGCCACCTTCCAACAATCAAGTGTCACTGCTCCATCTACCGGTTGATCATCATCACCAACTAAATCAACCACATTTTTTTAATGTATCCTGATCAATAAGAAAATAATAATAAGCTACTAGTAAAAGTGCCAAACTAAACCAAAACAATGCATAAGGAATTAACCAAAAATTCAAGAAACAAGGACAATAACTTACATAGGTAGTTTCGGCTCGATGATCAACTCAAGCACCAGATTTTTTTTTGTGGGTTTTTAAAAATAACTCATCTGGTGCCACATCTCCTTGCTTCTCATTGCACTACAAATAAAATCAAGATGTAATCACAATTAATTAAACAAATGTTCAAGGAAAAATTTAAACCAATCCAGCAACTTATGTTAACATAGCATATTACTAATATTTTAATACTTACTAGCTCAAGTGCCAAATCAATATGAGCCTTGCGTCCTGAGGTGTGGACCGCTTCACCTCTTGTTGATGCTCTATTAATCTTATTTCTCTCGGAGATCTCCTTGAACTTTGGTTTTTTCCAATAATCTAGAAGACCAAGCCAAGCTTTCTCTCCCATCCAACCAGGCCGAACATTTTTCTTTCTATGCTTAGTAAGCATGTCACTGAATCTTTTCTTGGCCTTTTGTTCAAACAAAAGGCGGACAATACCTGTAAGACTAGGATCCCATGACACCTTCTTCTGCAAATTACAATACAATTTAAAACATCACAATTTGATAATTAATTGATGTCATATACAATTTTCCCATGTTTACTATGACTTTATTAGTGGAACTATCAGACCACAAGTACACTGTATTTAGCTATATTTGATAACTATCAAACAAATCTAATATAAATCACTGTTTTCTAGTAGTGAAATTACTTGTATCCGGATATAAATATACTATACAGATGTGCTATAGAAATATTTATTCAACATCAATCAACTATATCAACTATCAAAACACTCATTACCAAAAATACCAAATTATTCTTCTTTTAAGCTAACTTTTTTTCTATCTCACTTTTTATCAACAATATATTTTATCAAAACACGCACTACTAAAAATATTAAACTACCATTCTCTTAAACAAATAGTTAATATATAGCTTCGTTTTGCTGAATAAAAACTTGACAATAATTTATAATGAATGCTTGCAGTCCAGTTCATGATGCACTTAAACACATGTTTTATTGTATTTTTTAACTTCTAAATTAGAACTTTTAAGGTTTTTTATTGGAGAACTTTTTATTGTTTGCTGAGATACTCATATTATGGTGAATGGTTTTGTTTGAAAAAAATAGCTCGTGGAATTATTAAATTTGTGTTATCAATTTTTTCAGGCATGGTGTGTAACTTTAGTAAATTAAGTTTTACAGGTATGAAATTTATAGGTTCTGGAAATAAGGGAATTTTTTAATTAGGACCGGGTCATGGTCATACGATTCAACTGTCGACCCCTCAATCTGGCCCTTGACCTAGTGACCCAGTACCTTAACCGAGTCGGTCACCGGTCTGAGTTTTAAAACATTGGTTAAAAGGAGGGAATTAGATAAAATAAAAAGGGTAAAATATATTTTTGGTCCCTACAAAATCAGGTCCTTCTAAGTTTAGTCCCTACATTAACGAAATGAGTGTTTTGGTCCTTGTCTTATTTTGTCGTTTTCAATATTAGTCTCTGGCTTTAAAACACGCTGACTAGGCATACAGAAAATTGAGTTGGCATCTCCTACATGCCAAGTCAATATATTTTTATTTTATTTTTTGACAAGACTTTTCTATTTTATTTTATTTTACATTTTTTGTTCTTCTACTTCTACCAAATTCATGATTTTGAAGAGCTTCTAATTCTCCTTTTATTGTTCAATTTTGAAGATCTTCTACCAAATTTGTGATTCAATTCATGATTCAACATCTCTCTCTCTCTCTCTCTCAATCTTTAAACCCTAAAAACCAAAAAATCCCTAAATCCTAACAAAGAACAACGAGCGTTTACGAATTCAACATCAACCAAAGAACAACGTTTCTCTCATTGCGTTTCTGAACTCAACATCAACGTTTCTAAATTTTTGTGTTCCCCTCTCGTTTCTCTCCCATCGCGTTCCTGATCTCTCATTGTGGTTCTCTCTCTCGTTCCTCTCTCATCGCGTTTCTCTCTCATTGTTTGTGAATTTCTGGAATCGTGGGTTTTCTAGATTCATTTGAATCTAGGTGAATTTCTGGTTTGGTTTCATGTGAATTTGAGTTACAGGAGGGGATTTTGTGTGTGGAAAGAAGGGGATTTGATGGGTGTCAAGGGTGAGGGGAGAACGACGTCAGTGTGGTGGTGGCAGTCAGATGGTGGTGTACGGCATTTGCAAGGCTTTTGTGGGTGGCTTCTGGTTGTGTGGGCATCAATGGTGAGTATTGAGGTGGAAGGAAAGGAGGATAGGAAGAAGAACAACAACAACGACAACAAAATTTGAACAAAAAACAAAATTTAATAAAACAAAAAATATGAGTCAGCATTCCACGTGGACGCCACATCAATTAAAATGTCCATGTGACGTGTCCAGTCATGATTTCTGTCAGCACATTCAGCGAATAATTAACGACAGGGATTAATAATGAAAATGACAAAATAAGATGGGGACTAAAACGCGTATTTCGATAATGTCGGGACTAAACCTAGAAGGACCCAATTTTCTAGGGAGCAAAAACATACTTAACCTAAATAAAAATAAAAGAAGGGAATTATAAAGGGAAGTAGGACCTACTGATTGAGTAGGTGTGTTAAGACTGGAGGTGTCGATTTGGGCCGACTTGGCTCATTTGGGTTATCCCGTTTGTGCCAATAGTTCTTGGCCCATGCTTTTCCCAGCCCCCCACCTACTCAACGCACACCCCCAAACCTCAAAAATTTCAGAAATACCCTCACTGAAACACGCTCAATAACACCCTCACGATGCATTTTCTCTTGGTGCGGCACCAAGGCCCCAAACTGGTTCGGAAACAAATCCCCGAACTTAACTCTTCTATTGTAATAAACCAAGGAAATAGAATGAAAGAAAGAATCAAAGAAGCTGGTTGGCGATCATATGCTCGAATCGTTCTGTTCGGTAAACCCGAACTGGCGGATTAGCGATAAGCATCTGAACCAGTTAAAAATCACAACATTGGAGGGGTGTTCACAAGACAGTAGGCACGGCACCTTGACATCGGACAACTTCAGTTCTTTGGGTCCGAACATGTGAAAAATCTGAAGAAAAATAGGGACGCGTTGGGAACATTTTTGCCCATTAATGGTATTTTGGTCATTTAACAAAGTTTGGGGGTATGGGCTGAGTAGGTGGGGATTAGGAAAAGCATGAGTCATAGCTCTTTTGGGTCAGTTGGGTTTTGCTTTTCCCACTCCCCCTCCTACTCAAAACACACCCCACCCCATAAGGGTGTGAAATGACCAAAAGGCCAGCCAAAGTGTCTTTGTTTAAGAAATTTCACGTGTTCGAACAGAGGTCTTCGAACCCATTCGAGACATCGTTCGCGTGAGTTAAAAATTGATTTCACACCATCTTGTGCGTAATTTCACATGTTCGAATGGGGTCACTCGACCATGTTCGAATGGGGTCACTCGACCATGTTCGCATAACCTTGTTCGAACACCCTATTTTATTTCGTTCGTATGCTGTTAACCGAGGCAACAATAATGGACCCTCACACCATATTCACCAATTTTATTGCGTTCGCATGTTGTTGTTCGAACAAGGTCGTTCGAACAGTCATTAAACACGCCCTCCACAGCGTTTCACACGAGGTTATTTTTGGAATAAAATTTGTTAAGGGGTGTGAAAGAGTAGGAGGGGGAGTGGGGAAAGTAATATCCAATTATTTGGGGTCATTAATTTACTGGTCAACCGAGTGATGCACATATTGCAGGCAAAATGTGTAGGCCCATGGCCAAAAACTTGTACTCGACATATTTTAGTTGGGACTCATTAAATTATGTTGAATTCTGAAAACTTATATTCTCAATCTTATCTTCAGTTTATTTCCTTGGGTCGGTTTGTAAGCTTCATCATCAAAAATGGTAATCAATATGGTTGGTATCATCTGTTTTTCATCGGTTTATATGATAAATAAGTAAGAGTCTTTGTGTCTTTTTAGTCTAAAAGATCAAAAGTGCAAAAAAGAGCAAAAGAGCATAGTTATTTTAGAGAGTCTTTGTTTACAGTGTCCATGTATCAGAATTTGAATGATTTAAACAATACAAATGGTTTAGATTGGGAATCTGTCATCTTTTCTTCTGTTTCTGCAGTAAGCTTTTGTTGTTTCAGTTTTTGTGTCTAAACAGGTTTTCTTCTTGTAGTTTTCTGTTTCTTTGAGTCTTCTTTCTGGTTTGCAGTATGTCGTATCATGCAACCTTGAGTATTCCTGATGAAGAGCGAGAGATTATTTTGGAGAAGCTTGTTCCTGTAACCAAAAGTAATATTGAGCATGCTTTGAAAGCTATAGTGGGACAAGTAATATCAAATAAAGTTGGAATTGTCATATGACTACTATTAGTTGGAATTGTCGTGGATCGGCGGCATCCACGACAAGTAGGGAACTCCAGGAGCTAATTAAGTGTTATAAGCCGTCTATCATGTTCCTAATGGAGACTAGGGTGTTGAGGCAAAATCCCTAATAAAGTTTTGATGTTCAACAAACCTCAAGGATGAGAAGCTTAAGGTTTCTGATCATATGTATTACTAATGTTCTTGTTGAGTGTTTCATAAAGAACAGGACTTCAAATCATTCTCAACAAGATACTTGCTTATGAGAAGCATAAATTCTAAGAGAAAATAGAAGAGAACATTGCCTTCACTACTACTAGAAAGGAAACTTTCTTAAGCATAAAGGATTAAAGTCAAGAACCACTTGGGAATCTTGGAAGAATTACATTGAGAAGATTCATCAAGTGAAATGGCAATATGAGAAGAACATCTAAGAAGATCAAGCATGAGAAGAGTCATGACAAAGAAAATTGAAGAAGATGAAATGCAATATCAAGCTAAGAAGAGTCATGATCCCGAAGGGTCATGATCATATGAATCATGTTAAGAAGAGTCATGGACTCGAGAAGTGTCGTCGTGACAAGAATAGTCATCATCCTTAAAGTATCTTGCATCAACATGAGAAGATTCATCTTGAGAAACATCATCTTCAACTTAACAAGTCATGAGAAGAATCACGATGAGAAGGGTCACCGTGAGAAGGGGTGACGACAACATGAATGCGGCCGGTTCTAGAGAAGCGAAACACGAAAGTGACGATTCAGTAGCGTCTTGCAACGGCTCCAAACGGCTAGCTGTTGATGCAACGACTCTATTTCTTGGACCAGGAGTTAAAGGGCTACAACAACTCTATATAACAACATCTCTGGTCTTCATTGATCTTTAAGAGAGTGAATTAAACTTTGAGCTATCAACCTTCTCACACATTCAAGTTTTCTCTCTTCCATACTCAGCTACTTTTAAACCAGAAGGGATTCATCTTTCTCTGAGTATGTATTAAGTCTTGTGTTGTAAATCATTTATGTATATCCTATATATGTCAACCAAGCTCTAAGTAATCCCAAAACCCTTGTAATCAAAGAACCTTGAATAGGGAACCTTCTCAAGTAGCATGCGTTGCTATAGGACTTGAGAAGTGAGTGCTTTTGTGTTAAAAGCAGTCTAATAGCTTTGGAGAAGTCTATTAGTGGAGTATACAGTAGGTAGACCTGTGAGAAGAAAACTATCAAGAGCTTTCAACTTGTGTGAAGTGTGAATGGGTGTAAACTATTTGGAAAATAGTGGAAAATCTCACTGGGTGTGAGGAGTGGAGTAGCCCATCTGTTATTGTTGGGTGAACCACTATAAATCCATGTGTTATTTACTGCTTTAAGTACTTAGTTTACGGTTTGAGAAAAACTCCTCTTGAGGAGAGATTTTTGAAAACCTGAGAAGAGTTAATTCTGACCCTTCTCAGCTACAACTAGAACAAGAGTTTTTCAACCCTTCTCAGAACTTTTCAAAGACTATAAAATGTTTTGAAACTTTTAACAAGTGGTTTACAAACTTAATATATCTTTCACAGTAAGACTCTACTTAAACAATTGGGAAGCAACTGTGAGAAGAGTGAAGAAGTTTTGAATGATCCTTCTCAGTTCTACATAATTGTGAAGACAATTCAATCACCCTTCTTGACTCATCTAATTCATTAAGAGAATTGTTTCCGTATAACACATAACACTCACTCTCCTGATTCTCAAGTACACTTGTGAATCAAAGTTCTTTTATTTCAGAAAAATTTAAAAGGGTCACAATACCAACCCCCCTTCCTTGTGACACTGGTGACTTCAATTGCCTTGTCAACCACAAAAGCAGAATATGTCTCTGCAGCAAGATGTTGCTCTCAAATACTATGGATAACAAATCAACTTGAAGACTACTCTCTAAGCTATCCAAGTATTCCTATCTTCTGTGATAATACTAGTGCTATAAACTTGTCTAAAAATCTTATCCAACACTCAAGGTCTAAGCACATTGACATTAAACATCACTTCATTAGAGATCATGTGCAAAAGAAAGATATAGAACTTGTTTTTGTTGACACTAAACATCAACTAGCTGACATTTTCACTAAAGCTCTTCTAGAAGAGAATTTTAGTTATATTAAAAGCATGTTGCATATCATTGAAAACCCCTCAAATGAGAAGGGTTATGACCATCAACCTTCTCAAGCTTGAGAAGGTCATTTCCCAACCTTCTCACTTTCTCGAGAAGGGTCATTAGTTTCAATATGACAGTAAAAATGAAAAAATCTAAAAAGATTTTTGTTTGTTTATTTTTATGTTGTTTTATATGTTTGTTTAGTGTTTTGTTCTAAATAGATTTATTGTCTTAAAGTGGTGTGTTTTCTTTTATGTTTTTGCCTTAAAATAGGTTTAATTAAGAGAAAACCAAAAATAGGTTACTAGCCGTTTAACGGCTCCTCCCTTAGTAGTAACTTGTCATTTCATCAAGTTAAGGTTTCACATCAGTCAAATGATGTTGTAACCGTTGGGCATTAACCTTTTGAAAGTTAATAAAAACATCTCCTTTCTCTCCTCATTCACGCACTCAACCGTTAAATCTAAACACCCCTCCTATCTCTTCTTCTTCGAATGACTCGCACAAAAAACCCACTACCCACTTCAACCTACTCTGATTCTTCATACGAATCTATCCATAGAATCCCAAACTTTGTTCTTCTTGGTCCTCCTCAACCCATTTGCGACGCAAAACCTCTCAAATCACGACCTGGAAAGATGAAGCATGCACCAGAAAAAAGAAGATCTTCACGTATCATTCTGCAGTCTGCTGATAAGAACACTTCTGGAACCGATCCTAATGCTCCAATAGACTTGGAGAAAGATGAGAAAGTTTCCCCTCAAATGACAGAGCAAACCATTGCTTCTGAGAAGGTTGTAGAACAACCTCAACCCTCATCTAAGAAGGAATCTAGTAAGGGAAAGGCAAAGATAGAAAGTCAGAAGAGTGTAAAGAAGGAACCAAAGGCTGAGAAGAAAGATGATACAAAGGAAAAGGCTTCTCAAGGGACAAAAAGGAAAAAGCCTGACATGAATTTATGGAACAAGAAGGCAATAGTCTCTGGCACTGATTACTCAATTGAGAAAATTGAGAAGAATGGATGGATCATCACTCCTTATCTGAGCTTCCAGAAATGGGAACATTTCATCAACCAAAACCCCCCTGTTTTCAGAGAAAATGTAAGAGATTTTTATGCAAATGCACAATATTCTCTAGAGCCTCTCCAAATCACTTCTTGGATTGATTACAGAGAATTTACCATATCTCCTTACACCCTTGGTCGTACCTTAGGTATCCCAAGTGAGGTCATTCAAATCTTTGAAGAGAATTGGTACAATGCACTAGGCATTTCTGCTCAGGAACTTAGAACCATCCTCCTTAAGGACCCTTCTCTTGACATTTCTGCTCCAAACCTTAAACCTATAGTAAAGGTTTGCTTTCATCACATTAGTAGTCATACTGCTACTACCTAGAAGCAGGATCCTTTGAGAAGGTTACTACAGATGATTGTATCATCCTATATCACCTCATGGAGAAGAAACTTGTGAGCGTTCCTTACCTCATGATTCACCACATGATCAATGCTATTAGAGCTGATAAACTCCAAAACTCCCTTCCATATGGCAAAATCCTAACCACTGTGTTCAACCATCATCTCTTTACCTTTCCTGAGAAAGAAGGAATTTGTGAGCCTAAGCCATTTACCTCCAAAACCTCAAGCTCATGAAGTTAGGTGATGCTCCAAGGGATGAGCAGAATGAAGGAAAGTCTAAGAAGCAGAAGATTGCTAAAGATGATACTGATGAAACTATAGCAGAAGCTCTTAAAAGAGAAAAGAGACCAAAGAAGATAAATGATACTACTAAGGCCTCTGAGAAGGTTACAAAACCTAAGAAGGGTAAGGAAAAAGAGATAGAAGTTCAACCTAGTGAGGAAGATTCCTCAAATAGGCCTGAGAAGAGTGCACAAGGCACAAAAGACTCTGAAAGGACAGTCACAGATGAGAAGAGTGTTTATTCACACTCTATCTCCAAGGGCGGCAAGGCTCCTTTGTCTAAGGTATACACTAGAAGCAAGACTAGAGGTGTTTTCAAAGTTGGACAATAAGAAGCAACAAGCACTTTGTTTGAACAGTTCAACAAAGTTGCTACTGAGAAGGAACTAGACACACCAATGAAGGTTATTAGTGCTGAGAAGGTTGCTGAAGAAACAGAGATTATGAACGTAGAGTCTTTTGGGGAGAAAACAGTGGTGTTAGAGGAAAATGAAGATGCTCCACTAGATGAGCTTGCTCAAGTGGTAGCAATTTGTGCTGAGCTTGCTCAAGAAGTGTCTGAGAAGAGTGACACGTTAGATAAATCTAAGAAGAGTGGTAGTTCAGAAGAGTCTGAGAAGAGTGCTGCTCAAGAAGGAATTGAGCTAGGAAATGATGTTGATGATACCAAGAGTGGACATACAGTGTCCTCCCAAGAGCAAAATGATGGCATTACCCTTACACAACCAAACCCTTCATCACCTCAGGGGGAGTTTATCATAAAATTCTCTCCTTCTTCAAACCAATCACCATTACCCTCCATGTTTCCAGAACAAATGCCTACCTTGCCACCCTTCTCACCCTCACTTCACCAACCAAAAACCCAATCCATTCTTCACCCTACACAAATTGCCCCACCAACTGAACCTTCTCCCATTACCACCACCTCCAGAATCACTTCACACAACCTTGAATCCCTTCTAGCTGCCATTGACATTGGAACCAACCTTTCTCCACTCAAAACCACACACACCATCACCTCCTCAAACCTAAACCAGTTTCTCAACCTCAACCAAACTCCTCAAACTGACTCACCTCAACCAATGTACCCTACTTCCATCCCTCATTCCATACCATCTGATATGCCATCACGGTTTGGATCTCTTGATTCAACTTTTGTTGCCTTAGAGAACCTTCCGGCTCGCTCGCCAAGAAAAAACACTCTGAGAAGGGTACTGCCTCTGTCAAGGAACAAACTGAAAGTGTCAAAGCACCAGCTGAAACTCCTAGTTCTTCTGTCCTCTTAGAAAAGAGGATGTCTAAGATGGAGAAAATGATGAAGAGAATGAAAGAGCTATTGAAGAATGTGCTTCAAGGGCAAGCAATCATTCAACAAGGCCAAAGGGCTCAAGATGCTAGGGATGAGAGCTATAGAAATTGGGTTTTGCAGCAAGGGGTTACCAATCAATTTCCAAACCTAGATCCTTTAGAGCAATTCCCTGATGTTCCTGGACTTGCTACTTCCTCCTCCTCAGATGGGTCTTCCCCATCTAAGTAGCTATCTTAATCTTTTCCTCTTTCTTCCTCAACCTTTCTGATGTGTGACAAAAGGCGGAGAAGAGTCTAGATTAAGTTTATGGTCTTAGGATATTTTGTTATGCTTTGAAGTAGCTAATATATGTGCATTCAGGCACTTTATGAAAGTAGACTTCTCTTTGTTTGATTTCTAGGCTACAAGAACATACACAAAAATGTAATCATGCTAATGATTTTTTGATGAATTGAAATGAATGTTCTTGATTATGTTTTCTTGTGTGTTATATTCTTATGCATATATTGGACATAATTTGAAACATCAAACTAACAAGCATAAATTCAAGGGGAGTAAAAAGAAAAATGCCTTAAGAAAATTTCAAACAAAATCAAAAAACTTAATCCATCTCAGTTGAGTTTGTCAAACATCAAAAAAGGGGAGATTGTTGAGGCAAAATCCCTAATAAAGTTTTGATGTTCAACAAACCTCAAGGATGAGAAGCTTAAGGTTTCTGATCATATGTATTACTAATGTTCTTGTTGAGTGTTTCATAAAGAACAGGACTTCAAATCATTCTCAACAAGATACTTGCTTATGAGAAGCATAAATTCTAAGAGAAAACTGAAGAGAAACATTGCCTCCACTACTACTAGAAAGGAAACTTTCTTAAGCATAAAGGATTAAAGTCAAGAACCACTTGGGAATCTTGGAAGAATTCTGCTTGAGAAGATTCATCAAGTGAAATGGCAATATGAGAAGAACATCTAAGAAGATCAAGCATGAGAAGAGTCATGACAAAGAAAATTGAAGAGCGACAATATGAGAAGAACATCTAAGAAGATCAAGCTACAAGAACATACTCCATCAACATGAGAAGATTCATCTTGAGAAACATCATCTTCAACTTAACAAGTCATGAGAAGAATCACGGTGAGAAGGGTCATTTGTGAGAGAAGGGTGACGACAAATTGTGATCGACCGGTTTACAGAAAAGCGAAACACGAAAGTGACGATTCAGCGCGTCTTGCAACGGCTCCAAACGACTAGTTGTTGATGCAACGACTCTATTTCTTGGACCAGGAGTTAAAGGGCTACACAACTCTATATAACAACAGCTCTGGTTCTTCATTGATCTTTAAGAGAGTGAATTAAACTTTGAGCTATCAACCTTCTCACACATTCAAGTTTTCTCTCTTCCATACTCAGCTACTTTTAAACCAGAAGGGATTCATCTTTCTCTGAGTATGTATTAAGTCTTGTGTTGTAAATCATTTATGTATATCCTATATATGTCAACCAAGCTCTAAGTAATCCCAAAACCCTTGTAATCAAAGAACCTTGAATATGGAACCTTCTCAAGTAGCATGTGTTGTTATAGGACTTGAGAAGTGAGTGCTTTTGTGTTAAAAGCATTCTAATAGCTTTGGAGAAATCTATTAGTGGAGTATACAGTAGGTCGAGCTGTGAGAAGAAAACTACCAAGAGCTTTCAACTTGTGTGAAGTGTGAAAGGGTGTAAACTATTTGGAAAATAGTGGAAAATCTCACTGGGTGTGAGGAGTGGAGTAGCCCATGTTATTGTTGTGTGAACCACTATAAATCCATGTGTTATTTACTGCTTTAAGTACTTAGTTTACGGTTTGAGAAAAACTCCTCTTGAGGAGAGATTTTTGAAAACCTGAGAAGAGTTAATTATGACCCTTCTCAGCTACAACTAGAACAAGAGTTTTTCAACCCTTCTCAGAACTTTTCAAAGACTATAAATTTTTTTGAAACTCTTAACTAGTGGTTTACAAACTTAATATATCTTTCACAGTAAGACTCTACTTAAAACAATTGGGAAGCAACTATGAGAAGTGTGAAAAAGTTTTGAATGATCCTTCTCAGTTCTACATAACTGTGAAGACAATTCAATCACCCTTCTTGACTCATCTAATTCATTAAGAGGATTGTTTCTGTATAACACATAACACTCACTCTCCTGATTCTCAAGTACACTTGTGAATCAAAGTTCTTTTATTTCAGGAAAATTTAAAAGGGTCACAATTCCAACCCCCCTTCCTTGTGACACTGGTGACTTCATAGGGCTCAAAGAGTAAGAGTGGAGAGAGTAAGAAGGAAATTGAAGTTTAACAAGATGTTTTGTGTACCTGCTGAAGGCATATATGGTGGTTTAGCTTTGTATTGGAATAATGACTATGAAATACAAATTCTGGAATCTTCTATAAACTTTATTCATTCTGTTATTAAGGAGAAAAAGTCTGGTAATATTTCAATATTGACTTGTGTCTATGGTAACCCTACTTTTGATAAAAGAAGGTTTCTATGGGGTAAGTTATTGAATCTTATGCCTAGGGGTAATGAGGCATGGTGTTGTTTGGGAGATTTCAATGATATGTGTTCTATAACTGAGAAAGATGGGTTAAGGTCTGTTGCTCCAATCAGGATGGCTCTTTTTAGAGACTTTCTCAATTCTGGTAACTTGATGGAACTGGATTTAAAGGGGAATAAGTTTACATTTGCTAGTAATCCTAGAGATGGTATTGTTATTTATCAAAGGATTGATAGGGTTTTGATTAACTGGGGGTGGAGGGCTCTTTATCCTCATGCTACAGGTACTGCTCTCCCTATTTTAAATTCTGATCATTCTCCTATATATTGTCTGCTTCCATATCCTAATGTTAGATGTATGAAAGCTTTTGGGAGGATCATAGTGATTGTAGGAAGGTGGTTTCTGATGTTTGGGGGTCATATGAATCTAGTGAGGCTGGTTGGAAGAGGTGGGATGTGAAGTCTAAGAAATGTAAACGAAGTTTGACTGCTTGGAGTAAAGCTACTTTTCAAAATGCAGCTTCTGTGATTGCTAAGCTTAAAAATAGATTACAGATTTTAACTAATGCTGGGAATAATGGAACAAATCTAGAGGAAATTTCTTGGATAAGAAGTGAGGTAGATAAGTTATGGAAGCAAGAAGAAAGCTACTAGGGTCAAAAATCAATATTGAAATGGTTGAGTTTTGGTGATAAAAACTCTAAGTTTTTTCATGCTACTACGGTTCAAAGGAGGGACAGGAATAAGCTATTTAGACTTAAAGACAAAGATGGTCTCTGGGTGGAGGGTCAATCTGCAATCACAAAGGCTATTGAAGATTACTTTAAGGAAATTTATGTCCCTGCTACTGCTGTTTCTTATCAATGTCTTACAGTGGTTCCTAGATTGGTTTCTGAGGACGATAATTTAGGGTTGTTGTCTCCTATTCTGAGTTCTGAGGTGGAGAGTGTTGTGTTCTCTATGAGAGCTCTTAAATCTCCTGGACCTGATGGTTTGAATGGGTTGTTTTATCAAAAGAATTGGGATGTGGTTAAAGTGGATGTGATAGAAGCTGTTAAAGATTTTTTTACTACTGGTGAGTTGGGTCTGGCTGTCCATGATACTTTGGTTGCCTTAATTCCAAAAATTCCACATCCTGAGGAAATAGGTCAGTTGAGGCCTATAAGTTGCTGTAACTTTATCTATAAGATTATATCTAAAGTTATGGTAACTAGGTTAAAGCCTTTGCTTAATACTCTTATCTCTCCTCAACAAAGTGCTTTTGTTGGGGGTAGAATGATCCAAGATAACTTAGTGGTTGCTCAAGAGGCTTTTCATTTCTTAAAAAAGAAGAAATCTATTGAAAATGTTGGGTTTGCAATTAAATTAGACATGAACAAAACTTATGATAGAGTGGACTGGTCTTTTCTTAAAGAGGTTCTGATATCCTTTGGTTTCAGCTTAAACTGGGTCTCTATTGTAATGTCTCTGGTTTCCTCTGTTAAATATGTCTATCAATGGATCTAGGAGTAAAGTGGTGATTCCTAAATGTGGTCTTAGACAAGGAGATCCTTTATCTCCTTATCTTTTTATTTTAGTTTTTGATGTTTTATCTAGGCTTCTTGCAAAGGCTAATACAGATGGTTTGGTTCATGGTCTTAGATTGGCTCCAAATGCTCCTATTCTTACTCATCTATTTTTTGCTGATGATGCTCTTATTTTTGGTAAAGCTAACTTAAGGGAAATTTTTCAAATAGTTTCTATTTTGAATGATTTTACTAAAGTGTTTGGTCAGAAAATTAGCTTACAGAAATCTGGGCTTATTTGTGGAGTTTCTACTCCTTTGCATATCAAGAAAGCTCTTTCTGATTCCTTGAGGATATCTTTGTGGGAATCCCCTGGGAAGTACTTGGGGGTGCCTGCAAAATGAGGTGCTTCTAGAAATCAGGCTTTGGCTTGGATAAAGGAGAGAGTCTTCTCAAAGGTAGTTGGTTGGAAGGAGCAATTTCTCTCTCAGGCTGGGAAGGAGGTTCTTATAAAATCTGTAATTCAAGCTATCCCTTCCTATGTTATGTCTATAGTTAGGTTACCAAAGAATTTTTGTCAATCTCTGTGTTCTGCAGTGGCAAATTTCTGGTGGAGTTCTAAGGTGACCTCTAGGGGAATTCATTGGAAATCTTGGGACTTTTTGTGTACTATTAAGAATAAAGGTGGTATGGGATTCAAAGATTTTTCAAGTCAGAATTCATCTCTTCTCTCAAAGCAAGCCTGGAGGTGCTTTCATCGTCCAAATGATTTCTGGGCATCTATGTTGAGAGGAATTTATTGTTCTAGAGATGATTTTTGGTCTGTCAAACCAAAAGCAGGTATTTCATGGGTTTGGAGGAGTATTCTTCATGGTAGGGACTTATTATATAAGCAAGGGAGGTGGAGTATTGGGAATGGTTCAAATATTAGTTGGCAGATTTGAAGCTAGGGTAGTAATGTGAAGGAGGTGAGTGATTTAATTGATGTATCTAGTAATGGGTGGAATGTGAATGCTCTTAGACAGAACATTTCTTCTAAGAGTGCTATAGAGGCTCTACAAACTCCAATAAGTTTATGTCTTACTAGTAATAAGCTTATTTGGCCTTTCTCTAAGGATGGAATCTATAGTGTTAAATCTGAGTATAAGGTTATTAGGAATAACTTGGAGGTTATTGGGTTGAATCCTTCTAGTTCTTTTTTGAATTCTGAGTTTTCTTGGGGTCAAATTTGGGGAGCTAGAGTCCCTGGTAGAGTTAAGCATTTCCTATGGAGGCTAAAACACAATGCAATTAGTACCACTTACAATTTGGCTAAAAAGAGAATCTCTGCTACAACTAAGTGTCCTATATGTAGAAAAGAAGATGAAACTATTGAACATCTTCTTTTTCTCTGTCCTTGGACTACTCCTGTGTGGTTTGGGCTCCATCTTTGCCCATGTCCTAATGTTAGTAATATTACTCACTTTGGTGATTGGTTTGAGGCTATTCTTGAAGCTAATTGGTGTTCTGGTCTTGATAAAATCTTGTTAATCAGTTTTAGTATGATAGCTATATGGAATTTTTGGAAAGCTCGTAATGATTTGTGTTTTGATGGAAAGTGTCTTGTTCCTAATGATATTCTATTTACTATCAAGAGTAACTGCTCTAATATGATTACTCCTATGTCTTCCTCTCCTAAGTTTCAAGACTTTCCTAGTTGTAGAAACAGAGTTGAGGGTAAATGGATTCCTCCTACTAATAACTCTATCAAATTCAACACAGATGCAAGTTTCTTTGAGACTACTGGTAAGGGTTTTACAGGCATCATTGCTAGAAATAGTAAAGGTGAAGTTTTATCGGGTAGTACCTCAAGAATTTTTGCAATGTCTCCTCTTGTTGCTGATGCTCTTGCTCTCCGGGAAGCTGTCCTACTTGCTTCGAATCTCAATATTCTTGATGTTGTCTTTGAATCGGATTCTATTTTGTTGATTGACTCATGCAAAAGGAAAATCAAAAGGGGTGAGATTGATATGATTATAAGAGATATTTTAGATATATATAATCGATTTACCTCCTGTGTTTTTCTTTGGGTAAATAGAAAGGGCAATGCTGCTGCTGATTGTGTGGCTCACCTTGCTTCTTCATCCTCGCTGCTGAGTAATTGGATCTTCAATCCTCCGATTAAACTCCGATCTATTCTGCAGAAGGAATTGGTGGGTTGATTGTTATATCAGTGTTAGTTTGTTTTGGGATTTGCATGTTGGTTTGGGAGAGAATCGGTTGTGTTAATCGCTAGGGTTTTGTTCTCTCGTTCTTGTTGCTTTCCTCTTTCACACTCTGCGAAGTGTGTGTTTATTTCTTTTCTAATAATGTCTTATTTTTCAGTATAATGGTGGATCGGGTTGTTCCCATCCGGTTTTGTTTTGTTTTTTTCGTGGTGTTGGGCCGGTGTGTTTTCCGGTTTCCGACTTTTTGTTTCTTTATCTGTGTAGTTGTGGTTGGGCTTGGCCCATTTCATCTAATGATAGCCCGATGTTTGTTGACAAAAAAAAAATTAAATTATGTTGAACAAAATAAAAGTTTTTAAGTATAATTTTTTTTTATTCTTCTCATTATAACATAACATATTAGCTATTTACACTAGAAAAAATATTCTAATTACAAAACAAAAAGAAACATAAAAATACAATATCCAAATTTTGGAATGTCAAGTCAAATCAACTTTTAACATTGATTTAAATATTATGAAACTTTTAATGCAATCATGTGAAGCCTGTATTTATAAATGAAATGAATTAACAAATACAAGTTTGAAATTGAGAGTAAAACTGGCTTGAAAATAAAATTGCAATGGGCCCATCGTGGATTCTATGAACATAGTTTTGGCTCTTTGAATACTTTGTGTTCTTTGGCAGTTAAAATGACAGAATCTGCATATATTTAGAAAATAGTTATTTGTATTTATTAAATATTATATATTATTCGGAGTTATTAGGAATAATTAGTCTCCTCAAATTTAGCCTTAATATCATGTTGTAATTCTTGTATATTACTCACATTTGTGAAATGAATCAACAACCGAATTATTTTCCTATAGAAAAATGAAAGAAAATTATGTTCCATTAATAATATCATTCGAACTTTATTAGCTCATACTTAGCTACCTCCGTCTTTTTGGCGCCATGCATGGCAAATGACAAGGTATCTTCTAAACATTTTAGTATTTTACCAAGTAAAATTCTTGATTAACAATCCCAACTAAAAATTCTCTACCAAAAAGACCCATCATAGGCTCACTTACGAGTCTTTGGTTGCTTATGTTATCCTCTATTCTCTTCTACTACAATAAATAAGCTTCAACTTTGTTCCACACCTTGTGTCTTTTTAGGTTATCCTTCAAATCATCGTGTTTACAAATGTTATGATTTATCATCAAATAAAATTATCATTTGTTGCCATGTATTATTTGATGAAACCGAATTTCCCTTCTCAAAGTTGTATACTCCCAATTAAACAAACTATGACTTTCTTGACAATGGAATATCACCTTACGTGATTAACCATTTGCAACATTAATGGGTTTCCCCTGAACTAATTCAAAAGAGGGTCAAAGTGAGGAGCTTTGACCAACCCCGAGCAAATGGCTCGGTTTTGCCTCTCCGTACTAGGACAGTACGGTAGGTTTTCCCTGATCTAATTCAAAAGGGAGTCAAAGTGAAGACTTTTGACCAACCCCAAGCAAATAACTCAGTTTTCCCCGTCCTAGGACGACACAATGATTCCTCTAATTCTCCTCGAGGAGATATCCAAGTAAAAAGCTCAATTAAATCAATACACAACAAGGAAGTCGGGGCAAAAGATCCCTCGTCGCGGCACAAACATCGCAAACCAGGTGAACCCAAACGAGGTTCGATGCTGGAGAAAAAAAGAGAGTGGAGAAGGAGACATAATTAAACAAAGCACAAGGAAACGACATTCTATTATAGCAATACATCTACAAAGCCAAAACCGTAAAAGAAGGAAACACTAGAAGGCTAAATCATATTGCAGCGATACATATACAAAACCAAGCCCAGAAGGGTTGAAACAAATAAAAGGCATAATTGTGCGGTGCCAAAAACAAGCGGCACAATCCAAAGCGCACCTTACGGCAATCAAAGCGGAAGAACCCATACAAGAATTCATGGTCTCACCATCACTTGGGGAAGACACATGCCTCGAAATAACCTCCAAGTTTTTTAATAAACTTTCCCTTCAAACAAAACTTGTAACAACATTTTCTACTCCCCGTAAGAACCATGTCAGTATGCTTGTACTTCCCTGCCTTTTCACAAACCAGCTCACGGAATATTTTCCCCAACCTTGCCCCGTTGTCTGATCGATTGATAACTGTAACCATCCCAAGTGTACGACAAACAGACCGAACATAATTCAACAAATCATCACGAGTAGCAAAGACTTGATCAGTTTTGAATGAACTCGAATGTTCCACAACAATTGAATTAGCTAGTGATAGGGATAGGGGGCCAGTTTCATCATCTTCAAACCTACAAAGTTGGGAAAAAATCACACAAACTAGTTATAAACCAGAAATTTTGCAGATTCTGTATATCATGTAGGTTCGGATAACAGAAATCCGAACATGTTCGGCGCACGCTTGGCCGAACCAACTCAATATAGAGACCCCTTATTTTAGCCAGTTCGGCGCACGGTCGGTCGAACCATATGGTTCGGCGCACGCTTGGTCGCGTGTGTTCGACCTCTGCAGGTCCGAACCGTGCGCGATTTTAAAAAAACGGAATTGAACAAGAAAGCGCGAAATAAAGCTACAAATAGATAGATTGAGCTACATACCTTAATGTTGATACTAAATGAAGATAGATTTCAGCTTAAGATGTTAGATTAGATTGAGGTAAGGGTGTGGAGTGTGAGTAAGTGATGAAAGTGAGAGTAATGAGTGTTTAGAAGTTTAAGGGGTGTATGGGATGAGAGTGAGAGTTGAGTTTGGAATTTTCTATTTTTAGTGAGGGTATTTTGGACTTTTCATAGGACAAAGGGGGTGTCTAATGAGTAGCTAGGGAGTTCTAAGAAGCTTGGGCTGAAACTAAAGCTAAACCGAACCGGCAGGCCCAAGAAGAGGTTAATCCAAAATACAGAAAAGACAAAACATTAATCGATCCTAATATGGCTAAAATCTTCCACGATGGCTAACTTGACAGATCCTTAATTTGGTAACAAAACCTAGCCGCAAAATACCGCACACTCTCAGCAATTCAACCACCAGAACAATTGGATCATCCTTCCTATAGACGTGCATGGCAACAAAACCCGAACCCGTGGGCACCGACCCGACACCGACCCGAGTTTGACGGGGAATACCTGCTTTGACCGGGGGAGGGGACGGGTTCGGGGATGTCGATATCCACCCCGACCCCGCCCGAAACCCGTTCAACACATTAACTATTTATTTCATTTTATTTTATGCAAATATATTTATTGATTTTGTTTAATAATTTTGTTTATTTTAAGTTTTGATCTATTTTAAAAAGAAAAGTCTATTTTAATATTTTTAACTTTATTTTATCATTGTATAATAGCTATTATTTTATTAAATTAATTATCGTAAATATAATTTTTTTTATTTTTTGCATAAGTTAGTGATTTTAAACGGTACATGCTGGAACCCGACCCATTGGGACGGGAATGGGAGATATAAAACCCGACCCCGCTTAGAGGTAGAGCGAGGGGCGGGGATGCAAACCCGACCCGACCGCCAGTTGCCATGCCGGCCTATAGAAGATGAAGGTGATCTGAGATGAAATTAGCACCATCAATTGGATCCTTACACCAATATATCTACCATTCCTCTATTTCCAGAGTGATTGCGCATCTTTCACCAAAGCACTAATTGGTAATTGCCTCGTTGCTATGAAGCCTGGATACGGGATACGATACGACACGATACGAGAAAATTTTGAAAATCAAGTTAAGATACGGCATGGATACTTCAATAAAAAATTAAATTAAAAATTAAAAATATAAAACATAAATATACTTGTGATCAAAATAAGTAAGCATAGTACCAACAAGGGTTGACCCGAGTGGTAACTGGACTCGGATCCCACCCCAAGGTCTCGGGTTCGAATCTTGGATGTGACAAAAACTCTATTGGGATGAGAGAGCCACACGGACCGGGAAAGGCGAGTACTCATGGCTAGCCATGTTCCCCAGTGTAGATTAGTCATCGGCAAAGCCGGTGGAAACTGCGCACCAATGACGAGACTAGTATGCACTAAACCAAATCTTGTGTTCTTTTTGGATCCATTTTTTTCTCTTTAAAGAATGGATAAAAGACAAAGTATCTGGTCGTTTTTTGATCTAAAAATAAATATCATTTCTAGGATACTCCCAGGATAAGTATCGGGTCGTATTCGGTAAGTATCGCGTCTCTTTTTGATTTAAAAATAAACATAAATTCCAGGATACTAGCAGGATACGTATCCGAAAGTATCCAACACGTATCGGTATCGGATACGGGTACGTGACCTATTTTGGAGTATCGGGGTTTCATAGCCTCATTGCAAGAGTTCTTAAAGATTTAGGCCATAATGCAATGTACTCCGGTCTATATACGTTTTTTTTATATTATTTTTCCCACACCCCCTCCTACTCAAACACACCCCCTAACTTCTTAAATTCTCAAAATACCCCCAATTCAAAAAACGTAAAATTCCTCCACTCCCCCCAATCCCTCCACACCCCTTCACTCCCCTCATTCCCCACACTTCTCCCCATTCATCTTAACCCAAAATCCCTCTCACTAAACTCCTTTTTCTCTCTCAATCTCTCACTCCAATCTCTCATTCATCCATCAACACCCTCCAATTGTTCGTGCCATCAACAACCATCCAATTGTTTCTCCAATCGTTCCATTTAATTGAAGGTAAGCCCCCTGATGCGCTGCGTTACGGTTTTTACGCAAAAACTGCTTCGTTCGAACGCACGCCTTCAATTGAGCGTGAGGAAGAAGGCGTTCGAACGAGAGCATGTGTACCTGTTCGCATGAGGCTGTTCGAACATGGTTCGCATGGTGTTGTTCGAACCGTTGTTTGACAGCACAGTTTCTGTGGTTTGTTGGGAGTTTAATTAGTTGGTTGATTTTATTAAATTGGTTTAGTCTAATTGGGTATATACTTGTACTTGTTGTTTCAGATATGTCTCGGACTCGTGGTAGGGGTATGGGTAGGGGCAGGTTTGAGGCCCCAGCCCCAGCAGTTGAGCATCAGGAGGAGGAGGTGGCTGCTCAGGAGGAGGTGGAGGCTGCTCCTTGATAACTCATATTTATATGAGTTATTTATACTTATTCAAAGATAAATCATGCAAGTTCTCTAGCAATAGTAGGTTGATTCTATTAGTTTTCTGTTAGTTTACTGTTTCTTAGTTAGCTAGGGGCTAAATTACGAGTTATGTGCATTTTGGCACCAATTGGTGCCTTTGTTAGCATTTTGATGCTTCTTGTGTTTGTGCAGTAAAAAGCCGAACGTCCCTCATCACGTCTGAAGAAGGGCAGCAGAGCAAGAAAGAAAATATCTCATGTGTGGTGCACAAGCAATGATGGTCAAAGATCTAGAGCTGTAGAAGATCTTCTCTCTCTCATCAAGATTGTAAGGGTGACGACCGTATGCAAAGATGTTGTGTCATTTCAGCAATATTTTATTTACAAGCAAGCTTGGTAGGTGGGGGAATGACATCAGCAAGCATGTGACCATTTTTCTATAATTACAAGACTTATCTCTCTCTCTCTAAGGAGATACCTGCATCATACCAGTCCAAACATTCATCATCTACCTTCCTCCATTGTTCAGAAAGAGTTTTCTAAAACGAAGTTACGACACAAACTTCGGTTTTGAACTCTACTCAACTCCATTTCCAAATCATAACCACTACTATGAAGCTCGGGACGTTGTAACGTCTTTCTGGCGCGCATGCAGGAAGGTTACTTAGGTGTATCTTTTGCGCTCGCTTTCTTTTCCTCTATGTATGGTATTTTAACTCCTTATCTTTACAGAAAGATGCTCAAAGATGAGCTAAACATTTTGTAGTTGGGTTGTTGTTTTGCATGTAATGAATTTCTAGTTAAATGTTATGAAGTATTGACGCTTATATGTTTTAAATCTTTGCATGATAATATTTCCAAACTTGTTTTGAGGTTGACCTCTTGAAATAGGTAGATTCATAGGTACGCACATGGTCTATGAAAAGAACTCAAAGATTTATATGAACGAAAAGGTGTACTAAAGACATTTAGGCATTTTTATCTAAGTCTAGACATAGAATGGATAATAGTTCATAGAACATTGCTGTGGGTACTTAAAATACAGGAGTGGGCCTACTTAGAACCTAGACATAGGACATTTTAGTACTTGAAGCTCGGCGCTTTGTGGTTGAAAAGCACAGCTTCTTTGCAGCAATGCGTTCAAACGTTATAACGTCTATACAGAATAACATTTGTACGTAATAACGTGTAACCGTTATAACGTCTGACTAGAGAGGATTTACTTGCATGCAAAAATCCAACTCATTCTCATCCATATTCACAACCAACACTTATTTACTTGCTTTATTTACATTTCTAGTATTAAACACCAACTTTTAGTGCCGATTTGTTACTTGATTCTCTTGTGTTTTGAGGCTTGAACTTTTGAAAGTAAACCAATCCTCGTGGGAACGATCTCTTACTTATATCCACTTTATTACTTGTACGACGTGTATACTTGCACTATATTTGCGAATACCACACGAACGCAACAAGTTTTTGGCGCCGTTGTCGGGGATTGAAGTTAACTTTTATTGTTCAAAAGTATTAAAACACAAGATGAAAGAATTTTACTGTGTTGTTTGTCGTTTCTGTGTGTGAACAGGTAGACATTACAGCGTATGCTTAGTTCCAACTCAAGCTCTAGTTCGATTGAACCAGGGAGTGAGTCTGCGCTGAAGTTTGACCTAACTCAGAAAGAACCTTCAGGGGAACTTAGGAGACAACAAAGGTTAAGAAGGCAGCAACAACAACAGCAACATCAACAACCAATCATGTCTGAACATGGTACCATTGGAAGAAGTTCTAGAGGTGGACATGCTCCAAGAGGAGGTAGAGGACATGGTCGTGGACCGCAAACCCATACAGAGACAATTGTTGTTGATGATGAACACTGGCAGAGGCAGCAACTCATCAATGCAGGACCACAAGACATGGTCAATGACAGGGACAGACCGATGCGTGATTATCTGCGTGCTTAACCCTGCTCATCTACAAACAGGCATTGCAAGACCAACCCTTCATACTGGTCACTTTGAATTCAAGCCAATGATGTTCCAAATCTTGGCAAACTGCAGGGCTTTGGGGTTTTCCTCAAGAAGATCCTTATGCACACCTAAGGCAATTTTTGGATGTGTGCAGCAATTTTATCATCCCTGGAGTCTCAGAGGATGCTTTCAGACTGAAGCTCTTCCCATATTCTCTTAAGGATAGGGCCAAAAGTTGGTTGAACTCCTTGGAGCCAAATTCAATTCACACTTGGGATGAGCTAGCTGAGAAGTTTCTTGCAAAATATTTCCCTCCCAACAAAAACGCTAAGTTAAGGAATGATATTACTTCCTTCAAACAAAGGGAAGGGGAATCATTATTTGAGGCTTGGGAAAGGTGGAAGGAACTACTGAGAATGTGCCCACACCATGGCATTCCTGTGGTTATTCAAATGGAGACTTTCTATAATGGTCTAGATCAGCCTACTAGGTTGATACTTGATGCTTCATCAGGTGGTGTCATTCTGAACATGTCCTTCTCTGAGGCATGCAAACTTATAGATGACATAGCCACCCATAACTCCCATTGGCCATCTGATAGATTTACTCCTGGAAAGAAGGCTGGTGTCCATGAAATAAGTGAAGTAACTGCTCTTTCTGCTCAGGTGGCTACCCTGACCAACATGATCAAAACTTTGAGTACTCCAAACGTGGCCACGTCTGAGAAATAGACTGTTGCAGCTGTTGAACCAACACCTTCTGGGGGATTAGTGTGTGTCTATTGTGAAGAAGGGCATGTCTACGAAGAGTGTCCCTATAACCCTCAGTCTGTAAACTTTGTATCCCAGAACAAAGGTAACAATCCTTACTCCAACTCTTACAACTCAAATTGGAGTAATCACCCAAACTTTGGTTGGAAAAACAACAATGCTTTGAATGCTAGCAATACTGCTCCTGCAATACCCCCATGATTTCCTCCTCAACAACAACAACAACAGAGGCGGTATGGGCAGAATAATAATAACAGCAATTTGGAAGCCATGATGAAAACTTTCATAAGTGATTGTAAGATAACATTGCAAACCCATGAGTCTTCAATCAAAACTTTGGAGAACCAAATTGGACAGATAGCCTCAGCTCTTACTCAAAGGCTGAATGGATCTCTCCCATCTACTACTGAAACACCATCATCGTCTAATCCAAATGTTAATAATGTGACGAATGCACAGGTAAATGCTATCTCATTGAGAAGTGGTACTGAGTATCCTGAACCCACTATGCCTGAGGAAAACGAGGTGCCAGGGAAGGAAAAAGAGAAAGGGAAGGATAAAACCAAAAGTGGAGAAAAAGAGAAGAATATTCCGGATATTGTGATGTCCCAAATGGACGTTACAACGTCTAGTTTTGAACCAGAATCAAGACTGTACCCAAGCTTGTACCGAATATCCTCCTCCACCCTACCCTCAAAGACTAAAGAAAGCTCATGAAGACAAGCAATTCAAAGAAGTTCATAGAGATGCTCAAGAAGCTACACATCAACCTTCCTTTGGTAGAAGCTCTACAAAGGATGCCAAACTATGCCAAGTTCTGAAGGACATCATCACCAAGAGAAGAAGAAAGCTAGGGAGTTCAAATCGTTGCTTTAATCAAGAATGTAGCTTAATTATGCGAGAATAAACTCCCTAGAAAACTCAAGGATCCCGGCGCTTTACTATACCATGCTCCATTGGAGATTTTTACATTGGCAAAGCTTTATGTGACTTGGGGCGAGTATCAACTTGATGCCCAAGTCCATTTATGATAAACTTGGTATAGGAACTGCATCGGACTACTTTTTTAAGTCTTACTTTAGTGATAAAAGTAGAGTCTATCCCGAGGGCATATTAGAAGATGTTTTGATTAAAGTTGACAAGTTTGTGTTTCGGTGGGATTTTGTTATTTTAGATTTTGATGCGAGATAAAGAAGTTCCTATCATCTTGGGGTGACCATTTCTAGCCACTGGAAGGACACTCATTGATGTGCAGAAAGGAGAATTGATCATGAGGGTCAATGACCAAGAAGTCAAGTTCAACGTCCTCAACGCACTCAAGTATCCAGAGCCTCACACAGAAGAATGTTCTTATGTGGTTGCCTTTGACCATGTGGTTCAAAAACAATCCAAAGCAGCCAAGCCCAAACCACCATCACCAAAAGCCAAACAACCACACCCCACTCAACCTGAACCAGAAAAAGAACCATTACAACAACCTCGGCAAAAAGAAAGGGAGACTACTGACGTTATAACATCTGCCGTTGTAACGTCTCCTAAGCAGTTGGTTCCAAATGAAGAGGTGGTTGCAGTTGGTAATTCACCAAGACGCAAGCAGAAGGCTAAGAAAAACCTAAGTCCGCAATCTTCACCTCGGCCCATTGCCACCACACCACCAAAATTCACCAAAACAGTTCAAAGAAGAAAGCTCATTGAATGGGGACAAGTTTTATCATCCACCTCAAGGCTTACATCTTTACCTAAGAAGCTCAAATCTAGGCGATCAAGACCTTTCAAGTTGGTGAAGGTGTATCCTAACAAGATAGTGAATCTGTTTGAAGAAACCACTTGTTCCACACTGAAGATCAATGATGAAAGGGTGAAGAAATACTGTGGAGCACATGTGGTGAGGGACAAAGTCTCCACCGAGCTTCAAGACCTCTAACGCTAAAGAGGAAGTCCAATCTCAAGACTCTTAAAGCAAGCGCTCTTGGGAGGCAACCCAATGGTTTTAACTAACCAATAATTTTGTGTCTTTTAAATTTTTGATTTTTGTAGAAATGGAAGTCAAGAAAGGAGAGAGTCAAGTGTGGTAGACGTTATAACGTCTCGGTGTACCAAGGACGTTGTCACGCTTGTTGTCCGGCAAGGTTTAAATGAAAAGAAGAAGGAAAAGAAGAAGCGGCCGGTCAAGCGAGGCATCCCCACTCGGCAGAGTGGAAGGCTCGTGTTTGGTGCTTTGAACAAGTAATTTAGCCCTTTATTTTTAGCGGTAGAGAGTAATTTTAGTTTTAAATTTTAGTAAGAATAAACAAGCGCCCAACGTGATAACGCCTCTGTTTCAACGTTGGATGGTTAGAAAGATAGTAGTTGTTTGTTTGTCGTGTTTTGTTTGATTGTTCCTCCCCTTTTTTTTTTAAAAAAAAATCATCATTGAGTAGTGGGGGACACCGCTCAACTTTAAGTGTGGGGAGGATCCGATGTCCTAAGCTTATTTTTTTGTTTTGTTGTTATGTGCATGCATGAGATCAAATGCAAAATCGCTTTATATTCTTACTCATTAGTCATTAAAAATATTTCTCTTTGGGCTAAATCGGTGATGATTGTGTGTGAATATGTGTGAGTAGGCGATGCATGTTTAGATGAATAGAATTGATTGTTTGCTCCCACACAAACTCTGCTTTGAGGAAAAATCTAGTTAGCTAGGGAATATTTTATCTTTGAAGCTAGTTTTGGTTGACTATGGTGATTGTAAAACTTGATTAAAAACTGAGAGTAGCAGTAGAAGCTAAGTTTGGGGGTATATCAGGTTGTACTAAGGCTGGGTGCAAAGATTGTAGGATGGTTAGTGCAGTGTAGTGTGAGTGCAACGTTGTAACGTCTACCCGTAACGTTATAACGTATGCCGTGTGTGTTGTGTTTTGTGTTTCAAACGTTATAACGTCCCACCTATAAACGTTATAACGTCTAACTCCAAAAAGACCAAAAAGAGTGTGTTGTTGTAAATAAGTGGATAATCCACAAGTGCTTTGTGTTTTGTCTTTGCAATACCAAAAACAAATCTTCGGGCAACCCAATATATGAAGTAAAAAAAAGAGAAGAAAAAAGAAAGAAAAAAAGAATTCCAAGTGGAATGAATCAAAGGAAGCCGCTCGAGAATGAGGGGGTTGCGATCATTCATGTGTGTGAGTCGTAAAAATAGTTGCACTAATCTAGTCCTAGCACCCAATTAAGACCCTTTGTCATGCTTTAAATTAACCTCATTTCTTATGTGAAAATGTTAGCCTTTGAAAGATGTTTTGCTCTCACCAAATGGAAACCACTCTTTCATAGGCTAGAATAGCTTATGAACCTAGCTAGGAATGGAATTAATGCAGAGAGGTCACACACTCACTTTGGGCGATAATGAATCTAGAATTTAATTGTGCATTGGTGCGTGAGTGTGTAGAGAAATTAGCCCCTTGAGAATAATTTTTGATCAAATGATTGAGTAGAATGCAACTGCGCAGTGTAGTTGATTTCATGCATTTCTGTTAATTTTGTTTTGTCTTGATTGCTTGAGGACAAGCAATGATTTAAGTTTGGGGTGTGATAACTCATATTTATATGAGTTATTTATACTTATTCAAAGATAAATCATGCAAGTTCTCTAGCAATAGTAGGTTGATTCTATTAGTTTTCTCGTTAGTTTCTTCAAGTTTCTTAGTTAGCTAGGGGATAAATTACGAGTTATGTGCATTTTGGCACCAATTGGTGCCTTTGTGAGCATTTTGATGCTTCTTGTGTTTGTGCAGTAAAAAGTCGAACGTCGCAACGTCCCTCATCACGTCTGAAGAAGGGCAGCAGAGCAAGAAAGAAAATATCTCATGTGTGGTGCACAAGCAATGATGGTCAAAGATCTAGAGTCAGTAGAAGATCTTCTCTCTCATCAAGATCGACGCGGCCGACGATCAGAGCAGCGATCTTTGTGTCATTTCAAAGAATATTTTATTTACAAGCAAGCTTGGTAGGTGGGGGAATGACATCAGCAAGCATGTGACCCTTTTTCTATAATTACAAGACTTATCTCTCTCTCTCTCTAAGGAGATACCTGCATCATACCAGTCCAAACATTCATCATCTACCTTCCTCCATTGTTGAAAAGAGTTTTCTAAACGAAGTTCGACACAAACTTCGGTTTTTGAACTCTACTCAACTCCATTTCCAAATCATAACCACTCATCAGTGAAGCTCGGACGTTGTAACGTCTTTACAAATGCATGCATGCGGAAGGTTACTTAGGTGTATCTTTTTTGCGCTCGCTTTCTTTTCCTCTATGTATGGTATTTTAACTCCTTATCTTTCTCAGAAAGATGCTCAAAGCATGAGCTAAACATTTTGTAGTTGGGTTCTTTGTTTTGCATGTAATGAATTTCTAGTTAAATGTTATGAAGTATTGACGCTTATATGTTTTAAATCTTTGCATGATAATATTTCCAAACTTGTTTTGAGGTTGGCCTCTTGAAATAGGTAGATTGATAGTAATGCAGACATGGTCTATGAAAAGAACTCAAAGATTTATATGAACGAAAAGGTGTACTAAAGACATTTAGGCATTTTTATCTAAGTCTAGACATAGAATGGATAATAGTTCATAGAACATTCTTTGTGGGTACTTAAAATACAGAGTGGGCCTACTTAGAACCTAGACATAGGACATTCTAGTACTTGAAGCTCACGGCGCTTTGTGACCTAAAAGCACGCTTCTTTTGCAACAAATTCAAAACGTTATAACGTCTATACGAATAACATTTGTACGTAATAACGTGTAAACGTTATAACGTCTGACTAGAGAGGATTTACTTGCATGCAACAATCCAACTCATTCTCATCCATATTCACAACCAACACTTATTTACTTGCTTTATTTACATTTCTAGTATTAAACACCAACTTTTAGTGCCGATTTGTTACTTGATTCTCTTGTGTTTTGAGGCTTGAACTTTTGAAAGTAAACCAATCCTCGTGGGAACGATCTCTTACTTATATCCACTTTATTACTTGTACGACGTGTATACTTGCACTATATTTGCGAATACCACACGAACGCAACACTCCTCAGGAGGAGGATGATGCTCCTCAAGAGGATGAGGCTGCTCTTCAAGAGGAGGATGATGCTCCTCAGGAGGAGGATGAGGATGAGGCTGCTCCTGAAGACGACGCTAGTTCTAGTCAGTATTCTACTGATTCTGATTATCGGGCATATCTTGACGATCATCCTGGGTCTGATTCTGATGGGACTGATACTGGTGGGAGTGATGATGATTCTGCTGTGACCAGTCTTTAGTTTATATTATTATATTTTACATTCAATAATTTTGCAAACTGGTGTATGAATATTTATGACTTATTTATTACTTACTAATCTATGTTACAGTGGTGTTTAAGTTAGACAAATAGTTTATTATTAAAAAGCATAACCGTACATCAAATACGAAAGACATCAAATACGAAAGACAACAAATACGAAAGACAACAAATACGAAAGACATAAAAGCAACATAAGCAAACAACTAACTAAGAAACTAGTGTTTCGGTAGTCTCTGTTCCAGAAGATAAATGACCTCTTCTGGAGTGCGTATTGTGTCCACGTACAGCTCCAAGATACTACGTCTCATTGGAACGTTAGCTAGATGTTCCATCATTGTGCGGACGTCGTCGTCGCTTTGGATCTCCATGACTGAATAATGGACAACCCCGTCATGTCTACAATTGTACTTTCTGAAACGTATACGCTCCACGTCTTTACGCCACGCTCCCTCTGGACGAATCTTCCTCTCAGCATTTTCCTTCGGGCCATGGCGAATGTGATGTCCTTACTCATCCTGCAGAAGACATGGTTAGGACAACGAAACACAACACCATGTTTGTCAATGGTGACAGTCCCATGGTGATGAAGGGCCGTTAGGAATTTGTCGTTTGAGTACTGGGTTGGGCACAATTGTCATTCCATTTCAGGTTGGTTGTATCTGTGAAGAAGGAGAGTAGGGTTTGGTGAAGAAACAGATTAGAGTTTGGTGAAGAAGGTGTGAGGATGTGGTGAAGAAACTGAAACCCCTTTTATAATAGACGTTGGTAAAATGTCAGCCGTTGATTTCATTTTTAGATCACAAATCTGAGTCGTTTAAATTCTATCCGTTCAGACACATTTTTCCAAGGGAATGACATCCACTCCTTTATCTGACACAGTTAACTGATTGTAAGTCGTTGATTAAAACTGTCGGTGGAATCTGAGACGTCCAATATCTGTCATTCTGCAACGCTTGTTCGAACACCCTCATGCGAACTAGTTCGCATGACCCCATTCGAACAGGTGAAAAACGCCCAAGAGGGTATGAGTCCATCTTTAACACACGCGAACGACCTCGTTCGAACCTGTTCGAAGACCCGTGTTCGAACAGGTGAAATTTCGTGGAAAAAAAAGAGGTTTTGGCTAGCATTTTGGTCTTTTCACACCCTTATGAGGTGTGTTTTGAGTAAGAGGGGGTGTGGGAAAAGCAAAACCCTTTTTTTTTACAATCAGGTCCATATATGTTAGATGCACCTCTACAATTCATTTCTTCAGCAGTTTACTTTTTATTTTACTTTTCGGCAACATTCAGCAGTTTAATCTAAACAAACAGAATAAGGGGAGGAATCAACAACGTACAGCAATCCTTAACAATGATGGGTCTAGCATAACCTTTCCTTTAAAACAATTCCTTGGGATCCAATCAGGAAAAGCTCAAACCAACATTAATAGTAAGCAAAAGCATATAAAATCAGCTTGTCTGTATCTTCATTCAATATTACACTTCACTAAAATATACCCCTTTCCTTTTTCTTTTGACTACTTTGGTCCAAGATACTCCTTTACTTACTTTCCATTCATATCAATGAAAGAACAACTAAGGTTCACATGATTTTCCATTACTTTGGTTCAAATTACTTTACTTTCCTACTAAAAAAATACTCCTCCTCAAGATTAAATAGACCCCCACGTCTACCATACTACCTAGGACTTTACTTTACCCTTTATACAAATGGATTAAACCCCACCACCATGTATATAATAAAAGATCTACTATGTTAAAATTGAGTCACAAATTTGGATCTGGTTTCTATGCAGTTGTACTATTGTGCAATCAGAGAGTCACTAATTTAGTCGGGAGTCATCCACTTAAGATCAGAAATTAGTATTAAAATATAAACTATTTGATCTTAAGCGGTGGTTCACAACTAATCGATCGCTGACTACTACACTGTTACACAAGCAGTAGTACGATTGCATTAAATCCAATAATTCCCACAAATTGAGAATCAAACAGAAGGGCATATTCTGTTTTTGTTGTTCCTTTCAGCAGCAATAGAGAGAAGCCTTGAAACACCTTGAGTCCAAACATCATATTCTCTTTGATTTCTGCACTCAAACTCAACAACACCGCGCATTATTGTTTTCAAACCAAAGTAACGACGATTTTCACCACCTTCTAGTAAGTGACGACCAGGCCAAGCAGACATATCTTTGATAACTCCAACTACAACATCTGTGTGATCAAAATTTGAAAAAGGGTGTGTGAAATTAAATTAAATTAAATTAAAGAAAATGGCTTTGATAAAGAGAATGACTTTCACAAATCCCTAAATGAAACAAGACCCACCTCCAAATCAGTTAAATTATTTGTAAAAAAGTGTAATAAAAACAACAACTTACTCTTTTTCTTTTTTGTGATGGTCCCAGCAACATGTCTACTCTTCATCTTTAACATAACCTGTAGTATGTACAAAAAGAGGTTCCAAAGAGTTACATACATTTTGCAGATTTCTAGGAAACCAAAGTAGTAAAGCAATTTGATCGATCCCTTGGCTTGGCATCATCACATCGTAATAAGAGCCATCACTTTATAGCTTTTTTCACGACCAAGTTTGTTCACATTCATCATTATAACTCCTCCCTCCCATTGATGACCAAATAATTGGTCACTATCAAGAACCAACCAAATTAGGAAAAGATAAATACTTAAGTAGTAATAAATACCTGGTTCATCTTGTTTATATAAACAGATACGATTTTCCAATGAAGTTCACCTGCAATTAATCCTCCTCTAATCAGATCACTTTTCAATGACTAAATACATTAATTTAAGAAGTTGAATATTAGGAAATATACCAGTGCGTGTGCGTTTGAGGAGTTCACAACCTCTTGCTAGCAATTCTCTACTACAGATACCCAAGAAATTTTCTTCTGGTGCAAGTTCACCACTGAAGCTACTATTAGAGCTACCATTGCTACCACTACCTCCACCGTTACCAACACCACCACCTACCAAATTCTTCTCCAATGGAATTACAGCTGCAATATTCCAAACTTCCTTAAGTGCCCTTGCTTTCAATGTTGCAGCACCACGCAAAGCTGCAAATTCACACCATAATACACTAAAATTAAAACAAAACAGAGCAACCAATTTAGTTCTTCTTTTGTGTTAACTGAATTGCTTATGATAATAACAAAGAGTCATAATTAAGAAATTAAAAAATAAAACATTATCTATCATGAAACATATTCCCTTCTACATCTATTGATTTTTCATTTTTATTTAATATATTTAGTTAAAGTCAAATATTATTTTATTTAGGCTAAATAGTTTTTATTTTTTCTGTAATAATATTTGATATATTTAAGATACAACAAAATTAGGATTTTTCAAATTTAATCCTATAAATATTTTAGTTTAGTCCCCACTTAGCACTTAGAACTACTTACTGTGTGTTTTTCAGTCTTCTCTCGAGACTCAAGGCATGTTATTTTGTAACATGTGAGGGGGGACTAAAATTGTTTATACCGATTAAAACAAAAAATTAAAACTATATAGAGACTAAAATCATATTTGATCCAAAAATAATTAGATCCTAAATTTCTATACTGTCTATAATTTGAAAATAAAAAATAAGTAACAAAAAATAAAATAATAAAATTAAATAATTATAAAAAAGTTGTACTAAAATATTTATTATTAATTTTGAAATAAATGTAATAAAAACAGTTATGTTTAAATAAAAAAATGTAAACAGGGGATGTAATAATTTAATAAAATAATAAATTGAAAAATTACTTATCTGAATATATCAATTTCATGATTTTATTTTGTCTAAAAAAAATGATATTTTTTGTCTGCATCCTTTTTTGACAAACAAGAATGTTGTTTTGTGCCAAAACAAAAAACAAGAATGTTGTTTCAGTTGCGCGTACCTGTCGCCGCAGCCGCCGTCAAGGTGGTGATATCGCCGGCGGACCTCACATTCACGGCGGAGCTAACCACCGAGGCAAGATGATCCCGCTCAGCACCCATAGCCTCAGCAGCCTCAACACATTGAGCGGCCACCAACGTCGCCGCCGAAGCAACCGCCATATCAGTCTTCGCCATCTGCTCATCTTTGCCAGACCCCGACGATGCGGCGGTAGCAGCAGCAATAGCCGCGATAGCGGCAGCAACTCCGGCAACCGAAACCGCCGCATGAAGCTGAGCATTATGCGCCCTCGTTTCTTCCTTTTTCTTCTCCTTCCTCTCCTTCAACCACCTCCCCACCGTCTTCCCACCACCACCACCGCCGGCACCTCCGGTACCGGCAGCACGGTATTGATTATTCAAGGTGGCGAAGATGCTGTTATTGATGTGGTTGGTGTTGATACGGTTATACTGCAGAGAAGAAGAATACATTTGGTGAGTGTGCCAATCATAATAAAATTGCTTCATAATTTCATCTGTGTATTTTCTTTTTGTTCTTAGGTAATTAATTAAATACTATTAAAAATTTAAAACTTAAAAAGGTTAATAATAATTTGCAAAACGAGATTGTTGTGTGGTTGTTACTGTTTGTTTAAGTAACTGTTGTTGTGGTTGCAATGTTGGTCCTCAATTTCTGATCAAACTAACAAACTTGGTTTGCCAGTGCTAAACAAACCATGCTTATCCACATGCCTTTTTCCTTTTTTCCCATTTTGTCCTCAAGGTGGGTCCATCACCCATTAATGCAACCCAAGAGGGACATCCATCCCAGTCCAATGTAGTAACTGACTAATTTATTGGACTAATCTGTACTCCCTCCATTCCTAAATTTTGGTTCTTTTAGAGTGTTTTATACAAATTAATAAATCATAAATTTGTAATACCTAATGACTAAAACACCTTTTTGTAGTATTAATACTCACGTACTTGGGAATCTAAAGGAGTTCATATTGTGAATAGTGACAATTAATTGATAAATGATAAACTTAGGAAAATTAGGTAAATTGTACGTTGGTATCTCAAAAGGACCAAAGTTTTGGAACAAAAAAAAAAGGCCAAAAAGACCAAAGTCTAAAAACGGAGGGAGTACTGTTTAGAAAATTTGATGAACTAATTTGTCTCAAAAAATTATCAGAGACTTATTTGTCTCGTAAAGAAATTATCAGTGAGTGTTTACTCTTCATATAATATAATTAAGAGACCAAACAGGCCAGAGAACATCCAATTGAGGGTTATTTTATTTCCCAAATTTACAATGGAAACAATCATAACAAAATTTGCAGGCTTAATTTTACAGACATTCTATAATAGGTTTAGAAGTTGTTGAATAAGTAATACTTTAAGTAAAGTTTAGTAAGTAATTTAATTTAATTTAGGGTGTGTTTGGTTGCAAGAGAAAAGAGAGGAAAAGAGATAAAAGTAAGAGAATATACCATTTTTTTTTTTTGGTTATCTTATAAAATAGGAAGAAAAGAAAAGTTTTAGTGGTCCCATTTTGAGAAGAAAAGTAAGAGAAAATACTTTTTTATGTAAATGACATATTTACCCTTGCACCAAAATTAATGTATTGAATTAAAAAATAGTTTACTTTTTTTTAGTAAAGGTTAGTTTTGTCATTTCATACATATACAATTTTGTTTCCTCTTATTTTGTTTCCAACCAAACAAGGGAAGAGCAATATCCTATTTTCTACTCATTTTCTTTCTTTTCCCTTACCTTTCTTTCCTCTCATTTTCCTTTTGAACCAAACATAAGCTTAATTTAATGGCTAGGGGCAAAAACTGTTTGGTTGTTTGCATTGAAGAATGGAAAGACAAAACAAAAGCTGAGCACTCTCTCTGGGTGTCACCTTCCAAGTTCATTTCTTGGAAACAGAAAAAGCTAAAACTGTAGTAGTATGAATGTATGATTGATTTGATTCTAGGTGTGCAGTGAGATCAGTACTCGTGTCTTGTACCCAAAAGATTAATTCATGAATTAAAAAAAAAAAGGAAAAAAAAACAATCCAACATGGTTTGTCTGTTTAAGGTGGATGTCAGGTTTCCGGTCACCCATGCCATTAGAGACATACCTTGAAATCGTCCATTTCAGAAGGGGAAAGTGGAGGGCTATCTGTTAATGAGCCATTAAGAGGTCCACTGCTATGAGAGAGTCTTCCTGAAGTCCTTGGTGATACTTCCTGCTGAACAAGGTGAAATGAAAACAGGGGAGTACATAAGTAATTTATTGTGGTGCTAAAATGAAAAGAAAACAATTAGCAGAAGGAATCATCTTGTTTTTTTTTTTGAAAGAGTGGTCAGATAATAATTTTAATTTTAATTAATTAATTGTATACAAGAAGCTACTTTTGTTTTTGTTTGAAGAAGTAAAAAACAAGCATCAATTGAATGGAAGGAAGAGAAAAAGACAAAACCCAACATAGCATCTTACTACAATTTTGTTTCTATTAAGAAATTGAGTGAAACAGAAGCAAAGAACCAAAATAAAAACAAAAAAAAGAAAACATCATAGTACTAATGTATATACCGAGTGAGACATGATACGGTCCATGACCATTTGAGAGGTTTCAGAGGAAGCAAAAGAAAAAGGGTTGCCAGAAACAGTAGCAGATTCTTCAACTTCACCAGTTATGTCTTCGATTATCACAGAACCATTGTTGTGGAACATTGTGAGCTTATTAGAAAGAGAAGGGAGTTGAGCTGGAGAGAGAGCTTTAGAGACTTCCATAGCAGAAGCACTCCAAGAACGAGATAAGAATTCCATGGGGTCACGAGGTATTTCTGGGGGTTTCATTATGGTCCATAGTTGTGAATCGGGTTTCTTTTCTTTTTCCATTTTGGGTTGAAACCTTGAATGAAGATGAAGAGTGTTTTTGGTTTGATTGTGCTTTTAATAGGGAGTAGTGTGAGAGTGGGGGTGGAAATGCAGAGTCGAATTAAAAAGCATAATGGTTTGATGGGTCACGTTTACACCGTTGATCTTATCTCAAAAGTAAGTAACGGCTGTTATTTGTTTTTTTTTGACAGCCACGGCTGTTATTTGTTAGTACTTGTTACTCACTTGCCCTTGCACCAAGCTTCTTCATAACAATTCAACATTTTGGACGATTCTACCACTATTGGTGAACACTCCTATGACAAATGTTATTTAGAAAAAGAAAAAAAAGGATTAAAAACTGTACTAAAATATATATGTAATGGATATGGAAGAAATACACATATAATACATTTATTTTTTATTTTAAATTAATTTTAGTGTTATATGCGTATAATATATTTAATTTAAAATACAAAAATAAATATATTATATTTGTATTCTCTTTGTATTTTATACGTATTTGTATTTTGGTATATTATTTGGTCCACTTTTTAATCTAAATAAGATTACTCCACTCCCATGCTCATTGAGATTTAAAAGGTATGATACCATATCCAATCACTCAATGACACATCAGTGTTTTCCATTTAAATGTTCTAAAATAAAATTAAAATTGAACTAATTTTGCCTAGAAAGTATCATACCCACCAAACTCCGAATGGGTATGGTAGAATTTACCATATTTATTTGGACTAATCTTGTTATTTTTGAAGCAATATTTCATCTTTAGCGAAGGGTTGGAGATCGATAGGACAGTGAGGTTCTATATGAAATAAAACAAAGACGGATAGGAGCTAAGCTAACTTATAACGGATGACTTGATAGTGGATAGTTGATAACGGATAAGCTAACAGATTGAATTTAAAGTGTTTGGTAAAATTAGCGCTCGTAATAGACAATAAATAAAAAATGAGAGATAATTTGTAATTAATGCTTTAAAATGAGAAAGAATTTTTATTTAATAGAGGATAAATCAAAAATTCAATTAAAATCATAAGAGTCAAAATGGGAGAAAAAATGACACGTTATAAACTATAATTTTAAACGCTACTTCAAGTAGCGTTCCAAAAAATGATATGAGCTAGTCATGCCAAACATCTACAATGAGCTCATCTGCTATAAGCTATCCGATATATTAGGAAAACCCCGAGTCTCACATTGACTAGAGATATGGTCTCAAAAGAGTTTATGTGAGGCATCCCTCACCTTACAAGATGGTTTTGTGGGATTGAGTTAGGCCCAAACCACATTCTAAGATAACCTAGCAGATTGACCTTGCCGAATAGACCATGAATTGTGGGTTTTATCGGATAAATCACTACAAGAAAATGGTTGGATTACCGACGGTCAAATCCGTCAGTAAAGGCAATTTTCGCGACGGACATCGACGCTCGTGTCTCCGCCGCCCGGGCCGGCTTCAGTCGGAAAAAGCGTCATCGATGGCCTACTTGAATTTGTCAGTAATTACCAACAGCTATGCCCGTCGGTAATTAGCGTGGGGGTTGTTCCTATCGCTAATTACTGACGGGCATATCCATTGATACTCACATCAAGTGACAAGATTATCGACGACCAAATCCGCCTGCACATAGTACACTGCAACTCTGCACAATTGTTCCTTCTTTGATATAGTTTTTTGCACAACAGAAGATTATGTTGATGTCTTGGCTTCAGGAACATAGTTAATGTTTTGTTCGTGCTCAGAAGCTTAATTTGTTCTTGGCTTGAGATGGTTCTGAGTTATGTTTGAGAAGGTTCACACCTAGAACCTTCTCAATCTCATCTTTCTCAAACTTTCTTAAACATGGAGTCTCTCAATACATAATTACCTTTGATTTTGACACATTTTGATCTTTGGGAAGTATATTATTTTTGCTCTTTTGGTGACCTGTTCCTTGCACTATACAAACTTGTTAGATCAAAATTAGTCAGAAAACTTATTTCCTTACAAGGTTTGCTTCATCAAAACATAAGAGAGACTTTTTTCTCAATAATCTCCCCCTTTCACCCTTCCATGCTTAAATCCTAGTAAGTACTAACCCAACTATAAGACATCTTAGGCACCTGTTTGAGATTCAACTTTTTTCAGTTGGGAACTCCAACAAAGAGAAGAATTTAGATTTTTAAGTACCCATATTGAGCCCCGAGATGGCACAAAAAGGGATTCCAAGACGTTCTTGATAACCATAACTCGGGAAACTCTAGCTTTTGCAAACAACAACACGTCATTCGCAAAGAGCAAGTGGAATATATAAGGGTCATTTATGGACACTTGAATCATGTGCCTTTTTTATCTTAATTCCACTTTATTAGCTATCATCTGACTCGGTCTTTCCATACAAAGCACACACGAATATGGGATAAAGGATCACCTTGCCAAAGGCATCTCTTTGACATGAAACCTTTCGTCATACTCGTATTCTACAATAAAGAGAGATTGGGGAAGCGAGATTCCATTATTATAAGATAAATGATAGGACTCGTAAATTAGTTTGCTTCAAAAACTCCCAATCAACTATGCTATACGTTTTCTCGATGTCTAATTTGAAAACCATGTCCCCTTTTTTACTCTTCTTCGTGTTCAAGTGGTGAACCACTTCCTTAAGAACAATAACATCATCCTTTGTATATGTTTCGAAACAAATTACTCTACAATGGGCTCACAATGTTGTCCAAGAACTGTCTTAGTATATTAACCAACGCTTTTGAGATAATTTAGTGAATAACATTGCACAGAGTAATTAATCTAAATTCGTTATAGGAGTCTGGATGGTCTACTTTAGAAATTAAGACAATAAGAAATCCATCTTCCCTACTATCAAAGCAATCTAATTCAAAATCATTCTTCACAAATAGTTAAGTGTCATGTCAGGTGTCCCACTATCTCTCAAAATTAAAAATGGGTTGGAAACTATCTCGACTGGGAGCCTTATGATATTTTATGCTCATGAGGGCTTGGTATTTGACATGACGCAATAGATTTTTGCTTTCACTTTCAAAGGGGTCTTAATAGGGTCATATTGCTCATCATCCAACAACCTCTTGTATTGCAAAATAAATTATTGAAGTAATTACCTTCTTATGGTTTATAAATATAACTTTTTAAATGAAAACTATTTGAATTGAAAGAGTAACATCGAACTTTTTTAATAACTTTATATTGATCATTTTTTATTTCTGAAAAAAAAAAAGAGTGGGTGAAAATGTGTGAGGTAGATAGATGGATCATATATTTGTTCTTTAGCAAGTGAGAGAGTAGAAGAAAGAGGAAGAGGTGAGACAATTTTGATGAGAGAGGCATGGTTAGTGTGAAGAATGAAGGTGTGGGGTCCCTCTGTAGAAGAATAAATCGTACGGCACGATTCGGTTGTGACCGAGAGAGACAACGCTGCTTCACTCCCCTTGCCTCAGTCCCTGTACTCTGTCAACAATGAAGGATGTAAATATACCACAAACAAAAACATACTGGTAACAAACAATAACGTGTGTGTTTATGTGTTCAAGATGCTCTCAGATTAGTGTTTAATATTTATCAGTATACTTCTTGGTCAATTTATCAATTTGGATAAATAGAAATCTCTTTCAGCCGAAACTTATGATTAATAATTCTTGTTTCAAGGCTAAATGTAAATTAAGGTTGTTGAGTTTTGTTCCCAACCAGACTATATATATATAGGAGCTCGTCTGCTCTCTACACTACTAAAGGAAGAATAATTTACCTATCAGACCGACAGATCATCCACTATGTTCCCGCTCATATCTACTCGGCAATACCTTCATAATGACAGTCAACGCAGTCATTAGAAAACCCTTGATTTCTCTCATGTTTGTCTTGTAACGGCCGTAATGTGTAGTCATTAGAAAATAGTATCCATAATACTCATTGATCATCAAAATCTAGCCACTCAGTCTCGTGCAGAGCACGGGTGAGGGACTAGTGTGTAGTAATTAGTAATAAGACATCAATTGTACTATAAATATAGCCTTTGAGTCCAATATACATATCCAGATTTCGAGTTCACTCTCTTTACTCGATTCCACTCATTTCTTCATATTATTATACAAATTATTGCTATTTGATCTATTACTCATGTTCGGTAGCTAGTTCCTGCCTCAGTAACCAATTGGAACATGGGCGCCCACTGTGGGGCCTAGCTAAATCATCTTCTACACCTCATGCAAATCAACACCTTTGAAGGATCAAGCAATGATGACACCTAAAACGGCTCCTCTGGTAGTGGTGGCTCTGATGAGACTAATGGCCACACCAACAACACTGATGCAAGGGTGTAAGAGCTGCTAGCAGTAATCCAACTCATGCAGACTCATAATGCAGAGCAGCAGCGGAGAAAAGAGGAACAACTGCTTCGCTCCCAAGCCCTAGAGGCAAGAGAGACGCAGCTGCAGGAACAATTAACGGATATAAGGAGATTCACCCAGGTGCTGGAGGCTACTCGGACCCCATTGCGAGCTTCCCAACCGTTCACGGCGGAGATCTAGGTCGTGGAGATACCATCCAGGTTCGGAGCCCGTCATCAGAAGCTACAATGGCACTGGAGACCCCAAAAGCCACATTGACGCCTTCCAAACCTAAATGTTCATTAGCGGTGGCAATGACGTCATCACCTGTAAAATGTTTGCGGGAACATTGGCGGAAGTAGCCCAAAGGTGGTTTAAGGGTCTTCCCGCGCGATCGGTGAGTGGTGATAGGGTTTGAAGATCTGGCCAGTAGGTTCTTGCAGCAGTTTTCGACCAATAAAAAGAAGGAGGTGGGGCTGGGAGACCTGATCGATTTACGTTAGGGATCAATCGAGCCCCTCAAGAGTTATCTAAACTAGTTCAACAAGACCATTGTACTTGTGGAGGAGCCGAACGAGAAGTTCTTCGTGCCTGCCTTCATGAAAGGCCTATGAAGCGGAAGCTTCAACGGCTAATCGCCGCATGGAAGCCCCGCACGATGGATAAGGTACGAATCAGAGCAGACAAGCACGTAGAAGCTGAAGAATCAATTGTTGGAAAGAAAGAGAAGGAAACCAAAAAGCAGGAGCACTCAACCGAATGGACAAAGCCACATCATCCTCGGCCAAACAACAGGCGAGACAGGAGTAACCGAAACAGGAACCGCTTGTCCAGGCCCGTGATGGATGAAACCCACACCCTTGTGAATGCAAAGTTGTCAGTTATCCTAGACGACTCACTGCACGATGGCACTATAAAGAGGCTTATTTATGGGAACCATGGGCAGAAACTCTGACTCTTATTGCAGGTATCACAGTACAAACAGTTACACGGCATGATGATTGTTGAACGCTGAAGCACCAAATCGAGCAGCTAATTCAGAGGGGGCACCTCAAGAAATTTGTGAAGGATACCGAACGAGACGCTGTAGAAGGTAAGCACCGAAAAGGCAATCTGAGCTGCAAGTAGAACAAGGGTGGAGGAAGAAATACACTCGGGGAAAAGACTGAGCATGAAAAAGATGGCAAAGGTTTGGTAGGGTTTATTGTTGGAGGATTCTCAGGAGGAGGAGCGTCCCCATCATCGAGAAGAAGGTATGTGAAATTTGTTATGTCAATAAATAATGCTGAAGACCTTGCTGTTCTAGAGTACCCCAGTGGTAGCTTTCGATGTCCAAGACTTCGATGGGGTCCAACCTCACACGGACGACTCAATAGTGATCTCTGTCACCACCAGTGGCTTCAAGATCGCCAGGGTCCTAGTGGATGGGGAAAGTTCAACAAACATGATGTACTGGAAATGTTTTGAGGAGCTCCAACTCCCAACACATGCTGAAGGACTACCCCGGCACCCTAGTGGGATTCTCTGGCGAACAGGTGCGATTTGTGGCTATTTCAACCTTCGTACCACCTTCGGAGAGAAAGTTTGTGCTAAGACCGTGACACTCTAGTACATGGTGATTAAGGCTTCAACCTCCTACAAGCAGTCTCCTATCGTTAGGCCCAAGCTAGCCACAAAAAAAAAAAGTCAAGTGATCATTACTTGCATTTGTTGCTTACTCGTTTGTGTACATTTGTAGAAACTTGTAACATTTTATGGATTCGTAGAATTTGAAAATTTGTACATTGGTAAATTCTATTGTAAAAAGTCTATTTCAGTAGGATTTACTAGTTTTTGTATTGAATGAGCAGTTCTAGATATATATTTGGCAGCTTGTGAGTTTTTGTGGTGAATATTACGACTACTAGTGGGATTCACATCAGTCATCAGATGAGGTTTTCATTATTAATCTGACTGCATAGTGCATGCATATAGCTCTCGGATTAGTGATACAAATAGTAATTCTCAAATAATGAATCATTCACGATATTTACCACTTGCTTGGACAACCCAAGAAGCTGTGAACAACAATAATATGTACAGTTCTATGAAGAAGAAGCATCGATCTTCATATCATGATAAGTCTTGAATTGACAGATTGTGTGTAAGCGCAGAGCCTGATAATAAAACTGGTCAACCTTGTCGTCCATTATCTATGAAGAAGCATGCATGGTGGAGCCAGCCAACCATAATCTAGAGATCGAGAAGGCTTCTTTATTCTCAACTCTTCTGTTTAAATGAACAGAAGTCACTCACCAAGTAGTGCGTGATTCGGTCACGGGATCAATGCCGGGAGCATTTATGCGAGGATCTCATGAGATCGCACCGAGCAAAACATCAAACATACCACAATATATCCAGGAGATCAGGAGATGCTAGCAAACGTGAATCTCGCATTATTGCCTTCTCTCTCATTCTGCTACGTAGAGTGATATCTTGAGAACAATGAAAATTGATGACTCTTTCACTAAACTCTTTGAACCTTACACTCCTTAGAGCATCTTTAGTGGGATTCGGATCCTCTCCTTCCATTTTTTCCTACATCTCCCTTCATCCTCTCAATCTCTCTCATTTTTCACTCTTTCTCATTCATAAACTTCATAAATTCCATGAGTAATGAAGCTCAATTGAGCTGAAAACACAGTAGCTCAAAATTTGAGCATAAAACTGAGAAATCAAAGGAATGATTGAAATGCTTATTCATTCAATGATTAAATGATTACAGTTGCTCATTATATAGCAAAGAAGAGAAACATCGTACACTACCCTAATTACATAAACAGATAATCTAAATTGGTAGGAAAAATCTAGAAAAGAAATCTAGGATAAATTTAGAAGAGCACCACAATAATATTAGAATTTAACGATAAAACCTAATTAATGAGAAACTTAATATTACTTATGGTATCTACACAATAATATTTCATGACCCGTATGCCATAAACTTAATAGAAACAATAGAAACAGGACCCATATATCAAAGTTTATTATTTCATAAGATTTTGTAGTCCTGCTAGTACTTAGGTTGTAAAGAAGCCTTTTGTGCCTAGCATAGTACTGACATGCATCACATATTGAACCTTCATCAGGCTTTACAAAGGGAAATTCACTACTCCTTAATTTCATTCTGCTAGGGGATAAATTAATTAATGTCCTAATCTAAAATGCCATAGGATGCACCCTCTTCTTCAATAGCAACTCCATTCACCTTCCTTGCTTCTATCTCCAAATATATGAGTCCCTCAAACGTCGCACCTGAACCAATCCTCTTCCTGGTTCTCAAATCATGTATATAACATTTTGGACCAAAAAAATCAATAGGGAAATCAACTTTGATGTTTGCAATTAAAAGTTTAGGAGGAACTGCTAAAAGATTGATAGTGAAACTAGGGACACACAAAACATTGTTCTTAGCATCGAAGATCACAGAGAGAAATTGTATTATTATTTATAAATTAACCATAGTTAGCTACTTGAAGATGTATCCTGTAGAGTCCATTGATGAGTCTAGCTATACCAATAATCCTCCTTGTATCCGCCTGCATAATGAACAAAGCAGAAACATCAAAGAAGGCACAACAATTGCTAGATTTAGCAAGTTGTGGACCAGACATCAAATTAGCATGAAAATTGGGAACATAAAGAACATTATGCAGACTAAGACCATTGGAAAAGTGTATACTGCCAGCCAATGTGGCTATGGCAGAGGTGTTGTTTGGTAAGCTAATATGAATAGGTTTTATGAAGAAACAGTTTGACAAAAGGCTTAAATTGTGAGTGATGTGATCAATGGCTCCTGTATCAACTATCCACATATCTAACTCTGCATTGTAAATGTAAACTTTACCAGAAACATCAGATTGAGCATTGGAGGCAGTTGCAGAGTTCACAAAAGTGGTAAGGCACCATAACAGTGTTTGTAGAGTGAGATCCTGAGCTAGCTTGAAGCTTAGAAGCCTGAAGTAATTTCAATAAACTTTGATATTGATCAGCAGACAGAGAAATGCTAGCCTTAGATTCACCAGAACTATCCTTATCAGTTTCCCCTTGAGAATTGTTGTTGTTGTTCACAATACCCGCAGCATTGACAGATGCAGTATGAGAGTTATTATTACTGGAACTGCTTTTGTTCTGATTGTTATTCTGATATCCAGGGGAAAACCATGAATGAAAAAGCAAGACTCAGCCGTATGATTATTCTTTCCACAGTTGGTGCACACTCTTGTGCCTCTACCACCAGAATAACCTCTGCCACGGCCTCTTGCACCAGACAAACCACCCCTACGGTTCTGAAATTGTGAGGTATTTGCAGCATTTGCCTGAACATTTCCATTATTACCAACAATATTCTATTACCATCTATATCAGTAGCAATTGGTGTTTCAAGTTGTCTCTTTTGCTGGATTACCATAGAAAAAGCCTTTGTAATTATAGGAAATGGATTCATCATCATTATTTGTGATCTAACATGAGCATATTATTCACTCAGCCCTTTCAAAAACCTAATGGTGTAATCCTGGTCTCTATACTTCCTAGTGGACTTCAAAGTGCAGGGAATTGCACATTTACAAGCAGCTAAAGGCCTAAAGTTTTCTAACTCATCCCAGAGCGATTTCAATTCGGTATAAAAATCAGAAACAGTGAGATTACCTTGTGATAGACGACATATGTCCTCTTGTAGATGCGATGCGAAACATATCGCCTTGGTCAAATCGATCTTGTAAATCCTTCCATACATCAGTTGCTTTGTCGAAATAAGCGATAGATTTCTGGACGCTAGGTGAAACCGATCGTTGAATCCATGAAAGAACGAGACTATTGCAGCGAGTCCATTGATTGTAGAGTGGATCGGTCTTCGCCAGAGCTTGAAGCGTTCCGTCAACGAAACCGATCTTGTTTTTGGAAATCAAACCAATCTTCATCGATCTAATCCATGGCTGAAAGTTTTTTGAACCTTCCAGTGTCGGCGTAACAAGAACAAGTGTCGGTGTTTCACTTGGATGCAAATAATACGGGTTTCCATTGTTTGTTGCGAAATCGGTGTAGCTTGGAGTTGTTTGAGTCATCGCGTTCAGAGAAGATGAAGAAACGATCACAAAAGTGAAGAAAAAATTGCTTTGAAGATTTGAGGAACGGAAGCAAAAAGGAATTCAAGAGATCAAAGAAGAAATTTACGAATGAATCAACGAAGAATAGATGAACGACGATGAACCAGAGCTCAATCGAGCTCTGATACCATCTTAGCATCGAAGATCACAGAGAGAATTGAAGACATTTATATGTATATTGAATGAATGAATCTTATCTACAAGATGTGAATAGTTACGGTATATACTCTGTACAATCGAGAGGCAAAATAGAAAAGAGTAAAGTTTGTTACATCCAACTAACTAGTCAACTATGGTATGGTTAATCTATCTAGAAGCTAACTATGGTTAATTATAAATAATAATACAATAATGACTCTAATAATTGAGAATACAAAATGAAGGTGTAAACTCAACAGCTTCCATCATATTTAGCTATGACAGTTGTTCCCATTTGGGAGTGTGATGCTTATGGTTTTATGGCGTGAGTAGCTCTTAAAGTGTTTAATAGAGCAACAGATGTGATCGCGGCTCCCAATCAATAATCCAGAGCCAAGGTGAATGGATGTTAAAGAACAAGCCAATGGAAAAGTACATGTATGTGCATATGCCAATATACCGCTTTTGTTACCATGTTTGCTTTCTTTGGCGATGGCGGTTGGCCGAGTGATCTTGCTTTCTTGAATGAGACTCGGTAACTTCTCATATTGTTCTTGTGAGATTCCAAGTCCGCTTTCTTTGGCTTCTTCCTTCCCTTCTGCTCAAAGAAGGGCGAGTTCGCAACATTGTTCTTTTGCCAATGTGGAGGGAAGTCGTGCTTCTTATAGCATACTCCAATTGTGTGGCCAATTTTCCCACAAAGATGTGCACACCTTGCTTGAGTTTCATTGTTGTTGTAATGGAGAAGTATGCTCCTCTTCCTCTCGCCTTGACTAATCTTCCTTACTTCAAGATTGACATTCATTAGTTTTGTTTCATTAGTGTTGGAGTTCGCCTCATGTTGAATAACCTTTGAAAATATCTTGTTAATTCTTGGCAAAGGGTCCACTAACAGGATTTGAGCCTTTATCATTGCAAAGTTCTCATTAAGCCTTGTTAGAAACCTAATTGTTTTGTTTAGGCTATGATATTTATGGGCTAACTCCATCCCTATTACACAAACACATTTTCTAGGGCACCCACAACACGGTTCGAGCATATAAGTCTCTAGTTCTTCCCATAGTACCTTTAATTCTGAGAAAACTTTTGTTACACTTAAAGAACATTGTTTTAATGCAGAGATTTCACATTGTAATTCAAATATCCTAATTAAATCTCCTTGTGAAAACCTTTCTTTGAGTTTTTTCCAAACATCCACAACATTCTTAAGAAAAACTATGCTATGTCCTATGAGCTGAAGACCTTTCTTAAGAAAAACTATGCTATGTCCTAAGAAAATCTCCTTGAGCTGAAGACCTTTCTTAAGAAAAACTATGCTATGTCCTATGAGCTGAAAACCTTTCACAAGGAGATTTTCTTAAGACATAGCATAGTTTGTTCCCAAGCTCTGTTTCAGCGACTCTAGTGCTGAGTGATGGACCAAGCTCTGTTTCAGCTCTTCTCTTCGCCCTTTCCCAACTGTGGTAGTTGGATCATGTTGCACTCAGCACTAGAGTCGCTGAAACAGAGTTTGGTCCATCACTCAGATGCACACAGTAAGGACTTGTTGTTGGTTTCTAAACTAGCTGGGTTGGTCCTCCACCAATGCCAGATCCGAAAGCATTGTTGTTATTTCGAGCCATTCTTCAACGATTTGAGAAATGGGTAAAGGTAAAATAGCGTGCGGCAAGGTATTCAGAGCATATGCTCTGATGCCATCATAAACTTCACAAATTCCATGAGTAGTGAAGCTCAATTGAGCTGAAAACACAGTACGTAGCTCAGAATTTGAGCATAAAACTGAGAAATTGATAGAAATGCTTATTCATTCAATGATGAAATGATTACAGTAGCTCATTATATTAAAAAGAAGAGAAACATCGTACACTATCCTAATTACATAAACAGATAATCTAAATTGGTAGGAAAAATCTAGAAAAAAAATCTAGGATAAATCTAGAGGAGCACCACAATAATATTAGAATTTAACGATAAAATCTAATTAATGAGAAACTTAATATTAATATTACTTATGGTATCTACACAAATTAGAATATTACTTATGGTATCTACACAATAATATTTCATGATCCATATGCCATAGCCATAAACTTAATATCACTACAAAAAATGTTAATTAGCAAGAGACAATTTTTTCGCTAACGTCACCAAATTCATCGCAAAGTGACTTTTGCGAGGGACTGATTATGTCGCTAGAAACCTCGTTGCTAAAAGGTTACCGAGGGAAATTTGAATATGTCACTAATTAGCGAGGAAACATTCCCTTGCTAACAGGGGCGGAGCCAACAATGCTTGGCTGCAGGGGTGAGTTTAGGCTAAGATATCTTCTTAGGAGTAAAGACTTAAATTGGTCCCTGACAATTTCCTCGCGGGATAAATTCGTCCCTAACAATTTTTTGGGACACAATAGTCCCTGACAATTTTTTGGGACTCCTGTTTTGAAAATATGAGGGACACAAGGGACAAAATTGTCCCACCAAAAAACTATCAGGGGCCAATTTGAATCTTTACTCTTTTTTTAGAATTCCACAAACAGCCTATATTACTGATTAGTGCAATTTGTTTTTTAAAAATTGAAATGATTATAAATACCCTTTTCTATTCTTCTTGGCTTTTTCAGCATTTCTTTTGAACTTCTCTATAACCCAATGTGCCTTGAAGACATTCCAAACATCATCACTCATGTAATCTGGTTTCTTATCTCTACACCGCGACTTATAGAGCAAATATGACAATTGACAGCCCATCCTATAGAAAAAAATTTTGCACCAGTGCATCATCATTTGGCAGCCATGTCACTTTGCTCTGTATTAAGGAAAATGAAAATATGTATTAGTAATTATATTAAACAATAAATTAAAACTAACAATATGGGTAACACAGTTGAAACTTACCTTAAACAGGTTCAAAAGTTCTTCCTTGTACTCCTAACTGACTTTAGTCCACTTTGGACGAAAATTTTGAAAATAAATTTTCTGAATAACGTAGGTGATGTTTGATGAAGCTGTCTTCGCGGGAATAAGCATTCATAGTGAATGATATATCAAACAATCAAATATATATATATAAAAGTCATTGCATAACAAACTTAAATTTTAAAAAAGCAAAACAATATAATACTTACGCGTCACCATAGGGAAAAATGACTTTGGGAGTAACACCATCCTCTACAACCACCTACACTCTCTCATCATCGCTCGCTGAATCTAAATCAGCATGATCATCACCAATAACGGGATCCGCATGATCATCCTGGGGTTCTCTATGATCCACTTGGGACTGAGTATGTAGCTCGGGTGTAGGCATATATAACCCAGCTGGTGTACTCACATACCCAACTGGTGTACCCATATGCCCAACTGGTGTGCCCATTACAACAATCATCTCTTACATAGTTTCCCAAGCAACATACACTTATGACAACAACAAATTTATTCTAACTCGCATTTCACACTCAATCCTTAACAACAACAGTAATTTATTTTAACAACAACTTTATTCTAACAACTACAACCTTTCTAACAACAACATCAATCCTTAACATTTAAAACTCACATTTCGCATTTCACACTTCAATAATAAATTATAAAAACAATAAAACTAAAATAATACCTAAAAATGAAAATAAATAAAAAACTAACCGTTATGAGCAAAGAGAAAACGATTCCAACGATCTCGTGGCGGTACGGTGACATTGAGAGACAAAGCAACAACAATGGTGGTGAAACAAGCTCTGGTGGTGGTTGCTCCGATGAGAGAGAGAGGTCGCAATTTTCGTGGAGGAGAGAGATCACGACAGTTAAAGAGAGATGGTTTGCGAGAGAGGGCAAATGGGGGAAATGCTGGTTGCTCTAGTGTGGGAGAAAAGAGAATAAGTGTCGAAATGAGAGAGTGTTTCAGGTATCAAGAAAAAATTAAATCTATCGCTATCCACTTTGCACTTCCCAAGGACTACAACAGTCAAATCCTTGGTTGTGAGGGACCCATTTCGTCACTACAAACTTAGATTCCGTGCTAATTTTTTCAAATTCCCGCCCCCACTTAGCGTGGGACCCAATCCGTCGCTAATGTGATGGAGGAATGAACTCTACATTTCCCCGCATGTTTTGTCGCTAACATCTATTTTAATTAGCGACTGAATATGTTTCTCTCGCTAATTTTCGTCGCTAATACATTATTTTTTTGTAGTGTATTAAATAGACCACTTTAATTTTAGCTAATTAAATAATTGTCCTAACACATTTAAACATTTCATAGGTGACCCAAAACTCTAACAATCTCCCATTTGTCATATGAAGTATATAAGGTTAACCACAAGTTGTAGTATAGTATTATTATTTTTTTGAATATTGTAATATAATATTTTAAATAAACTTACAGTTTAAATATCGGATTTATTAAATGTAGTATGCAAATTACAAATTATAATATATATATATATATATATATATATATATATATATATATATATATATATATATATATATATATATATATATATATATATATATATATATATATATATATATATATATAGGGAGCGTATAGGGTGAACTCCTATTATAACCAAGTAGATTAAAATCAATGCTTGATTGTGTCATTAATTATTACAAGATCTTGTGGATCTATAATTAATAAAGAAACAATCATTCAAAATCTTTTAATTAATGACGTAAGTAGAACTGTTGATTTAAATCTAATTGTTATAATTAGGAGTTCTTATTTTTATGGTAAGAACTAATTCTTACCTGATACGCTCCCTATATATATATTAATGGCAAAACTACAACTTATATAAAATATATCAGTCAAAAAGATGATTATTTTTTTGACGAAAGTAAAAAAAATTAATGAGGAAAAAATGCTATACGAAAATATATCAACTTATAATAAAAGAAAAAAATTCAGTAAAAAAAAAAGAAAATTTTTCAGTCAAAGAAAAATTAATGAGGAGTAAATGCTTTCTTTTAAACAGCTGGTATATATTAACTTTCACCCAAAAAAAAAAAGAACAGCTGGTATTAATATCTTCCAATCCTTTATATTAAAGTACACCATCAATACTAATTTCATTTCAGGTATAATTTATTCTGATTTGAGTTTATTTTTTTGTTAAATATGGCTTCTAAAATCACCTTCTTGGTCCTAGGCTTCTTGGCCATGGCTGTTTTGATCTCCTCTCATGGGGAAGCAAGGGAGTCAACTGAGACTTCCTCAATCTCTACAACAGGTCAGTTTGCACTTTGCTTTAAAATATCATCAATACTAAAGAAAAAAAAAAAACCACGAAGGGCTTCTTTACCGATCAAATAAAGCTGTTTTATTTGATCCCATAGATTTAGAATAGTTTATTGGTGCGTAGTATTTTACCGACTTTATCAGTGATTAATTTACGCTAAACCTAACTACTTTTTAGATTAATCTGTATTTTTGATCCTTTATTTTTAATTAAATTTTATTAATTTGTTCGTCCTCTTGATGCAGCGAATGACAAGTGCGGCAAATCTTCCATTCAAATAAGCCAAGCTCCAACAGCACGAATTGGTGGGATTCCAACATACACAGTTGAAATCTCCAATACATGTGTCGACAATGGTTGCATTATCTCTAACATTCATGTTGATTGTGGCATGTTCAGTTCAGCAATCCTCATTAATCCAAGAATCTTCAGACGAATCAAATACAATGATTGTCTTGTTAATGATGGAAACCCCATTGGTAGTGGTGGAGTTGTATCGTTTAAGTATGCTACTACATTCTCTTATCGACTTCTTGTTGCCTCTGCCAATGTAGTTTGCCATTGATCCTCCATATTTTGAAGTTTGAATCAATGTTTTTGAACTTGCTGCTATTAAAATATTATTATGGGATCAAAATTATTGAATAAAAATTCTCTTGTTCTATTTTTATTTTTCTTGTTTTTAATTCATTTTAATGAAGTTAGAATTATCAAAAAAGTAATTGGTAAATTCTAAACTCACACACAATTGTAAGGTGACAAGTTCAAACTTGGTGATAATATAAAAGTTTCTTACAAAAAATAAGACTTTTCCTCAATTAATTCACACAATAAAAGTTTGCTGATCAATTTTCTGATATGATTTTTAATTCTCTAATTAATTAATATGATTAAAAGAAGAAAGAGATCATAATCTCAAAAAAAAAAAAAGAGATATTGTTAATCATATTTCCTCAATTTTCTGTCAGTTTGAGAAACTTGAGGAAAAGTCTTATTTTTAATTAAAGAAGAAAGAGATCTTGTCTAATATCTATTTATACAAACAAACTACCTATAAAATTACCACTTTAGATCTCTTATTAACAAAACACATATTCATTTTAGGGATAAAAATGTCATTACCCTCTATTTCTTTTTCTTCTTATACTCTCTTTCTTCCTTTTTTCTCTTTCTTCTTACACTCTCTTTCCTCCTTTTTACTTTTCTCTTACACTCTATTTCTTACTTTTTTTCTCTTTCTTCTTACACTCTCTTTCTTCCTTTTCACTTTTCTCCTACACTCTCTTTTTTCCTTTTTTTTCTTTTCATTTTACTTTTATTTTTCCATAAACAATTATTCTCTTTCTCTTCACATCACTTTAGTTTTTTTTAACTAAATTTCTAAATTTATACAAACACTACTCTACTAAAATTATCTTCTCTTTTCTATCTGAAATCGGTTTACACTCTTATTGATAATCTACTATCACCTCTTATTAATAATCTACTATCTACTAATATACTAAAATAATTAATTAAAACTACAGGATAACTACACTGATAAATAAAAAATACGAGAACAAATGATTAATATTTGTCATTGATAATTAAATTTTTTTAACTACTGATTAATATTTAAATTAATACTAGAAGATTTAATGACTATTTAAACGACTGATTAATATTTATATTGATAATGTAATATCTCTCTTTTACTATCTACTATAATATACTATTCAACTAAAATAATCAATCGAAACTACGAGATAAGCTCATGATCGATATATAAAAAACACGGGATAAGCGCAATGATATATATAAAAAAACACGAGATTAATATTTGCCATTGATAATTATAATTTGTGAAGACTATCATAAATCTACTATCTAAAAACACGAGAATGCTTAGTGGCTATTTAAACTAATAACTAATATTAAACAAATATTTCCTATTGATAATTTACTATCTAACTTTTACCATCTATTATAATCTATTAATAAACTAAAATAATCAATTGAAACTACGAGATAAGCTAGCATCGATATATAAAAACACGGAGAACTGCAGTGATATATAAAAAAATACGGGAATAATATTTGCCATTGGTAATTATAATTTTTGAAGACTACCATAAACACTATCTAAAAAAATAAGAAAGCTTAATGATTATTTAAACTGATTAATACCTAAAAAAGACAAACAATTGTCACTGTTATATAAAAAACACGGGATAAATATTTCTTATTGATCATCTACTATCTATCTTTTACTATCTTGATAACTGCAATGATAAATAAAAAACACGGGATAATTGCACTAATATATAAAAAAACAAAGGATAATATTTGTCATTGATAATTAAAATTTTGAAGACTACAATAAACCTACTGTGTAAAAAACAGAAGATTCACTGACTATTTAAACTACTGATTAATATTTAAAATAAATATTTTTTATTTACAATCTACTATCTCTCTTTTACTATTTACTATAATATACTAATCAACTAAAATAATCAATTGAAACTACGAGATAGCTGCACTAATATATAAAAAACACGGGATAATTGCAGTGATATATAAAAGCATGAGATTAATATTTGTCATTGATAACTATAATTTTTGAAGTTTATTATAAACCTACTATCTAAAGTCTAAACAAACAAGAAAGCTTAATGACTATTTAAACTGATTAATACCTAAAAAAGATAAAAAATTGTTACTGATATATAAAAAACACGGGATAATTATTTCTTATTGATGTTTTACTATCTACTATAATCTACTAATCAACTCAAATAACCAATTTAATCTATGAGATAACTACATCGATACATAAAAACACGAGATATAGTTGCACCGATATATAAAAAAATACGGGGATAATCGCAATGATATATATAAAAACATGGAATACCTGCACTGATATATAAAAACACGGGATAACAATACTGATACATAAATAATACTGCACTGATATATAAAAAAACACCGGATAAATGCACAATTGTTTTTAAATAATACTTTTACATTTTTAGATTTTAATATTTATCAATTTTTTATTTGAAACTCATTTTTATATACTTTAAATTTGTTTTTATTTTCACAGGATATTATTCAGACTACTTAAATACTATCTAAGTTCATTCGTAAAAAGAACATGACAGCACCCGTGCGTATGCACGGGTATCCTACTAGTTAATCATATGATTAAAAATAAGACTTTTCCTCAAAAGAAGAAAGATCAAAAATGAGATCTTCATATCAATTAGAGAAAGAATTAAACGTCAACTTGATTCATATGATTTTAAATAATTAAAGAATAACCACCACATTTTTAATCATGTAAAATTAATTGTTTAAGATTGAATATAATAATTCCTCAGAAAAAAAAAGAGTAAGGGCCCGTTTGTTATGGATTAAAAAATAAGTGATTTTGTTGTAAAATAATTTAGAGATTAGTTTTTAGAGATTTTTAAGAAAATGAGAAGTTGTTTTGTGTTTGTGTAATATACTGAAAATCACTTATTTTAAAAAAATCATTCTTAAAAAACTGTTTTTCATGAGAAGCTACTCTAAATGACTTTCTCATATGAAGCGTTTTTAGATTATTTTCAACTTTTCATTTTTAAGAATCAGAATAAAAGCATAACAACATGTCCTCATAAGTGATTATTTTTTAAAAAAAAATGATTTTTTTAAAAAATAAGCTGTAACAAACGGGGTCTAAAAATAAGAATTTTATTTAGTTTTATGCTATAGAGTTAATCTAGATTAACTATAAGGAGAAAATCCAAATACCTAGAAATCTATATATATATATCTATATATATCTATATCTATATCTATATCTATATCTATATATAATTCATTCATGAATATACTCTTTGCTGACTAAGCCTCTAAACAAAACCCAATTGGTCCACTTAGGATTAACTAATCCCACATGTACTCATCTCAATGCCAGCACAACAACATCATTATTTCCATTACAATTTAATGTGCCATCGAACCAACATTAATTGACATTTAAACAATTCATTCCAAAAATAATTATATAACAATTTGATAAAATAGTTATTTCCATCACAAATTATATTATTTTTTCTCAGCAATAATTATATAACCCAAATCATGTATCGATTATTTTTTAATTCAAATTCATAATGGGTGTTGACTCAGCAATATACCATAACATAAATACACCCCATTAGTTATACCCGTTTTTCTTTCACAATTGCAAGATTTGTGAACACAAAATTAATTATTTGATTTTTTAAATTTGAAATTTGAAAAGTTTGGAAGTAATGATATTTTCTATATAAACCGTGTTCAGTTTTACTTATTTGTTCTTTCAGTCTCTATATACCATCTCCATGGAAGAAATATTGATAAAAACATGTTTAGCATCTTTGCGTTATGATGTTTGAAGCTGAAACTCAAGGTAATTCAATTTTAGGTTTGGAATTCAATTGTGACCTATGACTATGAGTAATACAATTCACCTTTTACTTTATTATTGTTATATATGGTCATAAATAGATCACATATATTTAAGTATAAAAGTCATTTTCATGGTCATATATAGATTTTACTTTGGAATGTGTTTAAGATGAATGCAAAGGTAGAATAATTTTGTTTGATGCACTTGGTTTCTAATCCTACTCTTTTTAAATGATAAACACTCTTAGATATTCATATAAGCCATTAACTGCTTGAAGATTCCACAGCCACCAAAGAGAGGATTTAATAGATTTTTTTTTGACAATAGATATAAATAACAATACAGGAGAAAGTCTCCTATTGAAAAGACTACTATTTGGCAGTTATGAAAATTTTGACGAGTTTGTTCCCAAAGATGTGAAGATCGAAAAAGGTTAACTAATATTTGTCATTTGTTGAACAATTGTGGTTTTATTTAAGTCAAATAGTTTGATATTTGTTTTTGACAAGAATAGTTGCCTATTTGTTCATTGTTCTTCTTTATTATTATAGAAACTATCAAATTTTTCATATTAAAATAAAACACAATAGAACCCTAACTCTCATCTTCCTTTTCTCCCATCTCTCCTCTTCATTCCTGAACTTCAATCTTCAACACCGAAGAACACTAACTCTCATCTTTTCAAAAAAAAATTTCTCTCATCTTCAATCTTTTGGATAATCGTTGGTTGGCGTCATGCTATTGGTGGATGCGACGTTGCTGCAACCAGATTTTGCCCTCTCCCAATCACGCAGCAGATCCATGGAAAGGCTAGTAGATATATCATGCGGCTTGATAATTCCTTCCCATAATTTATTATTTCTCCTCTTACAAAGAGCCCAAAAGATCAATGCAAAGTTGTTCATTGTGTGCAGACAATTGCTCCAGTAGCTTCACGAATCACGCCACTAATTTCGTGATAAAGTCCAATAAGGTTCCAAAGCGCTACAACATGCGGGCAAGTGAAAAATATGCGCTATTTATCTTCTACTCTACCATCACAAGTAGGAAAACTTTCTCCACACGACACATGTCTTCTCTTAAGGTTACTCTGTGACGGTAAACACCATCTCGCTATCCGCCATAACAATAACTTCACCTTTTGAGAAAATTTAAACCTCCAAATTGTTATCCATGCCCCTTGAATCCGATGATGAGACTTGTCAATTAAGTCCTCCATGTCTGCGAAATAAGCAGACTAAACTGAAAAATTCCCATTGCGACTACACCCCCAAATTAGCTTGCCATTGCCTATTGGATCAAAGATAGGAACTTGTCTCACTCGAAGAGCTTCTTGGGGAGAGAACAATTGATTAAACCAAGTCCACATTCCAACAGGTGTGTGTATCGTCCCAAAGGTCCCTAACATGTCAATGTTCCATACCTTGTACCATAGGGGACCTCAAAAACATATCCTTGCCACCTCTCAACCAAGGATCATGCCAAACCGACATCATGCTACCATTCCCAATCCTCCATCGCATGCCCAACTTAACTATCACCTGGAAAGTGTAGATACTACGCCACACATAACTGGGGTTATGGCCCAAGCGAGCCCCTATAAATTCTCCATTCGGAAAATATATGGCTTTGAACACTCTTCCAAAAATAGTATCAGCGTGGTTAGCTATATGCCACGCCTGCCTCCCTAACAAAGCTAAATTGAAACCATAAATATGGCAGAAACCCATACCTCCATACTCATTCCTCATTGTTAGTTTCTTCCAATTAAGTCAATGAATACATTTACTTTGACCTCTGTTACTTTCCCACCAAAATGAATTCATCATTTTCTCAAGCTCCTCCCCTAGAGTTGATGGGATTATGAAAGCATACATACATTACGTAGGAATATATTGTGCCATAGATTTGATCAACACTTCCCTGTCGGCCTTGGAAAGGTGTTTCCCAGACCATTATTGAACTCTCTTCCACATTCTATCATGAAGGTACCCATTTGCTTCTTGTGCCTCCCTATCATGGATGGAAGGCGTAGGTATTATCCAGTTCCTAGACATTCTGAGACCCCCAAAGTAAAAGTGATGAGCTCGCTCACCTCCTAAGTGGTGTCCCTATTGAAAAAGATTTTTGACTTGGCCAAGTTAATAGCCTGCCCTGAAGCTTCCTCATGCACTTGAAGGATCTCCTTTAATTTTCTGCCTTCAGTATCATTAGCCCTTCAAAACAAAAAGCAATTGTTAGCAAAGAGGAAGTGTGAGAGGGAAAGATCCCCTATACACACTTTAACTCCATGTAACTCTCCACTAGCCTATGCTCTTTTTAGTAAAGTAGTAAATCCCTCCGCACATATAAAAAAAAGGTAAGGTGACAGTGGGTCACCCTGCCTGAGACCTCTCCCTGGTGTGACAGGTCCTACTTTTCACCATTCACCATTATTGAGTAACTAGATGTTTCCATGCACATAGATATCCAAATCACCCATTTTTCATCACAACCCATCTTCAACATCATACCCTTCAGATAGTTCCATTCCACTCTATCATAAGCCTTACTAATATTTATCTCTTCAGGGCCATCTCTCCAATCTTCCCAACAGTTTTACACTTGAGATGATGTAAAGTCTCCATAGCGACTAGCACAGTATCTAGAATCGACTGATCCTCAACAAACACAAACTGCTCAAGAGAGATGCACTTATATAGTAACAGTTTCAATCTATTAGCCGACACCTCTGAAATAACTTTATAAATAACATCACACAACGAAATTGGTCTAAGATCCTTCATAGACTTCGGGCTTTACACCTTCGGTATCAACACAATACTGGCACCATTCAATAGATTAGGCAACTCACCAGTACCAAACCACGACTGACCCGTATGAAACAATTCCACACCACACAGGTTCCAAAACCTCTTAAAGAAAGCAGATTCAAGCCATCAGGGCCCGGTGTCTTATCTGAATGCATTTAGAACAACGCCTTCTTAAATTTATCTATTTCTAAAGGTCGAACCAACACTTGATTCTCCTCCTAAGACACTTTAAAATCCACGTACCTTATAATAGGCTCCAATCACTTCGACCTCTTCTAAAAAGGCCCACAAAAGAATCCTTCGCCAACTCTCCCATCTCCCTTTGATCCGTGACCACCACCCCAACTCCTCTTGTGAGACGAGCGATGGTATTCCTTTTATTTCTCGCACTAGCCATAGCGTAAAAAAATTTAGAGTTGGCGTCATCATCTCTCAACCAATGAACTTTGGCCCTTTATTTCCAAAAGGTCTTTTCTTGCATGAGTAAATGTCCCAACCTCTCCTTGATGTTCTTCAAATTCAATATCGAGGCCTCGTCTTCTTTACCTCTAAGTTGTTCAATCCCCCTTTTACAACCATTCGTGACTTCCCTATAACGAGATCTGAGCTTCATGCCAATCATCCACTACCTCGCTACAATGTTTGGTTTTCGCCAAAATGTCGTTTCCTTCGCTCATTCCCCAACTCCCTTCTACTATTGATGATAACTCCTCTTCCTCTAACAACACATTCTCGAACCTTAAAATCCTTCTAGTACACCGTGGTCGCTCATAAAGTTTGAGCCATAGTGGTGAATGATAAGATTTATTAGAAACCCCATTTACGAACCAATAAGCAGGAAAAGCATCTAGCCAACATTGATTCACTAGGATACGGTCCAAGCTTTCCTCCTTACTATCTCCAGTACCCCAAAATTTAGTCCAGGTAAATTGGTACCCCTCCATAGGAAGATCATGTAAATTAAAGTCTTGCACCGCTTCTTGAAAACCCTTTATCGACCATGGCGGTCAAACTGGCTTCCCTCTCTTATCTTCACTAGAGAGGATATCATTTAAATCACCCATAATAGTCCACAACAAGTCGTTATCTATGGCAACCGTCCTGAGAAGGTCTAAAGACTCACTAGGCCTCTGTGTCTTTGGGTAACCAAAGAAGCTAGTTAACGTCCAATTCGCACCCCCCACCATAGACACCTCCAGAGTTATGAAGTCCTAAAATATTCCAACACCCTAAAATCATACAGATGCCTCCACAATAGGTCCAAACCACCTCCCCTACCAAGCCTATCCCCTGCAAAAGCTGCATCAGAACCTAAGTCCACTCTGAAGTCCTCAATTTTATTAGCATGCACCAAAGTCTCACACACAAAAATCACTTCCGGTTGGTACGTCCGGACGAGGTCCCTAAGAGTAGGAACTTCACTCGGGTTGCCCAGGCCCCGACAGTTCCAACTGATAAAACTCATTGCTTCTGGAAGGCCTGCTTTCTAGGACCAACCCTTAGAAAATTATCGGCATTCAATGGCGTATCTATGACAGGTTAGGGTGTGCAAAAAAATTTAAACACGCGCATTACTATAAATATAATAAATCATGAAGGGAAGAAAGAAGATCATACTCGAGAGTGAGAAAATGTAGGGAGACAGAGAATTAGAAATGTATAAGAGTGTGGGTAATTGTGTGAGTATGATGTATTCGATAGGTGCAAAACTAGAAGTTCCAATGCAAACAAATGTTTTCAAGGTGTGCAAAGTAGTTTTTTAATAGGATATTAATGCCTATATTATTTTTTAATAGGAGTATTGGTACTAATAATATTTTTTCAAGATGTGCGGTTGACCACTCTTGCATATATGTAGATTCGTCCCTGTCGGTATTGTTCCCTTGAGCTGCTGATATGTTAATAGTAGTGTTAACATCCAAAAGAAGGTAAAAGTGTTGGCCGAGAGAAAAAAAGAGCAAAACCGGTGCCGAGTCGACCATGAGAACAATAGGGAAGAAAAGTATTTTCCACAACCTTGGTATCTTTGGGCTGAGCAGGTAAAGATAACGTTTTTGAGAACCTGAAGGGATGAAGACAGGACACCGAGGAACTAAAGAGCTCGGTGGGAGGGTGCCTCGACCCTAGAAGGACTCGACTGAGATATCAATGGCCGAAGGCCGTAAGTAGAGCATGGCCGAGGAAGGTTGTGGCCGAGGCAAGGAGTACTTGCTTGGAGAAAAGTATTCAATACACGTGGACGTGTTACGTTGAAGCGGTTAAGGTCAAGAAACATAAGACCCCACAGAAGGCAGAGCAATGAGAAGTTTACCCTACTAACTGTTCTAGTGAGGTCGTGGAAGAGTGAACTCTGAGTTTCTAGGGGCTAGGTGTAATTAGAGTCGTTGATCATGATTGAATCTAACGGTGGGTAGATGTAGGTTTGAGTAGTGGCTAACGAAGACTCGTGTATATATAGTAGTACTTGTACATTTTTAGACACACATCAATAAATACACAAGTCTTTAATTACTTTATCTTTATCGCTTTTCTTTATGGTTTCCTATTTTAGTAGATAATCCAAGCCACACTCCCACCTAACCTAACAACTCTTTGGAGGAGTTAGGGAACCAATAGTCGAGGAACAAAGTTCCTTCCCTGACGCAATCGCTTGAAGAAAGAGGAATCACAGACTGTCCAAACCTCTAGCCGATTTCATTGCTAGGATACAAGCCTTTGACGACAACAAGTAGCATGCATCATAGTCTTAGTACCATCCCCACGCGCGTGTTTCCTATCCATGTCCGCTAACATATCTGTTTCCATCATATCAATTATTTCTTTTTAGTGCAACACAAATTGTAAACCTGTTAAAGTTTTATTTTTGTTATACTTTTAGCGTTGTGTGTATTCGAAAAAAAATTCACCACTTAACTCAGGGTCGTGGATCCGTCAGTGGCACCAACCACATCTATAAAACTGCACCTAAGTTTTGTCAATATATCAATCTACTATAAATATTAACAATCAGCCCACTACCAAAAATCCAAATTATCCCTTACTTTTATCTCAATCCTAGGGATAAAAATGTCATTTCAAATTATTTTCTTTCACTTTTTTACTCCCACTCAATTTTATTATTAGTGGGTCACACTCTCAAATCATCTTTTTATTTTTTTATTTCACTTTAAAACCTACTTTTCTTTTTCTCTTTCCTCTTTCTCACTCTTTCCACTTCTCTCTACTATCAACATAATCAAACAACTCACTACCAAAAATCTTTTTTACAAAATTAATAATTTTGTAAAAAATCAGTAATTACATAAAATTGATTAAATTAATATTAAATTATGTAGAATTTACAATTTACTATAATCTACTCGAATACTAAACCCAATTAATTTAACCGCTACTATTTGTCTAAAAAAGTGATACCGCTGGCAAATATTTCAAAACTATTTTTCCTAAAAAAATCCAATGGGAGCGCCAACAAAAGCGCCAACATAAAGCGCAACGAGGCGCGCAAAAGCAAAGAAAAGTCGCCTACTACCCGCCACACTAACATACCTTGCACAATTTTTTTTAAAAAAAAAATACTTTATCTTTTAATTTATTTCTTCTACAAAATCAGTAATTAAATAAACTTAATAAAATTAATATTAAATCATGTAGAATTTATTATTTACTTTAATTTACTCAAAACTACTAAATTCAATTAATTTAACCACTACTGATAGTCAAAATAAGCGATACTGCTAGCAAAAATTCAAAATTATTTTTCCTAAAAAAATCAATAGTTAAATCCATCCACTTTTTACGAGAGCAGCAACGGGAGCGCCAATGGAAGAGCCAACAAAAGCGCAGGTGCCAACGAGAGCCCCAACAGGCGCGCCAACAGGAGCACCATTATAAGAAGATACCGACATTATTACACCTCATTTTCTTTTTTTCCTTATTTTTACTCTATTATTTATATTATAAGATGGTACCAACTTTTTTTTTAAAATTCTTTAACACAACTATTTTAATAAATTTGAAATATTGCCTTTTTATGAAGTTTTTCCTTTTTCTTTTATTACATTTTGCAACTTTTAACGTATTAATAATTTCATAGAAAATTATAACAAATACAGTATCACCCGTGCGTATGCACGAGTAAAATACTAGTTATAAAAGTGACGGGAACTAACATGTCTTAGTTTATTTACTTAGGTGCTATCATAGTTTTCGAGTCTGAGCTAGAACATGAAATTTTGTTTATTCGGAATGGTGGATTAATCCACTGAAGTGTCTACAATATATGTAAACCAAACAATTCTTACTAAGGATTGTAGGGCCAATTGTGTTCTCCTTTAATGTATTTTTCTTAGAGTAAACTCTCAATTTAGTCTTTAAACTATCACACTCTCATATTTGGTCCTTAAACAATAAGCTATAATAATTAGTCTCTAAACTATTCTAAATCTATCAGTTTACGGACCAAATTGAGGGTTTACTCATTTTGCTTATTAAGGTAAGAATTATCTTCTTTTTTCTTAAATTCAAAACTTAAGAAGTTGTGGTTACATTTGTGTTTAATATTATAACCCTCACTCTTAGGGGCAGACCTACCCTCTGGTGAGGGTGGTCAAGCGCACACTCAAAAAAATTGCACCTAAGTGCTTAATTTTGCACCCAGTCCACACTGCACAATCACTCATATCAATTCATCTCCCTTCCATAATATCTCCAAACCCTAACTACCTTTTCAACCTTCTGACTACTCTTCTTTTCTTTCTTGCTCACCAATCAAAAATGGGTGATTTTAGCTTATTTTTGGCTTAAAATCACCCTCTATATCATTTTATCTGTGTTATTTTATCTAAATAAGTAGTTACCACATAGATTTGACTTTTATTTCATATTTTTTCTTTATTTAGTCATCGGATTGCGGCGCTATTGTTGGTCTTGGTGCGAGATTTTTTATTTCCCGTCTTATTGCGGTGTTCGTTTGGTTCATATCGACAAATCAACTTCAATCCATTGCAAATTCAACCAATGACTAGATCCTAAAAGTTACAGATATTGAGACATGGGTACTCCGATGACTTTAGTAGTCATTTTGTCGTTTTATGCTATTAACTTGGGTGCTATGAGTTTATTCGCATATTCATCCTTTGCATTTTTATCAATGCTGAATTTGTATTAATTATCATCGATGTGTCTATCAATTTGAATGAATGAATATTCTTTTATCAATGTATACCCATGATAAGGACTAAATTGGACATATTGAAATATTTGTCAGGGGCGAATTGGATATTACATCTAAATTATAAAGTATTTTTATTGTATTTGATCTAACATTCTCTCTCTGTCCAAAAGCTTCATACACAGGCAGCTTCTTTTCTATTCATTTTCCTTTTACCCTCTTTGTGAAATTCTTTTTTGTTTCTTCTACGTGAAATAAAGGATCTGGCATTTTGTATTTTTCGTGGTGTCCCATATATGCTGCAACATGCATGTCTCTTTATGCGAGTGAAAGTTAGTACTAGTAAATGTGAATGACAATGAAATAAAATAAATGGCAAGGAATATTTGTAGAGTCAAATATGTGGGGCTGTAAATGGCTAATTGGTTAGTGAAAATGGAGAACCACTGAATAATGTTTGTACTTTTGTTTCTTTTAATGCCAACATTTTTGGAACTTACGCCACATGATAGAAACACTAGTTCCTCCAGCCTCAGAGATGTCCATTGTCAACTAGTATTTCGTTGAAATTTGGGAGAGATTGAGCGAGGAAAATCCATGTTTTTATACAACTTTCCGCGTTAGCTTTACTTTCTTCTACTACGACTATGTTTCGCAAAAAGTAGCGAATAGGAGATAGCAGATAAATTAATAGATAATAGATAATAGATAACAGATAAGTTTTTTTTTGATAAACGGATAGCAGATAAGTTAACTTACAAATGCTATAAGCTCAAACACTACTTTCTTCTACTACTACGACTATGTTTCGCAAAAAGTAGCGAATAGGAGATAGCAGATAAACTAATAGATAATATATAACAGATAAGTTTTTTTTGATAAGCGGATAGTAGATAAGTTAACTTACAAATGCTATAATCTCAAATGCTACTTCAAGTAGCGTTTCAAAAAAAATATTATAAGCTACTGAAAAACGTTATAAGGTACCATTGTCAAACACTTATTACAAATGACTCATCCGCTATAAGCTAGCGGATTGACATTGCCAAACAGAATAACACTAGTAATTTACGTCCCCTTTCCCATTTTATTTAACGTTTAAGATTCTAACATATTAATTTAAGTGAAATAAGATGGTTAGGCCATCAATCATATGGTAGATTTCATGCTGATAATGTGTTATGGAAATAACCAAAGTTTGAGTAACAACAAATATAAAACATGATATGTGTTGTGTAAAATTGTGTGCAAGTATACACAGTCAAACAAGTAATAAAGTGATAAGAAAAGATCGTTCCCACGAGGATTAAAATGTTTAAGTTCTAATTCTACTTACTAGCACTTGAATTAATGAGTTAAAAGTAAAAAATGAAAGCATGGTAAAAAGTCATAGTGTTGAACAGTAAAAGTAAATTATAACAACAGTAAAAAACAGTAATAAGTGGTGTAAAATCAGAGAGATGAGTATAGCCAAGACAATGATTAGTAATTAATCAATATTGACTTAATGTTGTGATCAGTGCTGTGAAAGCAATCGATGTGTAGAAGGAATATGGGTATTCCTACCTCTGTGAAATGAAATGTTGTCAAGGTTTCCTTATTCCTAAGCTCCCATGAGGTTCATTTTGTAGGATGAAAAGTTCGTTTCAGATCACACTATAGCCCTAGCTTCATATTGCTATTCTTCAGTAGGAAAAGGTAATATTCTTATTACCTTTCAAACTATATTAATTTGCGAAATCAGCACTTAAATTTCTTTCTAAAAACATAATAAGCACATTATCCTAACTAAATTGATCAAGTTTAAGAAGGATGCATAGCATTAACTCACACAAATTAATGAAGTATCAAGCATTAATCACATCAAACGTCAATATATCATAATTACATCACCATATAGTGTTGACTATAAAAGAATCTAGCTCATAATGAGCTTAGACAAGACAAAAAAGAACCTAGCTACCATAAATGAAGTCATCAAGACAGTTACAGCACTAAAACAGAGTACACAGAGATATGCAGAAAGATACACGTGAAATGAAGCTCAAAATAAGCTTCAGATGTTGTAGATCTGCTCCAGAGTCTCTGTGCTATATAGATGAAGATTTGTGCTGCAGATTTTGAGTTTTCAGGTTTAGCAATGAAGTTTCAGCACTGAAAATGATGGAAAGATGGTTGGGGAAGGCGATGGAATAGTGGAATGGAAGGTGGAATTGTACTCTCTGACCTAGGAAACAGTGGAGGCTGAAGATATATCACTTTTAGGGTAAAGTACCTATTTATACCTCTTTCTGTTTCCAAGTACCAATTGAGCATTTTCTCATACACAGCTTCCAAGTGCTGACAACCCTAAATTCAAGGACATTTTGTCTTTTTGCAGCCCAATAAATGCGCTGCTTACACAATGTCTTTGCCACTAAAGACAAAACACCTCCTTCTTCAACATACCACCTGAGATGACTCTAATTCTTTTCCACATGCCAGCTAATCGCCACACTGCTACCACAACACTAATCACAACACCGGAGCTACTAAATCCTGCACAACAAGCACACTGGTGAAATCCCACAAAATGGCACTTTTTGTGCCCAAAATATATTTTCTACACAAAAACATACTTTTAACTAATTATGCACAGACTTCGCAATTACTTACATTAATTACTTTTAAACAAGATTAATTCTCATTTGTTTTAGCATAGATAACTCACATTTCTGAAAATTATCAATATGAGAGAATAGAGATGAAGAAGATAGAAGAAGAAAATAAAAGGGTCTTTTCATTATGTTCTTCACAGGTGTGTCTCTAGTAAGTCCTATTTATAGTGTGTAGATTGACACGTGAATGGACGATCATAAAAAGCCATTACTAAAGAGAGTAAAAAAAAAATAAGAAAGAAAGATAGTGAACATCCACTAATATTATTCACGAGCAATTTTTTGAACCAAAACATCAAATAGCATGAAACAAAAAAATACATTTTACATGTGATGAATCCCATGAAAATTGAGCATCCAATGAAATGACTATTTTGTTTTTTAAAAAGTTTAATCTTTTATTTTGATTAATATCACTAAAAAAATTCACTTTTACCTACAAACAAAAAATGTTACTAAATGACAAACATTTGTAACTTCATCCTCAAATCCAGAATCACAAACCCTAAACCATGAAAATCTCTAATTTTTACTCAAATCTCCGACAATGCTTAATGCTCCACTCTGTTGATGATAAATAGAAACAAAGAAATGAGGATGGTTCACATTGGTCGTTTAGGGGCCAGTAGCCCATGGAAACGGGCTTGGGACCATTTGCATATTGGACTCAGCAAGTCCCCAATAGGGCTTAATAGGTCGCCAGTTTATGGACAACTAGTGGCCACGGAAACAGACTTAGGACAACATGTGTATTGGACTCGACAACTTCCCCACTAGGCTAAGTAGGTCGCTCGCTTGGGGACCAATAGCCCATAGATACAGACTCAGGATAACCTACGTATTAGACTCAGTAGGTCGCCCTTGAGGGGCTATGCAACGAAGAAGGTCGCCCATATGGGTCTAAACCTACACCACCAGCACATTTAGCCCGATCTGGTTGAGACCCAACTCGCCCATACGGACTTAAGACCTATCCTAGGCGGCCTTCACTGAAGGGCATGAATCACTCCGCAACGGGTGCTCTTGTCCGTTAAGAGAAACTCTTACACACCAAAACCCTAACTTGTGAGGGAATCGGTCTCCCCACTTCTACGCAAGTACATTAATGCTTATATGAAAGTCGTTCACCGTCGGAAGATAAGCAAGAAAGATGGATCTTGAAAGATTATTTGCTAATATAATATAAAACTTCAAGTTGAATAAAAAGGAAAATATTGTTTTATAGTTTATTTTTTTTCTCTCGTTATTTCTAATAAAAGCATTAACACCTAGCAAATGAATGTCACGCCACCATTAGGAGGAGTTCCTGAGACTACTCGAACCAAATCTGTCCGGATGAATAATCCACTCTCCAAGGTCACCATAACGAGCTATAAGGAGGTCGTGCCAAACCGCTTTCGTATCAATAGTGAATCGCCACTTCCACTTGGCTAGTAGAGACGGTGAAAGAGTTCAAACTTCAAAGTTCTTTATTATCAACCCTCCACACCTTTTTGGTTGACATATCACATCCCATTTCACCCAAGAAACGGAATTCCTCTTAACACCACTTGACAAAAGGAAACACCTATGAATCTAGTAAGTTCCAAAAGGACCTTCTTCGGGGCTTTGTAGAAAAAGAAGAACTATAGCGGGAGCGAGGATAACACTGATTTAATAAGTGTTACCCTACACTAGTAAATACACACGTTCCTAAAGTAAAAGATATATACTAAGCATTTGTATATTGTATACACCCCAAAACTATAGTAGTGGAACCCTTCATTTCTTTTGAGAAATGGAGAGGATCCCAACTCGTTGGGTCGATTTTTAAATGAAAAAGTTTTCAATATAGTAAATTAAAATTGTGTTTGGACCGAACCGGTTCGCCGGAGACCCGTGAGCCAGTTCGGTTCGGCCTGCTTGTTGGATCGGTTCTGCATATAAACCGGTATTACGTCAGCAACCCGGTCTTCCGCTCGGTCAACCCGCGTTCCACTCGGTCAACTCGGCCTTCCACAAATAAATTCTCGCTGTTACTTAAAAAATGCAAGGGATGAGGCTCGAACCCACAACCCTGTTTATCAAACAACAGGTATTAACCACTTGCGCTGGTCAACTGCTTGATAATAGTTGTGTAATACGTTAGTTTTATTTTAAACCATTTACGTTTTTAATTCAAACTAATACATGTTACCTATAAATCACACACACACACACACACACAGTGATATTTTTATGGTATGGTAAAAAAAATTATAGTTCTGTAATGTGTAATTTTATGCACAATATGTCTAATTTTATCTGGTTCTAGTAATATTACGAGTTATGCGGGTCAACTAGTGACCCCTCGGTTCGATCATTGACCCTGTGACCCAGTGACTTGATCGGACCGATCTCCAGATCGATTTTAATAACATTGGTTTGGACATATACATCATTTAACATTTTGTACATGTGTATTGTATAGGTGTAATACATGGATTAAAAACTTTGAATTTCACTTATGCAATACTTGTGTATTGTATAAGTGAGGCGCTAGTGAATAAATAAGGATTTAATTTATATGTATTGTTGTAGTCAAAAATGTTCATGCTATCAGTCAATCATTAATTGTCATATCATTAAAGATGTTAAAAAAATTTCTAACTATCAAAAAAGTAATTGATAATGTAATCTATGATTGGTTGCCGGTGTAAACAATCTTTACGCCAACAATATATAACAATTAAACTCAAAAAGTTTGCATATTTTTGGCCATTTCATTCAAAATTATCTTCATTTTTTAGTTTTTCAGTATGGAAGGGGAAAACTAGAGAGAGAAACTTTTATCTTGCAACAGAACATTGAAAAACTTTATTTTCTTCTCATTTTCCTTCCTCTATTCTTCTCACATTCCTGTTCTCAATGAACAAAACATAGTGATAAATTGTAGTACACCCAGAATTCTAGTGATAAATTGTAGTACACCCAGAATTGAGAATTCTGACACACTAAAGTACATGATTCGAATCCGTTCTTTAGTCATTTCACTTGAATACAAAAAAAAAAGTACCATGATTGAAGCCATGGCCTCCTTATTGAATTTGAATTTAAACCAACCACAGAATTTTAAACCAAAATGGAATGCTAGTAGTATTAAATTATCTACACTCAACAGCTACTACAAAAGGAGTGACACATTATCACATGAGTCAGAGTAGCCAACAATAAATGTGGTGGGGTGGTTCATTGCAAAAATTAGTTCTAGATTCATTAGTTTGGCCCAAGATCTCCTTTTCATCATTAACACTAAGATACTATACTACCTTCAGCTAAAGGGAATGACGGTTAGACACAATTTGTAAGTTGTACCTTTTCTTTCTTTTTTCCGGGCGATTGCTAGCTACTACAGAGTATCTTAACGCTTTCAGCGAGAGAGTAATTTATGCTCTTGGTTAGGATTAAATTTCGCATGGAAAACCACTGCGTTTGTCCACTCTAAGAATCGAATCCAAAAATACTGGATCGTCCCTGTGTTTCAAAGTAGATTAAGCCACCGAGGTAAGGATGTTGGTTAGTAAGTTGTACCTTTCCTGAATCACACTGTCAGTTCCTCCTACATTTAATATTTTGGCTATTGAAACCTGATGGGACCTTCAACTGCATATTGGTTGTTTAATTAATGCCTTCTACTTATATAAGCCAATGAGTTATGAGATAACCTTGACTAGTTATTTAGTGATGCAGTTTATATATTGTGTAATGATGTAAAAGTTGGATATATAATGACATGGGGCAGGGTTGCATTAAGTGAGAAATAACAAGAGTAGATTTATGAGAAGGATAGGGTTCTTTTTGAATTTGACAATTAGAATTATCTCTATAGACTATTATTATAGGCGCCAAAGAATTTGTAATTTAGTACCAAACTAGTACATTACCCGTGCATCCGCACGGGCTGATCGCGTTACGTGACATGATTATATTGAAACATAAATGTTAATTTAAAATGTAAGTAATCTAAAATCAGTTGTAAAATATAAAGATTGTAATAGTTTTGTTGTTAACTAATTGAAGTCAATAGAAGCATTATCCACAAAGGAGACACACAAACACCCAATCCAATAGTACATTTTAGCAAACTATATGAATAATTTCGTAAGCAAAAACACCACAAATTAAATAGTAAATGCTCACCTGAAATCAAACTCGTAATGAAAAAGACAATTGAAGTAGGAAAAGACCAAACGATTAGGGAAACAGACCATGTAGATTTTGTATATAGAAAAAAAACTACATTTATGGCAAAAAAAACATCTCATGGCTGAAAATTTTGATTAGGAATAGAGACCTAATGATTTTATACAATGCAAGCGATCTTGCCTTTAGATATGTAAATGCACAATGAGCGACCTTTATTATTATGGATTCCATAGTTCTTTGTTTGAACTTTGATGGAACAACTTTGAGAGAAATATTTTAAGGGACATTGTGATGACAAATAATAAGTTTTTATCTAATGAAATCAAAGACAAATAACAGATGAAAGATAAATCTCAAAAGAAATCAAAAAAGAAAATAAATCATATGAGCAAACTACACCAATAGCTTCAAGTCCATTGATAAACCTCAAAGAGAGTTTAAAAATAATAATACACTAAATTGAACAAAAATCAAAACCTAAACCTGAAATTAGAAAATAAACCCAAAATTAGAAAATCCTCCAAACTAAAAATCTACATAACAACAAAAATCCTAAACGAAACCAACCCTAAACCATATAAACAGAAACAAAAGTGTGAGAGAAAGATAATGGAAGATGAGAAACTTGCTACTTATGTGAAGAGTAAAGAGAAAAGACATACCCAAATGTAGTGTCATCCTCCACCAGCTCTCCTCCACCTCAATCAAATCTGAAATGCCACTCAAAGCACCAATAAATATGAAGGTATAAAGCACCCTAACACCACCCTTATAGTTTTCCCGTTCTTCCTCCATCAAAATGAACCTGTAATCAAAAGAAAAATTGTATTAGATGAAGCAGAAACGAAATCCCTAAATTTAAGCTCGTGAAAACGAAATCCAAAACCCTAACATCAAACAAATCATAAACAAATCTTAAATCCTATACGAAATCGCACACCCCAAATATCAAACAAAAACCCATTGTTAGAGTTGATTAAAAATCGCACCCAAACATCATACTTGGTGGGTTTTTTGTTTTTTTCGATTCTGGTGAGATGATGAGATGAGAAAAATGTTGAAATGAGAAGCAGTGTTGGTTCAAAGAGAGATTTTTAGGGTTTTCGTTTTTCGCTTTTCATCTTTTGAAGGAAGATGATGATTCGTAGGGAGAGAGTTTTAGGGTTTGAGAATGAATGAAGAGAGAGAGAGTGCGATTAGAAAGAGAGAGAGGTGAGACAAAGATGAAGAAAGATGAAGAGAGAGATGGAGTCCGAGAGATGTGGGAAGAAGAGAATTAGAAAGGGAAGAAGAGAAGAAGATGATGTGGGAAGAGAGAGAGATGTGAGTTGTGTGTGTGTGAGAGAGAGAGAGAGACGGAATGAGGGGGGAGGAAGAAGCGCAGAGAGTGAGATGTGAGTTGTGAGAGAAATAGAATTGGGAAAGTGTGTCTTTTTTGGTTGACCAAAATGTCCCTGATAAATCCAAGTGTCAATGTTGTCAAATGTCCTAATAGGTATTTTCAGAGGTGGTTTATATGTATCAAGCTAGTGTAGATTATATATTTTTTTATTTGGTAACTTAATGAGAGACTTACTTTTTTTTTAATTTAATAAAAGTGATGGTCCAATGGGACCGGGTCTGTAAGGCATTTTCGGTTGACTGTACAGCGGCCCGTTATTTCTCCACTTTTGGGAGATGGAAGTGTTCGCTGCTCTGTGAGAAACCAGCCTCATGCATTGTCCTCCTATCTAGGAGCCAAGAGACCTGAACTTCGGCCCAAGTCCCTTGGCCCAACTCTCAACTCGGAGCGGGTGGGTCAGCAACTATGCGCGAACAACCCAACCAGATAAGTCAGGTTCGTGTTCTATCACCTTGGTGCCCCCACTTGAGTTACAAGTTGGGGCTACCCATATAAGTGGCTTTCCGTTTTTGTGGTCATAGTATATCTGATTAGAGAAATAGTTCTGGTGACTATAGATCTGTTTGGATTAACTTATTTTTGAGTTTATGAAAAACAACTAATGGAGATAAATAAGTTTTTATGTTCATAAGTTATCACTAACAAAAGTTATATCTCCGTAAGTTATTTTTCCATAAATTATCTCGACAAGCTTATGAATAATACATAAAACTTACTTATTTACATTAAACATCAGATTAGTTTGAGCTTCTTTCCACTAGTCCATGGAGGGGGATCAAATACCTCCAAATAAAAAAAAATACTAATTAGCATTTTCCATTATGTAAGGAATTTAAGGGCGAGTGATTAGTCCTACGTTAGCTAGGAATGAGCTAAATAAAGAGTAAATTATACCAAAGGTTTTTTAAGTTATTTAATTGTAACAACTTGGACCTTTAAGTTTTTTTGTACCACTTTAAGTCCTTTAAATTATTTAATTGTAACAAGTTGACCCTTTAAGTTTTTTCCGTACCACTTAGGTCCTTTAAGTTACAAAACATTTACGCACCAAACTAAAGTTTCATATTTAAAAAACGCTAAATGTTTTGTAACTTAAAGGACCTAAGTGGTACGGACAAAAACTTAAAGAGTCAACTTGGTACCGTTAAATAACTTAAAGAACCTCTGGTGTAATCTAGCCGCTAAATGAATGATATATAAGACAGGTGACCCATATACCTAATGCATAAGGTTTTGGGTGTGGAGATGTAGTGTCTAAGTCTCTTGGTAGTATGGTTCATTAGCTCGTGGTATCAAAGTCATGATTCATATTGGTAGGGGTGTGGGAAGTGGATCTTGGTTTGGATCAAGTCTAGTGATGAGGTAACTCACACTTGAGGGAGAATGTTGGGAATTCAAATATGAATCGTTCGTAGGGGTGGGAATAGGCTGGGCCGAGCTAGGCTTTGTTTGGCCTGAGCCTAGCCTGTGGCTTGTGATTGGCCGACTTTTGAAGTCGGGCCCGGCCTTTTTGAAAGCCTGACAAGGCCTGAAAGCCGGTTTAAAAGTCTATTTCACCAAAAAAAATTAGAAAACCGACAATCTTTGAGTGGTGTAAACTTTGTAAATAGACGAATAAGCTATTATAATATCAATGAGATTGAGATCTAACAAAATCTTTTAGAGACTTATCTTTATAGGACATTCTATTTAAATTTTATTTTATAATAATACATTTAAATATGTCAAAAGTTGATATAGGTCAACATTTTAAGTAAATAAAAATTGTAAGCAAATTTATAATTTAACAGAAAGTAAAAAATTAAATATAATAATAGTAGTTATAAAAAATAATATTTATATTTACTTAAGTAGGCCGGCCCGATAGGCCTAGAACACTTTTTTGATGGCCTGCAGCCTGACCTTTTTACATAAATAGGCTTTTAAAAAAGTCTTGGCCTTATCTATTTAGAAAAAAGTCTGGTCTGGCCTGAGCGTGATGTAGGATGGGCCGTAGGCCGGTCTGGCATATTCCCACCCCTAATTGTTAGTCTGACATTGGCTGGGACTGAGTTAAATGAATTTCATATAAGAGATGTGATTCATATACTCATTACCTTAAGGTTTTGGGAGGAAATGTGGTGTCCAAGTTTCTTGGGGGTCGATGGTTATTAACTCATATAAGAGATGTGACTCATATACTTAATGACTTAAAATTTATGTGGAGATTTATAAGTTCATTGTTACTCCGGCCGCTTCCCAGACTCCCACAACACATTCAAAATAATGTTAGTCATTCCAGCCAATAATAGGTCTAATTATCCAATCCAGAAAGGTAGAAGCTGTCTTCTTTTTTTTGGTTCAATATAAACTATATATATATATATATATATATATATATATATATATATATAAATTAGATCAAGAATGGACCCTTTTTATTTATATCACGAGTTAACTCAAAGGCCCACAATGTATCATGATTTGATTTGATATACTTAAGAGCCATTAACAAAAGTTAAGCACTGAGAATAAAAGTACAAAAGACCCATAAGAATAAGAATGCTCTACATTTCCTTTTCAACAACCAATTTGGCCATTTTGTAAGGGTCAAAGCTGCATTATAGATCATTCATGCGCTTCTAATTATGTGCTTAGCAAAATGTGACAAATTAAAAAAGACATAATGAGATACATATTTGAGGAAGCAATGGGCAATGATAATGGGAGCATAGTGCCATCTTCTTATAGGAAACACTCAATTGCGTAGATGACTGTGAGGCCTACTACCCAATCGTGCAAGTTTGTTTAAGTGGAATATTTGATTATGAGCACCAACACAAACAATTTGTAGACACAATGGGGGAATTAATTGACTTGAAAGATGACATATCAATCACAAAGTGTCTGACCCGTTAAAAAAACTTTGAGGAAGAGGTTTGCGGTTTATTGTGGTCATATCCGACTTGAGGGATTAACCTTTACAGTTGTTGGTAGATGATACTTAATTTACACCAAAATTAATGGTTTAGCCTCTATTTTCATTAAAAGAATTTCAATTCCAACTGAAAGTTTTTTAAATTCAATCTTAAAAAACCTTGGAAATGTTAGATGAAACCATGGGAGTTAATCCCAAGAATTTAACTAAAGTTGGTTCCCCTGTTTTTTTGAAAGGAAAAGAAAAATTGCACTAACTTCAAACATTGCAAAGCTAGAATAGTGATCAGTTAATCATTTATTATTATCTTTAGAAAAATGCTTCTTAATTAAAATAATAGGTTTAATAGCATACTACAAGTAGAGCTAAATTTAATATTATTACAGCTTACTATAACTGTTAAAAGAAGTGCCTATGAAAATCATAGAAGGGAGTGTAGTAGATTTTAGTACCTATATCTTTGGGATATGTTGCTGACAGGTGCATGCTTTTGCTATTTGCTAATTCAAAAGATTCCATATATGGCTTGGATGTCAAGTGAATATAATAATTTCTAGAGGTAGTTCAGTTGGCGAGCTAAAAAATATCGAATGATTATAAGAAGAAGTATAATAATTCCTAGTAGGTAGGAGAGACACAGACTCACACATTTGTGCATCTGTTTCTCCTACTAAAAAGTGTATGACTCTCTCTTATTGAAAATGTCCAATGACAAGAGAGGAAGGATCTTGTCTAATATCTAATATTTATTTATTTATACAAACAAACTTATTATAATTTTACCAATTTGGATCTCTTATTAACATGACATATATATAATTTAAGGGTAAAAGTGTCATTACTCACTCTTTCTCTCTTTTTCTTCTTCCACTTTTTTTTTCTTTTTTCTTTTTATTCTACTCTCTTTCTTACTTTTTTCTCTTTCTTCTTACACTCTCTTTCCTCATTTTCACTTTTCTCTTACACTCTCTTTATTCCTTTTTTCTCTTTCATCTTACACTCTCTTTCCTCCTTTTCACTTTTCTCCTACACTCTTTTTCTTCTTTTTTTCATTTTACTTTTCTCATAAACAATTGTTTTCTTTCTCTTATCACTTTACATTAAAAAAAATCATCACCTTAAAATTTTAATTTTTCTCTCCAGAATCGATTTACAATCTTATTGAAAATCTACTATCACCTCTAATTGATAATTTATTATCTATCTTTTACTATCTGTTATAATCTACTACTAATCAACTAAAATAATCAATTGAAACTGCGAGATAGCTGCAATAATATATAAAAAAACACGGGATAACTGCACTAATATATAAAAACACACAAGATTAATATGTGTCATTGATAATTAAATTTTTTGAAGACTACTATTACAAACCTACTATCTAAAAAATAAGAAGACTTATGACTCTTTAAACTACTAATTAATGTTTAAAATAAATATTTCTTATTAATAATCTGCTATCTACTATAATTTACTATCTACTATAATCTACTAATCAACTAAAATAATCAAATAAAACTACGAGATAACTGCACTAATATATATATATATATATATAACACGGGATTAATATTTGTCATTGATAATTATAATTTTTGAAGACTACTATAAACTCACTATCTAAAAAAATAGGAAGACTTAATGACTATTTAAACTGATTAATATTTAAAACACACGTGACAAATATTTTTCACTAATACTTAAAAAAGGACAATTGTCACTGATATATAAAAAAACACGGGATAAATATTTCTTATTGATAATCTACTATTTATTGTTTACTATCTACTATAATTTACTAATCCACTAAAATAATCAATTGAAACTACAAGATAACTACAATGATATATAAAAAAAACACGGGATAACAACACTAATATATAAAAACACGGGATTAATATTTGTCATTAATAATTAAAATTTGTGAAGACTACTATAAACCTAGCTACTATCTAAAAAATAAGAAGATTTAATGACTATTCAAACTACTGATTAATATTTAAAACAAATATTTCTTATTGATAATCTACTATCTCTCTTTTACTATCTACTATAATCTACTAATTAGCTAAAATAACAATTGAAACTACGGGATAACTGCACTGATATATAAAAAATACGAGATTAATATTTGTCATTGATAATTAAAAATGACAAATAATTGTCACTAATACCTAAGAAATGATTGCACTGATAATTTAAACACGGGATAACTGGGCTGATAATTTAAAACACACGTGACAAATATTTGTCACTAATACCTAAAAAATGACAAATAATTGTCACTGATATATAAAAAACACGGGATAAATATTTCTTATTGATAATTTAATATCCATCTTTTACTATTACTATAATCTACTAATAAACTCAAATAATCAATTGAGACTATGAGATAATTTCACTAATACATAAAAAAACTCGGGATAACTTTACTGATATATAAAAAAAAATACGGGGATAACTGCAATTACACACACACACACACACACACACACACACATATATAAACACAGAATAACTGCACTGATATATAAAAAAACACGGGATAACAACACTGATATATAAAAAGACACTGCACTGATATATATAGAAAAACACGGGATAAATGCATAAATTGTTTTTAAATGATATTTTTTTACATTTTTTAGATTTTAATATTTATCTATTCTTTATTTGAAACTTCTTTTTTATCTACTTTAATTTTGTCTTTATTTTCACGGGATAATGTTCAGACTATTTAAATACTGTCTAAGTTCATTCATAAAAAGAACACGATAGCACCCCGTGCGTATGCTACTAGTTCCCAGTAAATATGTATTACTTGAAGATAGTTTACACATGAGCCTTCTAATGAAATCTCCATTTGAATTTCTTAATATACTTCAACAAAAGGTTTGACCAACGTCAAATAAGCCATTTTGATTAACCTTTACAAATTCTTCTGGAGAACTTCTCCAATGAGGTTTCATGTAAAAGCCATGAGAATGGTGGCAAGAAAAAGAGCGATCAAATTCTTTATCGATTTGATGCACTTTGCTCATCTCAAAATTTAACAAATGAGTATTTTTTTTTTGTCAAGGGTGTTTGATTTTTCGGGCAAAGCCCAAACCACATAACCCAAAGACATGACCTATTCCATGCTAGGAATGAAGGCTCATGCTTCTTAGAATCCCCTAGTTACTCACTAGAACCCCCTTTGCCCTATGGAAAGTTCAAAATACCCTCACTAAAAATAGAAAATTCCAAACTCAACTCTCACTCTCATCCCATACACCCCCTAAACTTCTAAACACTCATTACTCTCATTCTCATCACTCACTCACACTCCACACCCTTACCTCAATCTAATCTAACATCTCAAGCTGAAATCTACCTCCATTTAGTATCAACATTAAGGTATGTAGCTCAATCTATCGATTTTTAGCTGTATTTCGCGCATTCTAGTTGAATTACGTTTTTTTTAAATCGCGCACGGTTCGGATCTGCAGAGGTCGATCACGCGCGTTCAAGCGTGCGCCGAACCGTATAATTCGATCGGTCGTGCGCCGAACATACTATAATAAGGTGTCTCTATATTGAGTTGGTTCGGCCAAGTGTGCGCCGAACATGATCGAAATTATGTTATCTGAACCTACATGATACACAGAATCTGCAGAATTTCTGGTTATTAACTAGTTTGTGTGATTTTTTCCAAACTTTGTAGGCTTGGAGATGGATGAAACTGGCCCCCTATCCCTATCACTAGCTAATTCAATTGTTGTTGATCATTCTAGTTCATTCCAAACTGATCAAGTCTTTGCTAGTCGTGTTGATTTGTTGAATTATGTTCGGTCTGTTTGCCGTATACTTGGGATGGTTACGGTTATCAATCGATCGGACAACGGGGCGAGGTCGAGGAAAATATTCTGTGAGCTGGTTTGTGAAAAGGCAGGGAAGTACAAGCATGCTGACAAGGTTCCTACGGGGAGTAGAAAATGTTGTTGCAAGTTTCGTCTGAAGGGAAAGTTTATCAAAAAACTAGGAGGATGGATATTGTCTATTATGTGTGGCATACATAACCACGCATTACATACTTACCCTCAAGGTCATCCAAATGATAATAGATTAACAACTGAGCAGAAGGAAGTTGTTTCAAGAATGACCAAGAACTTGATTGCTCCGAATCGAATCTTGGCCGAGCTGAGGTCTACTTACCCTAAAGACGACCACTTCAATCTGAAGCAAATTCACAACGTACGGTCAAGGTTAAGAACAACTAATCGTCAGGGTAGGACTGAACTACAACAGTTGATGAATTTGCTGGAGCGTGATAGGTATGTTTGTTGGCACAGAGTTGATGAAAGGACTGACATTGTGAATGACATTTTTTGGGCACACCCCGACTCAGTGGAGCTATTGAATACATTTCCAATTGCTTTGATGATCGATTCCACATACAAGACCAACCGGTATAGGTATCCATTGGTTGAGATTGTCGGTGTGACATCAACGGAGCATACTTTCTCGGTTGCATTCGCTTATGTGAATTGGGAGAAGAAGGGTTATTTTGTTTGGGTACTTGAAAAACTTAAGGGGTTGTTTAGAAGACCAGAAGATATGCCAAAGGTGATACTTACCGATTGTGACACGACTATTATGAATGCTTTGGCCATTGTTTTCCCGACTTCCACAAACTTGTTGTGCCAATTTCACATAAAGAAGAATGTCAGGGCAAAGGCAAGGTTGTTGATCCATCCAGTGGTTGTTGCTGAGGGACAGGAAGAGCGTCCGATGGACCGAGTTGATGAAGTCATGGAATATTTTCAGAAAGTTGTCCACGCGAAGACAGAGGAAGCTTATGAGTTGGCTTGGGGCGAATTTGAGGCGGTGTGTCAACCTTTTGACAACTTCGTTTCGTATGTGAAGAAGACGTGGACCGACCCCCATAAAGAGAGATTTGTAGAAGCGTGGATAAACCGTCATATTCACATAGGCAACACCACGACTAGCCGTGTGGAGTCGGCACACTCGACTTTAAAGAATGTTCTACATGACAGTAGGGGCGATATGTCTAAGTGTTGGGATTCGGTTAATGAGATGCTTAAGACACAACATGGTGAGTTGAAGCGACATTTTGAGTTGAGTCTAAGCAGAGTCAAATATCATCATTGGAACAAAATTTATGACAACCTTAAGGGCTTAGTTTCTTCATGTGTAATGGACTATCTCAACAAAGAGTCTAAGTGTTAGTTCTTTGGGATGACCTCTTCCAATTGCGAATGCGAGATAAGAACGACGCACGGTCTACCGTGCGCATGCCAGCTTTCTAGGTAATTTATTCAACTTACTCTTTTAGTTTTATATAACATATAATGATTATGTTTGTAATCTGAAAGTCATATATTTTGTAGTTACATGGGGAACCTATCTCGCGTTCCGTTGGATATAATACATAATCATTGGAATAAGCTTACTTTTGTTGTTTCCCATGATGAAGACGAGACGGGATCCCCAAATGATGAGCTTAATTTGAAGATTGAATTTGAGGCTATACAACGGAGGTTTGATGCCGCTGATCGTGCTGGTAAAGTAATGATAAAGCAAAAAGCACGCGAGTTGGCATTCCCGGACACTACTTCCATGTGTCCACCTCCGGAACGAGTCACTACAAAGGGTGCACCTAAGAAGGAAGGGAAAGAAAAAGGGGAACAAGAGCGATGAATTTTCAACAAAGCGAGACCCATCATTTTGGGAACATGTTGATAATTATTTTGATTCCCAACAAGACAGCACATCCGCTGCTGCTCAGTCACGCAAACGGCATACTCCACTGGTGTCAAATTCATCAACTCCACAACAGAGTAGAAGTTCCACCCCAAGTACCTTTTCGGTACCTAAAGGTGGACCTCCTAAACCTACAAAAACGGCTAAAAGTGGAGTTCCTACACCGCCATTACCAAAGAAGTTTGATCTTACTCCCTCACAAATCGAGCAACCAACCCAAACAACAAGTTCCAACCTCGCACTCACTCAAATTTAGGGACTAACACTAAACCCAACCCCTCCCATCATTCGGTGAAAAGCATACAACTCATTCATAGATTATATGTGTTGCACCCCGAAAAATCCGGTTTGGGTTTCTCAATGTACAACGTGGAATTTTTTTGAAGCCGCCACCAATATTTTAATTTTAAGACCAAAACATCGGAAAAAGGTCTTTTGAACAAGGCGGATGGTCTTTCAAAACTAGAGATATGGGTTCGGGGGTCGATTACGTGCGGGGGAAGGTGTTAGCACTTTTACGCGTCCTCTCTACTGAGAGGGAACCTTTAACTAAGTGTGTGGTTTTAACGTTTGATTTGAAAAATACCTAGATTTGCCTATTTATTTCTTGTTTGAAGATGAATAGGAAAACTTAATGAAAATTTTTATTTTTGGCGCTTGACGAGAGTTGGCCTCTCGCTCCTACGTATCTCCTAGTGCGATGGAGAATTCAAAGCTACGTAGTTCTTGTTTTGAGAAAGACTTTTGTTTTTTATCTTGTTTAATTGTGAAAATCGAGCTTTCATGATGATCAATTGAGCAAAGGCTCCAAGTGACCAACATTAGTACTCCATTGTTAATAATCATGCAAGCAAAGGCTTCGCAAGATTACTAACAAAGTTTTTAATCTTAGTGAAAATCTTTAGGAAAATTAGGCATTCACGGTGATCAATTGAGCAAAGGCTCCAAGTGACCACCACTAGTACCTCATTGTTAATAATCGCGCAAGCAAAGGCTTCACGAGACTACTAACAAAGTTTTTAATTTTAGTGAAAATCTTTAGGAAAATTAGGCATTCACGGTGATCAATTGAGCAAAGGCTCCAAGTGATCACCACTAGTACCTCATTGTTAATAATCATGCAAGCAAAGGCTTCACAAGACTACTAACAACGCTTGATTTTAGAATAGGTATTCTAGGATTCTTGAACTCATGCATGACTCATTCGTCCTAGAACGCCGATTAAACTAGTTATACAACCTACCTAATCCCTATTTACATTTTAGAAGAAAACATTTATTTATAAGTCTTTGTTTAAGGGCAATTGGTTTTGAGAGTTAAGTAAAAACGAAAATGGGTGAAATAGTAAAAAGGGGTGTAACTAATTACAGAGAGGTTGTATTATTAACGGAGGGGGTGTTGTTAGTAATCGATTTTAAAAAAACAAAATAAATAGGCCCATACCCGTAGCCCACAACCCAACCGACCTTGCCACACAAAATCGGGAAAAAAAAATCTAAATCTCTCTTCTCCCCATGCGCTGCTCATTCCACTTTTTAGAAAGAAAGAGAGAGAGAGAGAGAGAGAGAGAGAGAGCGGCGAACCAGAGGGGAACGGGAGGGAGAACGACGCCGGTGGCGACGGCGTGGAGCTCGCCGTAGAGAGAGATACGAAAACGAGGGAGATAGAGGCGAGAGAGCGAAGGGAGGTGGATCATGCGAGAGAGGGGGGACCGCGGAGAATGAAGCGAACGCCGGAGGAGGTCTTTGCGGGGTGTTTTGTGGTGGTTCACGGTGAGAAGCTTCTTTGTCTTCCTGTCTTCTGGTTTCGTGTCTGTGTGCGTTGTGTTTTGTGAGTTTTTGTTGCTGTGTGTTTGTGAGCTTGCTTCTGTGTTTGGTTTTTGCTATTCTCCTTTCTCAGTTTTGTGCTTCTTTTTTTCTCTCGCGTGTGTTTGTGTGTATTTTTTCATCTGTGTTATTTTTCTCTTCTTCTCTCTCGCGTATGTTTTGTGTGTGTTTGTGTTTTCTCTGTTTTTCTCTGCTTTTGGGTTTTTCTTTGTGTATTGTGTTTGTGTGAGTTGATTTGAGGTTGAGGAAGGTGAAGTTGAAGTTTGATGTTTTTCTCGTGATTGTGTTTCCTCCCCTCGTGTGTTGTGTGTGTGTTGTGTTCTTTGTATGTCCGTGTTTTTGTGTGTGTGTTCTTTGGTCTCCCCCTCTTATGTTTCTTGGCTTTTATTTTTATTCAGGAGGATTGTTCAACTTGTTTTTTTGAATCGAAATGTCTCTTTCTAATTTCCTATCTCATGAATCTGTTTGTTCTGAAAATCTTGCTGCTCTTCTGCTCATTTTCTTTTTTATGTTTGCATGCTGAAGCAGTGTGGCAGCAGTGTAGTCAAGAGCTAGAAATGGATATTAGCTTCAAGGAAGGAGAAAGAGAGTTGAGCTTGTAGCTCAAATGGAAAGAAATTTGGAGCGCATGGACTGCTTTTTTTTTGTATTATTATTTTTATGTAACATAAATTATAATTATAATATATATTTTTGTAATCAAAGTGGACTTCTTTATCCTAACTAATTATTTTTGTTGTGTCCTTTTTTGATAATGCTAACAATAAATAAAAGTTCAACCAATAATTTATAAAAAAAATGCCATGACACGCATAATCAATAAACACGTGTATCCAATTAGGAATAACACGCGCAACAACAAGAAACAGACGTTACAAAGATCGTTAAAACTATCGCGCATAAGCGATTAGAAATGACGAAACATATTTTTGAGCCTTTTTTGAAACGAGAAAATACTCGTTAAATCTCCAAGCGCCCACAAGAATACATTTTATTTTATTTAGTCGGACAAAATTGGGGTATGATAATTTGCCCTCTTTATTTGGATTTTATCAAGAAATATGAATTGGCGAGACATATTTCAAGATAAAATAGAAATAAAGAATTCAGAAATTATACCAATTTTGTCCACTTGGGAAATCCGAATTTTCTTTTTTTTCTTTTCTCCTCCTTTTTTGTTGTTTTTTTTCGGAAAGATAGACACTTTCGTGTCAATGCGAGAACAGTAAATGAACACTGACGTGCAGACAGAAAAGATAAAATGGGCACTTGCGTGCAGGAAGCAGTAAATGAGCACTTGCGTGCAGAAAGCGATAAAATGAGCACTTGCGTGCAGAAAGCGGTAAAATGCCCAGTCGCTAAAAACTCAGTAATCCTTAAACGAACTCTTGATTTAATCCGAAGTTTGCACGTGGCTTTGAGGAGCACGCTTCTGTTGGCCTTTTCGAGCGGCCATCGGGGATCGTTATCGACTCGAATCGATATACGTATCAATGCACGGCGTCCACTGTATCTTAGGCTGATACAACTATTCCGTTGAACCTCACATGGGGCTGCGGTCCATCGTGTTGCTCGTACACGATGTGAGACCTGGGCAGAAGGGAGCGATGATCTTTTTGGGCTCCAATCCGCAATGCGCGCCTGAGCACTCTCTTTTCTTTTCCTTTTTGTTTCTCTTTTTCTTCTTTTTTTGAACTCCCAACTTGGGGAGCATTTTCGAATCAAGGCTAGCATTAACACTGCGGTGTTTATCCTCTCTCTCACTTGTCTGCAACTGAAAAGCGAACCAATGCATGCAATGCAAATGCCATGGTTGCCATTTTCTTTTTCTTTCCTTATGATGAATGTAATGCAAATGCCTGAATTTCTCTTTTCTTTACTTTATTATTATTTTCTATATCCGATTTAGTGCATGACTTTAGCTTGGTGAAATGTAATGCATGAGTTTCTTTTTCTGTTTTGCTCTTTTTATGAAGTGCAGGTATGCGAATGCAAAATTTTGGTGTTTGATGATATGTATGCTATTGTGTTTTGATGAAATGGCAGATGACATGCAATGGAGAACTTTTTCTATGAAATGTGAATATTGCTATTATGCGAAATAAAATGATGAATAACATGAAATGATGAATGACATGGGATGTTTTAGCTTTCTTTGCTTCTATGAGATGCAAGTATTGATGTGATGCAACTGTATTGCTTTGATGTTTGATGGGATGATGAATTTTTGGTTCTTTTTGTTTTATGGAATGCAACATTACTATGATGTAGACGACACTGCATAGGTACCTCAGGATTCTTGGGTGATCAATTCAGGTGTCCTATCGTGATGACTACTTCGAATGTACATTCGACTTAGTTTCCTATTTATTGAAAATGATTTTGTATTTTGAAAATTGATTTGGTATCTGATGCAATGATGATGAATGCTTGGTTTGCTAGAAAGAAACCAATAAATGAACACTTGGGGTGCTGATGTGAAAATAGTAAATGAACACTTGGCGTGCTGATGGGAAAACGGTAAATGAACACTTGGCGTGCTGATGCGAAAATAGTAAATGAACACTTGGCGTGCTGATGTGAAAATAGTAAATGAACACTTGGCGTCTTGATGCGAAAATAGTAAATGAACACTTGGCGTCTTGATCACGAAAATAGTAAATGAACACTTGGCGTCTTGATGCGAAAATAGTAAATGAACACTTGGCGTGCTGCTGCGAAAATAGTAAATGAACACTTGGGACCCGAGGGCATTTGAACTCCGAATCAAGGAGTGATCAACTCTAAATCGAAAGAGCATTCTAACTCCAAACCAAGGAGGGACTGGGGAATGAGATTTTGAGACCCGATAAGTCCAGATTACCGACTTGAGAATTAGATTGAAGACCGACACTTGAAGTCTTGATTCTTTGAACTAGGCATGAGGATTAACATCTTGTGTTCGTCCCACATTTTGCTTAGCAATGTAATGAATGACACATGTAATGCCATGATTGATGTCTTGAATATTATGAAATGCCTTTGTTCTTTTGTATTTGCTTCTTCTTTGTAGTTTATGAAATGCAAATATTAACATAATGCTTTGATGTTTGAATGCAAGTGTATCACGGTGATTGATGCTTTGATGAATGGAATGCTCCTGCTACGACTTCGCTTGTTTCTCTTTTTTTTGCTTCTTCTATGAAATGCAAACATTAATATGATGCAATGCTCTGATGTTTGATGCAATGATTTTTGTTCTTTTTCTTTTATGGAAATGCTAACATTAATATGATGCCAATGCAATGAAAAGATTTCGCTTTTTCTTCTTTACTATTTTCCTCTATGAAATGCAAGTATTAATATGGTGCAGCTGACGTGGACCGTTTTTTTTGCTATGTGATGAATGCACAAAATGTGAAGATGCAAATGTAATGCTTTGATGCATATAGTGAATAGATTGAAATGCCTAGATGCATGAGGTAAACATTTTTGTGATGATGAGATGTGAGACTTTGGATGCAAGGAATTGAGATGATTATTGACCATTCTCATTGAAAAATTGAATTTGATTCAAACTCCTGTTCTCAAGGTTTTTATTTACAAACAAACTCACTTGTTTTCTCTTTCTTTCCATGATGATCGAATTTTAGATATCACGTAAACAACTTGTGTTCTCTCTCTTTGAAGCATTGTCTAGTAAGCATGCATAGGAGTGCAAATGTGAATGAATGAGCCGATTAACATGGAATTGGTTTAGGGCATGGACACTTATGGCAAGTGAAGGAATGACAGACATGGTTATCGCCAAGCTCATGAGGGATCAGGAGATACAAGATTGCCCCAATTCAGTCTTTGATGAGTGAATAGCTTGCCCCCGTCTAGTGGTGACAACAACTAGGGGTGTAGAAGATGATGAATTGGGAACACTTCGGCTCTTTGGGATGAAAGGTGGAGTGAAAGGGGTTTTGTCTCAACCCACAGAGTTTGGTGTTGCCCCAGTCATGACGAGACAAAGTTGCCCCAATTAGAATGACTAGGCCTTGTTTAGGATAGTGAGTTGAGAGATTGCCCCGGTGAGGTTTTATGGGAACGAATGAGGTGAAGGAATGGGAATTCACTTGCCCCACTTTCGAATGACATTTCAAATGGTTTCTTTGAGTGAGGTTGTGAAAGGTGACAGAGTTATGGTGATGGTTATGAACTGAGGGTGATATATGAATGGGGTGGGAAATGAACAAACCTCCCCAAAGTTGAGTGGAGTGAGAGGTGAAGGGAATGCCCCCTAGTACACACTTTTGGTTCCTTTTAAGAACAACTCAAATGCAATGAAGGTTTTGACTTTTTAGTATGAGGAGAGGCTCCTCTTGGTGACCACTAGACCTTGTTTTAATGCAACATGAATGCATCTTGGAGTGCAAGTCCTTCTCCCTTTTTTACCAACTTTCTTTTTTGATTGTTTGTTTGTTTTTTTTTTTTTTTTTTGAGCAGCTTTCTTTTTTCTGCTTGTCTGTTTTTCCTTTTGAGCAAACACGTCATAGATAGATAAACTTATTTGTCCTAAGATTAAAACTTGAGAAAACGAAAGCAATTGGTCATTGATCGGAAGGACTCTTTAGGGTTGTGATGTGGAGAAGGGGATGATTGAGCTTAATGAAGTGTTTGGGGTTGATGGGGAGGATGGGTCTTATTCGGTGTTGGTCGATGGTCAATGGTTTATGAAGGAAATGGTTATTAGGTTTGATGAGGTGTTTGAAGGTTTTATGAAAGAAAAGATGGTTAAACCCAATGAATTGAGGGTTTTTTTTTTTTGAGAGGGAAATGATTGAACCCATTGAATTTGAGGGCCTTTTTGGATAGGGAAATGATTGAACCCATTGAATTTGAGGGCCTTTCTGAAGGGGAGCTCTTATGCTTCATGACAAAATGTATTGACTCTTAATTTATACTCCCTTTGTCTTCCTTTCTTTGTTTTGGGATTCTCCTTTTTGAAATTTTGTCATTCCCTCCTTTTGTGAATTTTCTTTCCTTTGACTTGGGTGAAAATGATATACCATCTTTGATGTGGAATTAACCCTTGTCTAGGGTGATGGGGATATCTTGGGCTTTTCTTGACTTAAGATGGGTAACAAAGGGTATTTTTGTGATTTTGAATCTTTGGCTTAAGAGGGGTAGGAAATGAACTTTCTGGGATTTTAGGTTTTTGAGGTGTGGAGAGATGACCAAATTTCATTTCAAATCTTGATTGATTATTTCTGTAAGACTTAACTTTAGGACAATACTTTATCTATCTTCATGTGTTTGCTCTTTACTTTTCCCCCTTTTGTGCCCTAACTTTTGCTGGACCGCTCTTTGCGAGTTTTCAATCCACCGGCGCTCTTTTTTTACCTAGGCCGCCGCTTTGCGGGTTTTCAACCTAGCGAGCTTATTTTATCTTTTTTATTTATTATATATTTTTTTTTTAGAAAGACTTGCACTAAAGGAATATGATACTGACAAGGAACATTAGTGATCACAGAATTGCCCCAGCATGGAGGACTTAAAGTGTTAGCGAGAATGAACCAAAAAGTCAAGTTATGCACTGATGGGAGAGAATATGCGCTTTAGGGGTGGACGGGGCGGGATTAGACTTGGATGGGAAATGATGATAAATGAAGGAAATTGACTGACTCAAACAAGAGAAACCGCACGTGGCATGCATACTTACTAGAAGAACGCTTCACAGAGAGTTAACATCGGTTAAATCATGATATAAAAACCTTTTTGACGAACTGTTTCAGTCTTTTATTATGGAATGGATGGGATGCAATGCCCTTTTTTTGAAGGAAATACAAATGAGGTTATTGATGTGAAAAACTGAGGGCCTCGGAACACCTTGAGCTTGAGTAAGGGTAAACTTTTCCAAAAAAGAAATATTATTTTGCAAGAACCTCTCGTCTCTCATCACAACATTTTTGTTGTATGCAATGCATGGATGAAAATGAAATGCATGAAAGCATGTTCACCTGAAAAGTGTGATTATTCTAAAAGTCTTTTTTTTTTATGATGTTTTTTTTTTTTTTATGCAAGACGAAATATGGAATGCCAATGCATTTTTGGATGATGAATGATGCAAGAATGATGTTTCTTTTGAGAATGATTTTTATAGAGGCAAGACAAGATATGAAATGCCGATGCCCTCTTTTCTTTTGAAAGATGCATGCGTGATGCTTTTTCCTAAATGATGATTTTTTTGAGGCAAGACAAAGTATGAAATGCCAATGCTCCTTCCCTTTTCTTTTGAATGATGAAAGATGCAAGAATGGTGATATGAGGCAACTGATTGTCGTTACCCTGAGTAACCTGCGTGAAACATTGAGTGGATCCTGACTCAATACTTCATACAATATACTGAAACGTTTCGACAATTAGTTGACTCAACTTAATTTCCTACTTGAAAATAAAACACGTGTGACTGGGTCAAAGTGCCCTGATATCGTAGAGTAACATCTCAAATTTGTAGTCGACAAACAAATTTGAGATATTACCCTTCGTCGTTCAAAGGTGCACTTCTACCCATTAAGCCATCCCATGAGAAAAATTTTCTTTGTTTCGAAAGGATGCATGCAGGGAGAAATGATGTATTTGAACTAAAGTGATGAGGTTAATAAAATGATGCATGAATGCTACATGATGATTTTTGTTCATGATTATGAAGGAGATGCTTTCTTGTTTTCATTTTTTTTGTGCAATGAAATGCATGATACTCACAATGGAAGGACATGAATTTTTATTGAATAGAATTGCATGTGAAATGAGACGTTAATGTTCATGATGCATGAGATGCGCCCCTAATAAGACACAAACCTTAATGAGATAGAGAAAAATGCATGTATGAATTTTATCGAGTTTTTGTTTTATGCAATGCAAATGATGATGTATGCATGATGATGATGCTCTATGCAAGATAAATGAAAGAGGTTTCATTGGCAATGATTCAAGTTTTTTTTGGAAGATGCGGGTCGTACATGGCTTCATATGGACCTAGTAAGGGAAAGGCTACAACGGCAGCTCTTTCTCTCTTTTTTTGAAAAGGGTGAACCACATGTTGCCCGTCTGACGCCGTGAAAAAGAAAGGTCAGCAACGACTCTTTCTCTATTTTCTCTTCTTTTTTGAAAAAATCTCCTTCTCCTTTTTTGAAAACATGCCTAGATTACAATGCAACACACAATTTGGTATGCCCCTTGTGTCCTACGAAGGGTGGGAATCCTAGGGTCTAAAGTCGACGAAAAGGGTAATCCTCCCATGTAGGTTCTAATCACTTTCTCACAATGGCAACCAAGAGCTAAAGTCTTCCTCATGATAACACCCACAATCGTAGAAAGTTACCGAGTGTGAGGCATCATGACAAAGCGTACTCTTGGCGGAACTTTCATGAGAGCCATACAGGACAAAGGTCTACGAATGGCAGTCACTAGTCGTTCCCACTCTCCTAGGTTTTTGTTCAGACCTTGGGTTTTAGGCCCCACTCAACGCTCACAAGTATAGGGTGTGTGTGTGTGCTGAGGGCACAATACCTAGAAATAGCTACCCGTCCCCACCTACAAATGAAAATTCAGAACAGTCCAGACAAAAGCAAAAAATAACATGTTGTCTACCCTAGGGTTTAACATCAAATAAGTCAGCCTAGAGTTTCAACAGCAACCAATTGCATTGCTTACCTCAAGAAAAGGAGCCAAGAAGGGGGAACATGATAAGAGTGGGGAATATGCATGAAGAACTAAGCAAATAAGCAAAAAGGAGAAAGGAAAAACAAACCTGGAAGAAGAGGAAACAAATGCACCTGCATACAACATGATAAAAAAGAAAAGAAAAGGAAACCGAAAAGGGATAGAAGCAAACAAAGTATTCAAATCAAATTAAATAGCACATTAAACCACACATTTAATTAGTTAGGCTCGACCCACTTTAAAAAAGAAAAGGTCCCCAGTGAAGTCGCCAGCTGTTGCACCCCGAAAAATCCGGTTTGGGTTTCTCAATGTACAACGTGGAATTTTTTTGAAGCCGCCACCAATATTTTAATTTTAAGACCAAAACATCGGAAAAAGGTCTTTTGAACAAGGCGGATGGTCTTTCGAAAACTAGAGATATGGGTTCGGGGGTCGATTACGTGCGGGGAAGGTGTTAGCACCCCACGCGTCCTCTCTACTGAGAGGGAACCTTTAACTAAGTGTGTGGTTTTAACGTTTGATTTGAAAAATACCTAGATTTGCCTATTTATTTCTTGTTTGAAGATGAATAGGAAAACTTAATGAAAATTTTTATTTTTGGCGCTTGACGAGAGTTGGCCTCTCGCTCCTACGTATCTCCTAGTGCGATGGAGAATTCAAAGCTACGTAGTTCTTGTTTTGAGAAAGACTTTTGTTTTTTATCTTGTTTAATTGTGAAAATCGAGCTTTCATGATGATCAATTGAGCAAAGGCTCCAAGTGACCAACATTAGTACTCCATTGTTAATAATCATGCAAGCAAAGGCTTCGCAAGATTACTAACAAAGTTTTTAATCTTAGTGAAAATCTTTAGGAAAATTAGGCATTCACGGTGATCAATTGAGCAAAGGCTCCAAGTGACCACCACTAGTACCTCATTGTTAATAATCGCGCAAGCAAAGGCTTCACGAGACTACTAACAAAGTTTTTAATTTTAGTGAAAATCTTTAGGAAAATTAGGCATTCACGGTGATCAATTGAGCAAAGGCTCCAAGTGATCACCACTAGTACCTCATTGTTAATAATCATGCAAGCAAAGGCTTCACAAGACTACTAACAACGTTTGATTTTAGAATAGGTATTCTAGGATTCTTGAACTCGCATGACTCATTCGTCCTAGAACGCCGATTAAACTAGTTATACAACCTACCTAATCCCCTATTTACATTTTAGAAGAAAACATTTATTTATAAGTCTTTGTTTAAGGGCAATTGGTTTTTTTGAGAGTTAAGTAAAAACGAGAAAATGGGTGAAATAGTAAAAGGGTGTAACTAATTACGGAGGTTGTATTATTAACGGAGGGGGTGTTGTTAGTAATCGATTTTAAAAAAACAAAATAAATAGGCCCATACCCGTAGCCCACAACCCAACCGACCCTTGCTACAAAATCGGGAAAAAAACCTAAATCTCTCTTCTCCCCATGCGCTGCTTCATTCCACTTTTAGAGAGAGAAAGAAAGAGAGAGAGAGAGAGAGAGAGAGAGAGAGAGCGAAACCGAGGGGAACGGGAGGAGAACGACGCCGGTGGCGGCAGCGTGGAGCTCGCCAGTGAGAGAGATCTGAAAACGAGGGAGATAGAGGCGAGAGAGCGAAGGGAGGTGGTGATCGAGAGAGAGGGGACCGCCGAGAATGAAGCGAACGCCGGAGGAGGTGTCTTTGCGACGGTGTTTTGTGGTGGTTCACGGTGAGAAGCTTCTTTGTCTTCCCGTCTTACGTTTTCGTAATCCGTGTGCGCGTGTTTTGTGAGTTTTTGTTGCTGTGTGTTTGTGAGCTTGCTGCTGTGTTTGGTTTTTGCTATTCTCCTTTCTCAGTTTTGTGCTTCTTTTTTTTCTCTGCGTGTGTTTGTGTGTATTTTTTCAGTCTGTGTTATTTTTTCTCTTCTTCTCTCTGCGTATGTTTTGTGTGTGTTTGTGTTTTTCTGTTTTTCTCTCTGTTTTGGTTTTTTTGTGTGTGTATTGTGTTTGTGTGAGTTGATTTGAGGTTGAGGAAGGTGAAGTTGAAGCTGAATGTTTTTCTCAGTATTGTGTTTCCTCCCCTCTGTGTTGTGTGTGTGTTGTGTTACTGTATGTCTGTGTTTTTTGTGTGTGTTGCTGGTCTCCCCCTCTTATGCTGCTGGCTTTTATTTTTATTCAGGGAGGATTGTTCAACTTTGTTTTTTTGTAATCTGAAATGTCTCTTTCTAATTTCCTATCTCATGAATCTGTTTGTTACAAAATCTTGCTCGCTCTTACTCTTTCATTTTCTTTTTATGTTTGCATCTTTGAAGCAAGGTGCGCGTGAGTAGTCAAGAGCTAGAAATGGATATTAGCTTCAAGGAAGGAGAAAGAGAGTTGAGCTTGTAGCTCAAATGGAAAGAAATTTGAGCGCATGGACTGCTTTTTGTATTATTATTTTTATGTAACATAAATTATAATTATAATATATATTTTTGTAATCAAAGTGGACTTCTTTATCCTAACTAATTATTTTTGTTGTGTCCTTTTTTGATAATGCTAACAATAAATAAAAGTTCAACCAATAATTTATAAAAAAAATGCCATGACACGCATAATCAATAAACACGTGTATCCAATTAGGAATAACACGCGCAACAACAAGAAACAGACGTTACAAAGATCGTTAAAACTATCGCGCATAAGCGATTAGAAATGACGAAACATATTTTTGAGCCTTTTTTCGAAACGAGAAAAATACTCGTTAAAATCGGGCGTCCACAAGAATACATTTTATTTTATTTAGTCGGACAAAATTGGGGTATGACAATATGCCGAAGGAGATGCATCGATTTGTGGAGGATATAGTGTCTTAGAATGTGGTTTTAGGCCTAACTCAACCCCACAAAACCGGCTTGTAAGGTGAGGGTTTCCTCTTCATTATAAACCCTCTAGAGACCTTATCACTAGTCAATGTGGGACTTGGGATTTTCCCTAATACACCCCCTCACGCGCAACACCTTTTTATTTTTATTTTTGGGCTTGTAGCGTGTCTTTTTTTTTTAATGGTAGGTGGCCCGATTGATCTATGATAGGCTCTGATACCATCTTAGAATGTGGTTTTAGGCCTAACTCAACCCCACAAAACCGGCTTGTAAGGTGAGGGTTGCCTCTTCATTATAAACCCTCTAGAGACCTTATCACTAGTCAATGTGGGACTTGGGATTTTCCCTAATATAGTGAATGTGCAAGGTGACGGTAATTGCGGGTTTCGGTGCTTTGCTAAACTACTTGGAAGGGGTGAGGACGATTTCTGGAGCGTGAGTAATAAATTGTTTGAAGAGTTATAGAAAAACATCGAATTTTACACCACGTTGTTTGAAGGAGGGATATTGATAACTCATATTTATATGAGTTATTTATGCCTTTATTCCTTAAATTAAAGTAAGTTCTCAAGTAACATTAGTGTCTTATTTACTATATTATGTTAGTTTTAGACAAAGAAGGGTTAAATTATATTTTGCTGTTAATTTGGCACATCTGGTGCCCCTGTGAGCAATTTTAATGTGTTTGTTAGTGTTGCAGCATCAAGCGCTATAGCGTCAAACGTTATAGCGGTGAAAGACAGGACCACCTATGTATCAAAGATAAAAGATCATTTTTGGCGCCAATCACTCTAAACCAAATCTAGTAGGTAGTTTTACATGCTGACAGTCTCGGTTTCTTAGTGGCTAGCGAGGGACACTTGTCAATGATTGAGTGGGAGAATATCTTTAGTTGGTGAAAAGTGCCCATCACCTTTTTGTACCTTTTTGGGGATTCAAGGGAACTTCTACTTCACCACTACACTCCTTCCTTCGAGGATAGAGAGAGTTTTTGGAAGAAAAACTTGACACACTTCTCCTCCATTGAAACACTTTCAAGCTTTTATTTTTATGTTATAGTTTTTCATTTTCCTCGGTGTAAAGTTAACGTTATAGCGTCGTCTCTGTTCAAGAGTGGGAACCTTCAGTTTGTATCTTTTGCAACCAGTTCTCTTTCCTTTGCTTACGGTAATATGAGTTATTTAACTTGTATTTTGTTGATGATGCTCAACATGAGCTAAACACTTGTTGTTGGATTGCTTTAAGCTTGTAATGAACCTTTAGTTTTGTGTTTATAATATTTCACGTTTTGCGTTTCAATCTTTGTATTCTTAATTCTTTCAAACTTGTTTTTGGGTTGACCACTTAAAATGGGTACATTCATGGGTGCAGAAATAGTCCATGAATAGAACTCAAGGTTTGTTATGAATGAAAGGTTGTTTAAAGACATTTAAACAACGTTTGCTTTCTCTAGACATAGAAAATCAATAGTTCATAGGGCAAAAGCTGTGGGTTCTTTATTATACAAGGGTGAACTTATTTAGAACCTAGACATAGGAATCTTGTAACGAAACCCTGGCGTTAGTGACTGAAAAGCACAATATCAAATGCTAAAGCGCTTGACGCTATAGCGTTTGACGTTATAACGCGTTGCTTTTGGGGATTTACTTAGCAGATAGCATTCCAACTTACTTCTCTCATATCTAACCTACTCTTTTAACTGTTTTTATTCAAACACTCATTTTACTCTTACTTGTGACTAAACAAAATTTGCTACTTGTTTCACTAAGTGTAAGTGTAAGTTAAACTCTAAAATTAACATAAATCCTTGTGGAGACGATCTTTACTTTTATCACTATATTACTTGTTGCGATTGTGTACACTTGCACAACTACTTTTCGCACAACAAATATCCAGAGTCCACCATATTATGAAGACTTTGAAGAAACAACATAGGGAAGTAGAAGGAAATGAGAATTGGATGACTTTTCCAGAATGTGCTTATCTGGTTGCAAATAAATACAAGGCCACGATTGTTTCCTGGTATTGTGCTCTTCCATTTTCTATTTATCCATTTCTGATTGCACCAATCAAGACTGCACCGGTGTTCCACATATTGTTCATGGGTAACCACTTTGTTACGCCGGTTATGAAGAGAGGCTCTCCAATGCCAAGAACAATTACGCCATGGACAAATAATCGGAAACAGATAGCAAAGGACTGGCCCAGGAAATATACAGGACTTTGCAACAATACAAAGCTTTAAACCCCTATTCACATGCTCCTCAAACTATTGATTTGGGCAAAGATTGATATTGATGTATATTTTGTATTTCTTTGTCAATTTCATGATTTCGTTATGCATAATACAATTGTATTAAGACAATATCATGTTTTGTTTATCTAATTGAGGGATTTAGTTTGATTCAAGTAGTTCTTTTAGACCTCAAATTACAAGTTTTTTGGAAAAAATAGGTTGCTGTCCAGAAAGTAACTGTTTCTGTCAAGTATCAGGACGGTTCGGCCTTCACAAAGTCGAACATGTTCGCATTTCATACAACCGAACAGTACAAAACGTAGGATTCGATGGAGGTCGTCCAATCGAACCGTCTATTTTTGCATTGTTCGATGCAGATCCAGTCGAACCTGTTCGATTAGCCGTGCGCCGATTCGTCAGTCACGTGCTTTTCACGTGAGGGCATTTTGGGATTAAACCGGTTTTGGGGGTGTCTAGTGAGTAGAGGGGGTTGTACGAAGCATGGGCCGGAATGAAATCCAAGGCTAAGGGCTAAAGAACTAAGCCCAATTATTAGTTTACATCTTTTTTGACACATATTAGTTTACATATGAAAATAGTTATTATTCTTGACAAAAAAAGTTATTATTCTAAGGGTATTTTCGTCATTTTCATCCCCTTAGAATTAATATGAAAATGCCTATGAAAACAGTTTTTATATTTACATTTTTTTGGTATAAATTGGGTATCCTCTACGCGCAACTTAAAGACTAATCCCTCGAACTAGGTGGGACTGTATTATGGATTAAGCTTTTATAGTTACATTTGATGTGTGTGTGTGTGTGTGTGTGTGTGTGTGTGTGTGTGTGTGTGTGTGTGTGTGTGTGTATATATATATTACAGGTTGTTGTTTATGTTACAACTTTAAGCTGTTTGTGTTATGACTTGATCTAATATGTGTGACTTTTGTCTTCAACTGTGATGTCTTTTTAATACTTAGAATTTGTTTAGTCAAAAAATAAATACTTAGAATTTGTTTGATGTTGTTATTTACTGTTGTTTTTGTTTAAAAGTAATTCATTTAATTAATAGTGAGACAATCCGACCATCGGACGGGGGGTGAGGCTAGTATAAAATATAAAACTTGTAGATAAAATCATAATTTAAAAATTAGGATGACTGATTCCATCATATACCCCCAAGTTGGAGGGAAAGAAAAAAGATGTAATTGAATTGAATGGAGTAGATCCCACCTTGTACCACTTTATTTCATCTGTTTTTTAAAAATAACATGAAATCATGTCTAAACCTAGCTTCATCCAATTTTTTTATAAGCAAAATTGTATTGAACCGGAACACTAGGGGTACTCTAACCCAATTACAAATTACATAAACATTCTACTGGTTTAATTCACCAATCTGAAATGTCACAACCAGAGTTTCGATTGACTATACTAATAAACCAACCCCGGGAAATTGATTTAATATGATTAATAACAGTCTGAGCGTTAAAAACAACTCCTCTAAAAATGACATGATTCCTATGTAACCAAAAACACCACGATGCCGCTATCCATGGGAGATACCAAAATTTCGGAGATTGTTTTGAATTAGCTCGAATTTCAAAAGCAAGAAAATGATCAACTCCTTCAAGATTAAGCGTCGTTGAGATCTCCAACCAGTCTTTAACACCGTCCCATACCTGGTTAGAGCAATTGCAGCTGAAAAATAGACAGGATATAGTTTCATCAACGCTAACACAAAAAGGACAAACAGTACCGTGAGGGTCCAAAATGACGCCCCTTGAAACCAAAGCATCCCGAGTTGCAAGTTTACCAAGAAATAATCTCCAATCAAAGATTCCAATTTTAGAAGGAATGACAGACTTCCAAACATCATTAATAACACCTTGAACATCCAATTCCAAAGAACACAATTGAGCCGGATTTAACATAAACCGATAGCATGATTTATTTTCTTTTCTTTTCATTTCATCCTATACCACCAATATAAACATAGCTTTAATGATATATTTGATTTGATTTTACATCATATGCTAAGGGGTGCAAAAAGCAACCTCAAGAAAGTTAAGGTTGTGGTCTAGGACCCAATCCAGGAATGCGTTATAGGCCCTGCTCTCACTTGGCCTACGAGGGGAATAACTTTCTGCGGCCCCCATGCTTCTTAGAACCCCCTAGCTATTCATTAGAACCCCCAAACCACTTAATATTCTCAAAATACCCCTAACTTAAAATCTGATTTTTCCCCTATCTATTCCCTCTCACCCTCACATGTAACACCCCCTTCTACTTAATACTAATTTAATCAATAAAAATCAGAGTTTTTCAAAAACTTTTCCACGCACCTCAAAGAGAGTGCTACATTTAATAAAAACCGCATCAAAGTATAATTAAAATTCAAACGCATCTAGTGCGTGAAATGTATATCATAGCCACGTGGGTTAAAACCCTCAAAACCTGTTTAGTGTTTACAATAATCCAGAAAATAGTTCACAGCAGCGGAAAATAAAACTGAGTTCAACATACTTAATACATAATTTAAATCAGTTTAATACATAACATAAAATAACGATACTAAGACCCCATTCCCCGGTGTTACTAGATCGAGCCAGACCACAAAAAATCCCAAGGAAGCCTAGACATCTTCACTCAGAATCACCTGCATGTCGCCACGAGAGCAGGCAACATAAAATGCTAGGGTGAGTCTCTTTACATAAATAATAACAAATAAGATAAGCATTATATTGGAAAACATCTAGTAACAACAACCACAGAGATCAAGGCATCTACCATTCAATTAGAACACCAACAAACAACAATAATGAATTAATTAATCACCAACAAGAATTCAAAGAATGCATGGTTATATGCATGTGTGCAATATGCATGTGGATCCATAACCACCTCAAAACCCCGTCGGGCAACCACCACGTTTGGCCGAAGCCACCCACCATGTTTTGGCCGAAGCCACCCACCACTTTTGAAATGCATATGATTTATGTGACACCATGACAATGCATCACAACATCACAGATTTATCACATCAAGTAATATCTCACCACTTTGGCCGAAGCCCACATCGTTAATTGACCCACCTCTTTGGCCGAAGCCCACGTCATTTATTAACCCACCTCTTTGGCCGAAGCCCACGTCATTTATTAACCACCACTTTACCATTTATTAAATTGATTCTCACTTAAAGACCCAACCACCTCATAAGGACCTTTTCCACACTCAAGGACCATTTTGACCCACCAAGATTAATTTAGTACTCAAGGGATTATTTTGACACATTATGATTAATTTGGTGCTTAGGAGCTTATGTTGACATATTTGGATTAATTAGACACTAAGGGATTATTTTGTCACGCCAAGGATTAATTTAATTCTTAGGGACTATTTTGTCACACCAACGATTAAATTAATTCTCAGGGACTAAACTATCACTTAGACACATTTTGGACCCAAGGCGCCAAGGGGCAGCCACTTTGGCGCCCCACTTAGCGCAACACACACACACACAGCACAACACACACCCACAGGCGCCAAGTTTCTAGGAAACCGGGCGCCCCTCTCTGCCGTGCCACTTCGCAGCAACCCCCACACACGCACATCTCGCACTCAGCGCGCCAAAATCCTGGGGATTGGCGCCCACGCACGCACCCACACACACTGGCACGCAACACAGCAACACACACACTGGGCGCCAAGTTTCTAGCAACCGGCGCCCGCACTCAACTAACCATTTCAAGACGACGCACGCACACACCACCAGCGCGCTAAATGCCTAGCATTTGGCGCCCTCTCTACTACAGACACAACACCAAAGACTTGGACACACCACCAGCGCCATCTTCTCGGTGAAATGGCGCCCACACTCGCCTGGTCCACAACTAGCAAGCTCGGCGCCATTTTGCCTAGCAAATGGCGCCCTCCCACTTACACACAACGCACGCCGAAGCAAGATGCGCTAGGCGCCATTTGCCTAGGCATTTGCGCGCCCCTTTCTAACATCCCCACCAAACTACTTCAAACCCAATTTTCTTCCCAACAATTTATTTCTCACATAACAACACACATATAGACATTAAATCCACTTCATTAAATTATCATATTCACACACTTCTCTTTCATGGCAATATTTCCTCAAACATATAACATGCATAATTCACAACACACATTTTTCCAACAACAAGCAATATGATATCAACAAAATTAAGCATTTCATACATCAACCAACATACAATCACATCAATTTCACACAACAAATCATTCCTAGAGCTATTCCACCTATAAAACATATCCTACAAATTATTATAGATGTAATGGAGAGTCCCCTAACCTTGGGTGAGCTAAAACCTCCAAGCAAGCACCAAAAATCACCAAATGAAGCAAGCCTCCCTCTATTTCCAGCTATGGCCGAATTACCCTCTCTCTCTTGGGTGGAGATGAAATTCAAAAATGGATAAGAGTGAGACCATAGAACTAAAAGAAATGGAACAAGGAAGGAAAATGATGAAGATTGGGACCAAGAACTCACTTACCCACCAAGAATCAAAGAGAAAGCTTCCACCTTTTCCTTCCTCCCCTTCGCCCAGATTCATTTGTTCTTCCTCCCCCCTCTCTATCTTTCTATTTTCTTCTTTCTTTTAAAATGAGGTAATGTTGCCCTAGTTTAGGACCCCTAAGTTTTATGACTAGCATTGGGCCCAATAATGGCCCTTGGGCCTTATTCCCACTCCTACACTTAATTTATTCCACCTCCTGAAATAAAAATAATTCCAACTTAGTATCTTATTTAACATTTGATTAGACCCCTTTTAGATAAAATAAACTTTACTATATAATTAATTTAATTAAATGTTGCAAACCTTAAATAACTTAATTAATTAAATAATTAAATTATTTTGGGCGTTACAACTCTCCCCCACTTAAAGAATTTCGTCCTCGAAATTACCTGAATCGAACAACTCTGGATAAGCTTCCTTCATCTTACTCTCCAACTCCCAAGTCATGCTCTCACCCACCGCTCCTAACCACACTACCTTCACCAAATTGATCTCTTTACCTCTTACAACCTTCACTTCACGATCTTCAATTCTAACTGGCATAGTCTCCACTGTAAGGTTTTCTCTCACCTCCACATCATCCATCTGAACTACATGCGACGGGTCAGGAACATACTTCCAAGAATCGGGACACATGGAATACATCATGCAGATTAGCAAGGTTAGGTGGCAATGCCACCCGATAAGCAACTTTCCCAACTCTCTCTGAAATCTGATATGGTCCGATAAATCGTGGAGTTAACTTCTTAGACTTCAACGCACGACCCACACCTGTCGTTGGAGTAACTCTCAAGAATACGTGATCACCAAATTGAAACTCTGTGATCCTTCCTCCTCTTATCATGGTAACTTTTCTCGCCTACTCTGTGAGGCTTTCATCTTCTCTCTAATCATCTTCACTTTCTCTCGTGGTCTCACGCACCACCGTGACCTAGCACCACACTTTCTCCGCTTCGTACCAACATAATGGAGTCCTACATCTCCTCCCGCATAATGCCTCAAAAGGCGCCATCCCGATACTCGAATGAAAATCATTATTGTAAGTGAATTCAATCGGTGGTAAATGAGAATCCCATGAACCTCCTCGCTTTCAAGAACACATGCTCTCAACAAATCCTCAAGTGATCGAATTGTCCTCTCCGTCGCCCATCCGTGCGGGGATGATATGTTTGAACTCAATCTCAATTTGGAACCCAAAGCCTCTTGCAAACTTCTCCAAAACTCGTAAGTGAACCTAGGATCCCTATCGGACACAATACTCGGAGGCACACCATGCAAACTTCACAATCGTCTTAACATAGATATCTCGCCAACTTCTGAATCGATAAGTAATATTAATCGGTAAAAAGTGTGCGATTTAGTCAATCTATCAACAACCACCCATATAGTATCAAATCCTCACGTAGTAGTCGTGAACCACCACAAAATCCATGGAGATACTATCCCACTTCCATTCAGAAACATCCAATGGTTGCATCAATCCTGCTGCTTCGATGTTCTACCTTCGATTTCGACACGCGTCAAGCAAGCATACACAAAGCCGAGCCACATCTCGCTTCATACCAAAGCCACCAAAACAGTCTTCTTCAAATCTTGATACATTTTAGTGGCTCCCGGTGGATACTCAACTTACTCCGATGACCTCTTCTAGAATTGCCTTCTTGATCTCATCATCACTAGGAATACAAATCCTTCCACGGTACCTTAACACATCTTGTACATCTATCACATAATCTTCACTCACGAGAGTGATCAATCCCAACCGCAATTTCAACTAATTTAATGTCCTCTTTTGAGCTTCCCTGATAACATTCAAAAATTCATTGTGGATCTTCAACACACCCAATCTCACACTCTTAGGTGTCACCTCGCAGACTAAACTCAAATCTCAAACTGCTTCAATTAATTCAAGTTCTTTCACCATCATTGCAGATACATGTAAGGATTTCCTACTCAAAGCATCAGCTACCACATTAGCTTTCCCCGGATGATAGTTCAAGCTAAAGTCATAGTCTTTCAACAATTCCAACCATCTCCTTTGCCTCATATTCAATTCTTTCTCAATCAAACAGAATCATCGCAATCCTTTATGATCACTGAACACCTCAAACTTAGAACCATACAAATAATGTCTCCAAATCTTCAAGGCAAAAACAATTGCCGCAAGCTCCAAATCGTGAGTGGGGTAATTCTTTTCATGAATCCTCAACTGTCTTGAGGCATAAGCCACTACTTTACCATTTTGCATCAAAACACCTCCTAGTCCCATCTTAGACGCATCGCAATATACCACAAAAGGCTCTCCAGATTTGGGCAAAGTCAAAACAGGTGATGTTGTCAACCTTCTCTTCAATTCTTGGAAACTTTCTTCACATTTGGAATCCCACACAAACGCCTTTCCTTTACAAGTTAATTGAGTTAATGGAGTGCCAACTTTGAAAACCCTCAATAAAACTTCTATAATATCCCGCTAATCCAAGAAAACTTCTAATTTCCGTAACTGACTTAGGAGCCTCCCACTGCATCACCGCATCAACCTTAGATGGATCTACTGCAATCCCATCACCAGAAATAATATGACCTAGAAAGCTCACTTCCTTCAACCAAAAGTCACACTTTGTGCGCTTTAGCATACAACTTTTTCTCTTTCAACACCTCTAGCACTAATCTCAAGTGTTCTGCATGCTCCTCTTCGGACTTAGAGTATACTAGAATATCATCTATAAAGACCACTACAAACCGATCCAAGTAGTTATGGAAAATACGATTCATGTACTCCATAAACACCCCTGGTGCATTAGTGACACCAAACGGCATTCTGAGATACTCATAATGCCCATATCTCGCCCCGAATCTTTGTCTTACGAATATCCTCATCTTTCACTTTAATCTGATGATATCCTGACCTCAAATCAATTTTGCTAAACACCTTCGCACCTACTAGCTGGTCCATCAGGTCGTCAATTCTCGGAAGTGGATACTTGTTCTTGATTGTCACTTTGTTCAGCTGTCTATAATCAATACAAAGCCGCATACTTCCATCTTTCTTCTTCACCAAAAGTACTGGCGCTCCCCAAGGCGACACACTAGGCCTTATGAACTTCTTCTCAAGTAAGTCCTCTAGCTGACTCTTCAACTCAGATAATTCGGATGCAGACATCCTATAGGGAGCCATAGACACGGGTCTAGTGCCAGGCACTAGATCAATACCAAACTCTACCTCTCTTTCAGGTGGCACATCAGGAATTTCATCGGGAAACACTTCGGGAAATTCACGGACTATTGGCAACTCTTCAATCTTGGCTTGGCTCTCAATGGACAACGATGCCATCAATGTAAACAGCTTAGCTTCCTCCTTCATCGTTCTATGCAATTGACCAGAATGCAACAATGCAGATTCTTCCCCCTTAGTAAAAGGAAAGCTCACGGATCTACTAGCACAATTAATATGCACTTGGTTATCAACTAACCCCTCAAAACCCCGTCGGGCAACCACCACGTTTGGCCGAAGCCACCCACCATGTTTTGGCCGAAGCCACCCACCACTTTTGAAATGCATATGATTTATGTGACACCATGACAATGCATCACAACATCACAGATTTATCATATCAAGTAATATCTCACCACTTTGGCCGAAGCCCACATCATTAATTGACCCACCTCTTTGGTCGAAGCCCACGTCATTTATTAACCACCACTTTACCATTTATTAAATTGATTCTCACTTAAAGACTCAACCACCTCATAAGGACCTTTTCCACACTCAAGGACCATTTTGACCCACCAAGATTAATTTAGTACTCAAGGGATTATTTTGATACATTATGATTAATTTGGTGCTTAGGAGCTTATGTTGACATATTTGGATTAATTAGACACTAAGGGATTATTTTGTCACGCCAAGGATTAATTTAATTCTTAGGGACTATTTTGTCACACCAAGGATTAAATTAATTCTCAGGGACTAAACTATCACTTAGACACATTTTGGACCCAGCGCCAAGGGCAACCACTTTGGCGCCCACTTAGCGCAACACACACACACACACAAAGACAACACACACACACAAGCGCCAAGTTTCTAGGAAATCGGCGCCCTCTCTCTTGTGCCACTTCGCAAAGACTCCACACACGCACACCCACACACTCAGCGCCAAAATCCTAGGGATTGGCGCCCCACGCACGCACTCCACACACACTGGCACGCAACACAACAACACACACACTGGGCGCCAAGTTTCTAGCAAACTGGCGCCCCCCTGCACTCAACCAGCCCCAGCACGCACGCACACACCACCAGGCGCCTAAATGCCTAGCATTTGACGCCCCTCTCCGCATGCACACAACACCAAAGACTTGGACACACCACCAGGCGCCATCTTCTCAGTGAAATGGCGCCTACACACCTGCCTGGGCCACCAACTAGCAAGCTCCGGCGCCATTTTCCTAGCAAATGGCGCCCTCCCCCACTTACTTACACACAACGCACGCCAGAAACAGTACGCTAGGCGCCATTTGCCTAGGCATTTGGCGCCCCCCTTTCTAACATCCCCACCAAACTACTTCAAACCCAATTTTCTTCCCAACAATTTATTTCTCACATAACAACACACATATAGACATTAAATCCACTTCATTAAATTATCATATTCACACACTTCTCTTCATGACAACATTTCCTCAAACATATAACATGCATAATTCACAACACACATTTTTCCAACAACAAGCAATATGATATCAACAAAATTAAGCATTTCATACATCAACCAACATACAATCACATCAATTTCACACAACAAATCATTCCTAGAGCTATTCCACCTATAAAACATATCCTACAAATTATTATAGATGTAATGGAGAGTCCCCTAACCTTGGGTGAGCTAAAACCTCCAAGCAAGCACCAAAAATCACCAAATGAAGCAAGCCTCCCTCTATTTCCAGCCTATGGTCGAATTACCTCTCTCTCTGGGTGGAGATGAAATTCAAAAATGGATAAGAGTGAGACCATAGAACTAAAAGAAATGGAACAAGGAAGGAAAATGATGAAGATTGAGACCAAGAACTCACTTACCCACCAAGAATCAAAGAGAAAGCTTCCACCTTTTCCTTCCTCCCCCTTCGCCGTTCGCTGTTCTTCCTCCCCCCTCTCTATTTTTCTATTTTCTTCTTTCTTTTAAAATGAGGTAATGTTACCCTAGTTTAGGACCCCTAAGTTTTATGACTAGCATTGGGCCCAATAATGGCCCTTGGGCCTTATTCCCACTCCTACACTTAATTTATTCCACCTCCTGAAATAAAAATAATTCCAACTTTGTATCCTATTTAACATTTGATTAGACCCCTTTTAGATAAAATAAACTTTACTATATAATTAATTTAATTAAATGTTGCAAGCCTTAAATAACTTAATTAATTAAATAATTAAATCATTTTGGGCGTTACAACACACACCCCATCACATTCTCATTCTCCCTAAAAACTACCCTACAACCAAACCCACACCCCTTCAACTTCAATCCATCATTTTCGTGCGTTTTCCATCAACAATCAACGACATTTCCTTCCATCGACATCTAGGTACGTTTCTTCATCTTCTTCTTCGCATTATTTTTTTTCCGATGTTTCTGGGTTGTTCGGCCTTGCAGCGGTCGATCTTGGGCGACCAAACGTGCGCTGAACACCCTAGTGATGCAACTGTTTAGTTGTTGTTCGATCGAGCGTGCATCGAACCTCTTTGGGGGTGTTCGATCAAGCGTGCGCCGTTTGTGGTCGAACCTGGCACGGTCGAACACCCTTGATTGTTGTTGTATGTTGATTTTGACTGATTTTTACTGATTTTTGACATTTCAGTTGATTCTTTACAGTATGGCTTACACAATGATACGAGGACGTGGACGTGCACGTGGACGTGGCATTACTGGTCAGGAGCAGCCCGAGGGTCGTGGGTGTGGACGGGGACGTGGCACTGATGGAGACGAGGCCGACACTTTCCACCTTCCAGTAGGTGAGATGACCATCACCTTGGATGATGTCTCACAGCTCCTCCATATCCCTGTCACCGAGTAATTTTATGACATGGTAGAGCCTAGCAAGATCGAGGCGCATGAATGTTTGGTTCAGTGCTTGGGGTGTTCATATGATGAGGCGTTTGCTATTGTACCTGAGAGAGGATGTAGTGTGAAGGTGATCTGGTTGAAGAAGGTCTACAATGATGCCATTGCGGCGGAGAGGTGGCTGGATGCAACTCGTTGCTACTTGTTCATCTTGTTGGGCAAGACATTATTTTGCTCTACATGGTCAGAGATATACAGCAGGCTAGTAACTACTGTTGGGGAGCTATGGCACTGGCTCATCTATACCAGCAGTTGACTGAAGCCTCCTCCCCTATGACAAGTCAGATTGCTGGATTTTCCACTCTCTTCCAGGTACTTGACTTGATTTCAGTTGGTATAAGTTTATGTTCATTATATGTTGTTCGATCCCTAACTTGTTTTTTATTTATCACAAGCCTGAATTTTCAAACATTTCCAGGGGCAATTATTTGGTACCAAGTGGTTGAGGGATGAGTACAATGAAGAGGAGCCACGGGCTAAGAGGTGAGAGTGCAAGAGGGCAGATGGGTCACTGGCTCAATTCAGGGCAGCTCTAGATCATCTTAGGTCAGAGGAGGTGACATGGATGCCATTTGTGAACACATATCACAGACCTATGGAGGGTATCACCTATTTTAAAGGGCATCTGCGTCATGGTTCGTCTATGGTGGCATATAACGCTGATCGGATGGTTAGACAGTTTGGGTGGATACAGGGCATCCCACAGGACCTTAGACCCACTGGACGGGCGGTAGTCACAAAGGAGCAAGCTAACGCCGTGTGGATGGAATTCAATATGCACCTTATTCCTGAAGGTGAGCCTTAGTTCCTGGGATGCCAGACACAGTCCCAGAGTACTTTGTCTGGTATAGGAGTGTATCCCACCCATACCTCAAAACTGCATAACTACCCCTTGCTTCTTTGCAGAGTTTAGAGAGGTATGATGATTTAGTTTAGTGTTTCAATGTTTTTGTTTGCATTTTTTACTTTATTTTGTGATTAAAGTATTTTTTTATTGCCTTATAGGCCTTGCCTGAGACCCTTGGCCTGTATGATGAGATGGAGCACGTGCTGGAAAGTGTTGGGATTCCACGTGGGACCCGTGGCTGGAAGATTGTGGAGAATTTGAAGGCAATTGCAAAGCCATTCAAGAGGGGGCTTAGGAGCTTTAGTTGTGCCTCCCATGCTAGGGCTGTCTCCCAGCCGAGGCCACAGTAGTTGTATTTTGTATTTGCCTTTGCTCTGGATTTAATTCTAGTTATTTGTAACTTTTTCTATTGCATGGATTGTACCTATACTTACTGTTGGCACTTATCTATCTATATTTTATCGTTCTAAAATTGTTATTTTATCGTTGAAGGTAGTTCGGTTAACAACTCTTTAAAAAAACCAACATCAACACCGTTCGACCCTCACACATTCGACTATGTTTGACCTCCGCTTGGTCGAACCTGTTAATTTGGTCATTTGGGGTGTCTGAGTAAAATTAGCAGGTTTGGTGCTGCGAGATTCGACCTAGGTCGATCAACCGTGCGCCGGACAATGTTTAATGTTTAAAAATAAATAAAAACCAATTTTCAGCAAGGGCTTTTGGTCTTTTCACCCCAAAAAAGAGGTGTCTAGTGAGTAGAGGGGGGCTATACGAAACATGGGCCCTTTCCGCACCCACCCAAGTGTTGACAAAAAAGAAGCATCCACCTCAAGTTTTGTAATCTATTTATGAAATAAAATAATTACATTTCATAATCGATTTAATTCTATATTTTTTATTTTGATTGGTGAGTAATATAATAATATAATATTATAAATAATATTACTTATGGTTTATATAATTTATGCATATAAATTACATAATAATTATAAATTATATATTATACTATATGTATATAATAACTAAGTTTATGTCTAAAAGCATCTTTAGTGACGATGTGTTAAATAGGTGGACTAAAGTGAGTTTTGTGGACGCAAACTGCCATGTAAAATCTTAGGGCCCGTTCGGGGTGGTTCTGATTTATATTATACTATATGTATATAAATCTTACAACCGCCAACCACCAACCACCACTCCGACCATCGTAAACACCACTTTGACCACCAATCTGACCACCGTCAACCACCACTTTGACCACCGCCAACCACCACTCCGACCACCGTCAACCATCACCACCGACCACCACTCTGGCCACCGTCAACCACCACATTGACCACCATCAACTACCACTCCAACCATCAACTACCACTCCAACCTTCACCAACCACCACTGACCACCGTCAACCACCACTTTGACCACCATCAACCACCACTCTAACCATTGTCAACCACCAGTTCGACCACCGCCAAAAACCATCACCACTCACCACTCACAACCACCGACCACCACTCTGGCCATCGTCAATCACCACTTTGACCACCATCAACCACCACTTTGACTATCGTCAAACACCACCACTTTGGCCACTGCCGACCACCACTTTGGCCACTGGTAACCACCCACTTTGGCATCCACCAACCACTTCTCTGACCACCGTCGACCATTTCCAACCACCATTCTGACCACTGTCAAACACCACTTATACGATCACTATGACCATCACCACCAATCTGACCACTACCGATTACCACTAACCTGCGTATGTCGATAATTAGCACTTTCAACCTTTGTTATTAGTATTATTAAATAATAAATAAATTATATAGTTGTAATATTTTAATTTTTTTCAAACTTAATGTTATATATTGTTTTGATTAAAATAAGCTAATGATGAATTTTTATTTTTATGTTCATGTTTGAAAGTGATTTTGATTTTTGAAATTTCTTAACAGAAAACTGATTTTGGTTTTTGAAATTTTTAAAACTCAAAACAGAAACTGGTTTTGGTTTTTGAAAATTAGCAACCCATAATTGACAAAAGTAGTTTTTAACTCCAATAAGGGTTGCTCACCTGACCGTTTATTTATATTTTTGTATTTCTATTTAGTTGATTCAAGCATATTTTATATTTTGATTAGAGAGAAAAAGCTATACTACAATTTTAGTTTACATGCTCTATTTTTTTTTTTTTTTTGCCAGCAAGTAAATTCAACAATATACACTTATACTATTTTTTTTGGTGGATATGTTCCTTATACTTATCAGAGCTTATAATTGTTTTACCATTTAAAAAACGATGCTTTAGCGTATGTATATTCCTCGAAACACCAAGGATACATTTGATTCGTATAGAGTAAACGATGATGGAACAATACTAAACAAAATTGGTTGCATGTTTTTGGTAAACAATGGATAATACATACAAAATAGCATAAAGTTTATTAGGAGAGTCTTTGTAATATAGAACTGTATTTTATTGAAATAAAACCCTAATTCATTTATTGAATCTGTTTATAATAAAGTAAATTAAAACAAAAAACAAAAACAAAATAAATCTGATAAAAAGATGGATTGATCCGAGTGGTAATTGAGTTCGGATCTCAGTCCAAACTCTCAAGTTCAAATTTTTGGTGGGACAAAAACTCTATTAGGACATCGCGCATTCATGTTGATAAGTAATAAGTTTAAATATCATTTTAGTCCTACAAATATAATGAGTTTTGATTTTAGTCCCCATAAGAGAAAAAATTGGTGTTTGTCCCTACAATTTCCAAAAACATCACTATTAGTCCCTAAAGCATTTTTTTGTTTAAAAATGATGACGTGGCTTTATCTTATTACGTTGCTTGGAACTAAAATGAAAAATTAATTATATTCATAGAGACTAAAATGAAAATTTTAGCTATTTGGAGGGACTAAAAAAGAAGTCACGTGTGCTTTTTTAAACACAAAAAACACCTTAGGGACTAAAATTGATGGTTTTAGCAATTATTACCAGACTAAAATGGAATTTTATGTTTTATAAGGACTAAAACCAAAACAAACACTATCAAATTACAAATCTACCATTTTCTAAAACTCACTTTTTGATGACAATCACTATCAAAATTACCAATCTACCATTTTCTAAAACTCAAATTTGAGGATAAATATGTCATTCTAAATTATTTTTATCTCGCTTTTTTATTTTTTATGGATCTCACTTTCTCACATCATTTCTTAACTTTTTAGTGTGTGTTTAGTTCTGCAGTGGCGAGAATTGATTCTGGTAGAAGTGATTTTGCAAAATTGAGTTTAGTTAAAAGTGAGTTGAACGTAACATGATTTTTGTTTGGATACTTTTATTGAATTTTGTCCATTATTGCTTTTTGGACAGGTTGTATTAAAATTGCTTTTAAGTGTAAAATTATCAAAATGGGTCTCACTTTAAAATTACATTAAAAACTTCAAATTTGATAAAATACCTATATTTATTTGTTTAGATTTATATTTCACTTAACAACAACAAGAAAAATATTTAAAGAATAGAACTCAGATATTCGTTTGTAACATTAAGATATTGTCAAAATAAACATTAAGAATTGCTTCAAAAAAAAAATAAACATTAAGAAAAAGAGTAACAGTAAAAACAAATATATAAGTATATAAGTGGCAGTAAATAAACAAATAAAAAGAGAGGGCAAATAAGGTATTTATGCGCTGCAGTACAAGCCCAATCCATATATTTCATCCCTGACCTAGATGCAACTTTACATCGCACCAGCAGCAATGGAAGGGGTACCATCACCATCACCCTTTTGTTGAAGGGCAATATGATAAATTGCTTGAGAAACAACATTCTGACTGCATAGAATCGATTTCAGTAAAAGCAGAAGCTACACAAGGGAAATCGATTTCATGAAGAAGAATCAATTCTTCAACTATGAGCCAAACATATTTTTTTCTTCTGAAAAAATCATGTTAAACCGGTGTAAAATCGCTTTTGGAGCTCTCCACCGCCAAACCAAACGTACGCTTAATCTCACATTTAAAACTCATATTTCTCTTTCCTCTCCCACTCTTATCTTTCTCAATTCTCTCTCTCTCTCTTCACATTTTTTATTTTTTTAAATCGCCGCCGCTTGCCAGTACTGTTGTAGTGTGAAGAAAATATTCTAAAGTTATAAAACTTCGTTTCTTATCAACTTGAAAGATTTATTATAGTTGAATTCTATCTGAATCTATCTATACAAAGAATACGATGTTACAGTTCATACTTGGGTAGGCTTGAAGATCCAACACAGGGTAGTCGGATGCGGTGGCTCGGCTAGATCGACTGTGGTCCGAGCTTGGGAAGATCCTCTGTGGTTGAAGTCGCCGCGGTGGTGGTACTTGCAAGCACTTCGATGCTTAAGTTAGCAACAAGAGTGGAGAGGTGTGGTAAGAATGAGAGTGTACCTGACTTGGAGGGGGTGTATCCCTATTTATAGACATCGGAGTCGAGGCTGAACCGTTGGATGAAGCCACTTTCATCAGAGCCGTCCAAAGTCGCCTCGCCGCGACGACCGGCCGAGTTAACGCTAGATTGGGCCTAGTCCAACTCTGAGTTGGGCTTGGCCCAATCCGAAACAGTGTCCCCCAAGTCGAGGTCGACCAAATAGGATGAGGGTGGCCTCGGCTTGAGCTGCCAGGTGTCGTGGAGGGGATGACTGGAGGCCGGAAGAGTCTGTGCTTCCTCGATAGAGAGAGTCTGCACGCGACCTTCCGGTGTTTGAGTGAGTTGAGGCGGAGGTGCCACATTGCTTTGGGGTTGTTGCCGAGACTGAGCTCGGGTCGGCGGACGTCCTCTTGGAGCCATGGAGGTTGTGAGTTTGAGAATGAAGATGCGAGAGCAAGTGATGTGCTCCCACCGTGGTCGCCAATGTTCGTACCTAGGTCGACTTGAAGATCCGGCCCAGGGTAGTTGGATGCGGTGGCTCGACTAGATCGACGTTGGTCCGAGCTTGGGAAGATTCTATGTGGTTGAGGTTTCCGCGGTGGTGGTACGTGCAAGCACTCCGATGCTTAAGTCAACAACAGGAGTGGAGAGGTGTAGTAAGAATGAGAGCGTACTTGTTATTTATAAACGCCAGAGTCGAGGCTGAACCGTTGGATGAAGCCGCTTTCATCCGAGCCTTCTTAAGTCGCCTCTCGCTTCACGACGCTGATTGGGCCGGAGCTAAGGCCGAATTGGGCCTGGTCCAGCTTTGAGTTGAGCTTGACCCAGTCTTACACACTACCCATGTGTATGCATGAGTATACTTTTAGTTTTTTTTACATTAACCTAAAATAAAATAAAATAAAATAAAATAAAGTAAAGTAAATAAGACAAAAATAAAAATAAAAATAGAAATGCAAATTTCTCCAAAAAAATAATAAATAAAAATGCAATAAATCTGACTTGACATCACTCACATCACAGTGATAAACAGTAGAATACAAGCAAAAACCTATAACCCCGAGTTTTGAACTCACTCACTGCCTTCCAAATCCCGAAACCCTAACAACGCAAGAATCGCAATTCTTGAACCAAAAATGAGTATTCGAAAATTGAGTTCCGAGGAATCGCGAGCACTCTACAGTTTCCTCAGAGCAGAGCAGCGCCCACTTCATGAGATCCTCGCCGAATTCAACTCCACCGTCCCGCGGACTAGGCATTTCACTCTCTGTTCCTACCTTGTCATGCTCCTTCAGGTAACCCTCTCTTCAATTTCAACTTTTCTGCTATATATTCAACTTCATTAGGGTTTTAGGATTTTTCATTTTTTTTTGTTTTTGTATTTTTCAATCTCAATTCCGGTAACCTTGTGCTGGGTTTTGCTATCACAAATTTTGTACCTATAGTCAGATGCTGATTTTGACATGTTTTGTAGTTTCTTTTTTACTATCTTTTTGTTAAGATCATTGGGAGAAAATGGTTCTGATTTGAAATGATGCGGTGGATTGGGCGTGGGGTTTTGATAATAATTTTTGAGATTTATTCGTCCTTCTATTTGATTGGATATAGTGTTGAATGTTGTCTAATTGGAATCTTTTGTGCACAGGACAACAAGGTTCTCAACACCATTGAGCGATTAATAGCTTTTGCTCTGCTAGTTGAAGCTTATTCATCCCAGAAACCTGCTTCAAATCCCTTCATAAGCTTTATCATAAACGTAAGCTACTTCCTGCATTGTAGTATCTTTTTTAAATTACTATGCTGCATGCATACAGATACATGTATCGAGTACAGTAAAGTACAGGACATGAGATTTTTTAAAAAAACTAAGTTACGGATACGATAATATAATTTTAAAATATATACAAATAAATTTATATAAACATAACTAGATTGTATAAATGATAGCAAACACAAATATAATGTAAGAAAAATAAAAATTAGGATTATTGAATTGGACATTTACATAATGAAAGATAGGAAAAAACTAGTTTATATAGCAGAAAAATAGGGAAAGAATATATAATGTAATAGGAAAAAAATCAATATCATAAAAAAGGGAATTGAAACGCTTAATTTTTTATTTTTACTAAAATAACAAACATATTTTTACGTTGGATCGCAGGTACGACCAATAACTTCCCAAAAAGTAACTTTGTACTCTAGCGAATTACTCATTGTTATGATTTTAAATTTTTTTGGAACGTACTCAGGAGTTCCCAACTAGTACTAACGTACGTGTATGGTACAATTATGTTTTTCATTTCGGAGTACTCATGCTTCGGAGTTTAATTACTATTTTAGTGAATACGACAACTACATGGCGTGTCTTATTCTTAGAGATTAGAACCATTTTTTTTGATTTGAAAAGAGAAGAAAAAATTGAAGAGCATGAGAATGATAAGATTCCTTCGCAAAGACTCAATAAATAAACAAAGAAAAACGGGCAAACACTTTAAATAAGGCTTTACCATTGAAATCAGCTAAAAGATTGTCAATACGAGATAGATGGCTCAATAAAATGGGAAATCTTGTTCTGATATGGGAAGCCAAGATTCTTTCTGCAAAGAAATTTTCTCCTGTTTACAGTTTCTCAAATCTGAAACTATAAAAAATAGAAAACTGTAGTAGCAAAGGGGAGGAGAGAGATGGCTCTGTCTGAATGTAGTGTAAAACCTTTGAAAAAACTGCCAACGGAGATACGGTCCATGAAGCTAGAGTGTTGTTGAAGACTCAACCTCTCAAGTTTGTGTAACCGGTCCCATAGAGGAAGCATAGCTACAAGAAGTTCATAAGGACTTAGATAAGAAATGCTCTGTTTGAGAGATTGTGTTTGGATAGGCTTTACTAGCTGATGATAAGCTGGAATTATTTAAGATTATGTAATCTACAGTAACTTGAATTCACAAATTTGTCCTAAATCTCTCGAGTTTATGTGTCTACCCGATGGTGAGTGAACTGAGTTAACAAGGTTTTGTCACTTCGAGATCAAACTTTATGAGTTTATGGTTAACTCTGCAATTTGATGCCACTGAGTGGATTACATGGAAGATAGTCCAATTAAACTGGAGAGTCAGGTCGAAAGAAATATATATGAAAAAACCACTAAAAAAACTTATTGCAAATGTTGTTGGAATTTCAATTTTAATAGTGGCCGTAGTGTTTGTTGGTTTATTTAGCCAATCTTACCTACTAAATATACTGGTTGTTGTAGATCTAAATATACTAATTTTTAGGTAACTGGTTTTTTGGAAATCTAAATGAAACTCTTAGTTGAAAGTTGAAACGATTATGCAATGTTAATAACATGCCTACTGATATGGCATTGATTTCCGTCTCTGTACTAATACGTTAGCTTGTTCTTTTTCTACCATCTTCTTTGAATACATGTAATGGGGTTTTGCCATGTTACTGCATTATGTGACTGTTGAGATGAAAATAATTTATTGATTTCAGGCTTCCTGTCATGAAGGGTCCAAAAAAGTTGAAAGGGCATTTATTCTGCAACTATTAGGTGTTGATGGTCCCAACAGTAGCAAAGAGGTTATATTCTGGTTTATTATGTCTTGAAAACACCGTGATATTAGTTGTTATCACTTATGGTCTATATTGATGTTTTTTCCTGTTCAAGACATTTCCTATTTCTAGTTAAACGTCATTTCTCACTATCTATTAGCTACTGTTTATCTGAAATCAGAGCCTGGGATGAGAAATAGATATTGTTATTAGGCATGTAGGCACTGGGCATTGAAAGATTGAAAGAGGCATGCTTTGTCTTCTGTAACCAGGGTGCATTTAGTTGGAGAGTAGAAATCTTTCTCACAAGATGTATAGATGGGGAATAATTTTCTTAATGGTTTCTTTAAGTAAAATATTGGTATGCAAAGTCATCAGGATAAGGTGGGAAATCCCAACTATGCTGGGACCTCAAACCTTACCTATCATTTGCGACATACCAAAAATTTTATCGATAAAAGAAACGAATACAAAAGCATGGGGGAAATAATCGAAACCCATGAAAATCATGTAAATCCGTAATTAGGCAGACCCCACCTATCACAGAAGAAGTCTATTCTAATAAAATCCAAAATATGGTCCAGCAAGAAAATATTTGGAGACAACTCCAAAAGAAGCTAATTTATCTGCACAATGGTTTCCTTCTCTATATCCATTACATGAGAAACTTTAAAATCAAATCTATCATTAATAGCACCACAATTTATCCACCTATTCCTAATCTTCCAAGGGACCAAGTGAGGAGAGGAAAAGGCCTATAACACTCAAGAGGAATCACATTCCAGTTGAGTTCTGTCACCCTTGCCAGCAGCTATGTAGATTGCATAAATGAACACAACAGCCAAGCACTGCACCACTACGGTCTCTAAAGATAGCACCCCCTCTAGCACGACAAGGGGACCCCTTTGCTGCTCCATCATTATTGACTTTATTCCAACGACAACTAGGTGGCATCCAATCAACTTGAATAATCTTGGGGGCTATGGAAGGGTGACCTGTAACTCCCGAAGATCTAAAAATAATTAATTCATCCACAACGTTGGACGTGTGCTTCTTGGTGAGGTTGCCAGTAGAGCAGTGGATGCTATATCCATATTGATGGCTCCTCTAACAACAATATTCTTATTACCAAACTAAATTGATTTCTTGTATCAAATCACCCTGAAAATGTAATAACTGCTGCTTTGATAATCCCCCTAAGCTGATCACTCCATGAAGTGTTGCAAATATCAAGCACTGTCTTGATGGAAGAGGAGTGTATGCGCATATTAATGACTGGAGACAGCCAGAGCCAGTGTTGCTTGGCAATTGGCATAGCTACACCCAAAGAAAGGGAGTTCAGCATATTCTGCATTAGAGAGAGAGGCATAAGCTGCAGACAAATAGTAATACAACCACACTTCTGCAAATGAGCTTGAACCAAGCACAAGAGGCATGAGGAGGCCTGAAATATGAGTAGGCATCTTTAAAGCTAAGACCGTCACTGTTTGAGTTTTGCCACACGAGTTAATCTGGAGCAGAAAAAGAGGGAACTGTATCCGTTGACGGCACAACACCTAATTAATGGGGTTTATTACTGCCTCAACTATAAGATACTGCTAGTTAAATTGTTTTATTATATTTCCTTCAGTTTATCTTGTCTAATTTTTTCCGTGAGTTCTTATCCTCCTTCCAATTTTTTTTTCATCCAAAAAAAGCTCTTTGATCGGAGCTATCATTGTTAGCCATTAAATTTTATTTTAGATTGAATTTTTTTATATGGGATGTTCTTTGTTGGCTAAACATGTTATTACTTATTAGCATGTTTCCAGTATTAAAATCTGTCTTGTTTTGCCTCAACATGCATATAAAGATTTGAGGCATGTGTGCATCAATTATACACGAATGATGTGTTTGTTGTTGGTGGACAATTGCTTCGTTACTCCATCTTCTTCATTAGATGTTCATCTTTTGTGGTTTGTAATTTCTGATATGTTTTTCTTTCACTGGATGATTGCAGTTTCTTAAACAGTCTGCATCAGATTACGTGATGAGATTTGATCAGTCATTCCATGTAAGCTACCAATGTTATATATATACATATTTGTGTGTGTGCGCGCGCGCTGTGATGCATCCCTGCTCTTGCAAATGTCTTAGGATTGCCCTTTTGCTGTACATAATGTGGACTTTTATATGTATTTTTTCTTTCTGATTCCAGGAGTTCCCTCCACTAGACCATTTGCAGCAGCTGTTTTCTGATAAAAATCATCAAGAACCATATCATTGGTTATCTAAAGAGGGTTTTGTAAAGAATGTAGTCCCAGATCCTGATGTTCCCCCAAATTGTGATACAGATTCATCAGAGTATGGCCCTGTGCAATGCAATGACTAAATTATGAAATTTTGTTTGAATTACTTTTACTTTTCTTGCATCTCTTCACTGGCTTGTCATTGCTAATTTAGAATGACCAAATCAAAGATTTTGTGCATTATACTAATGATCCACTTATAGGTTTGTGTTGCGACCTGGAACAAAACCTAAACTTGGCACCGGAGATAAAGATGAAGCAGTAATTGGGTTATTGTCAAATCTTTCACTGGAAGGACTAAGTCCTCACTGGATCAGGCCTCTTCCACCAAGGCTCCCAATACTTGATGGGGAGGTACTGCATATTTGTGTATGCAATGTTTAATTCTCGAGGCTTATGTATTCTAACAATTTATGCTGGCAAAACCCTTTTCAGCTAGTTTGGCTCAACCCCGATGAAAATCATGACCTTATGTGGGACTATGGTATGTGCGTCGATACTAGTAGAGGGGCTGCTGTAAGGGACTTAATTGCAAAAGCTCTAAAGGGAGCCCTTGTGCCTGCGCAACAAGAGGTGATTATTTTATTAATTATTATTATTTGATAGAAAAATAAATTCATCAAAATGAGTATCAAAAGAGTAAATCTCTGTGCATCTCTGTTAAGGACCATGTGCTGATGAAAGCCAAATTCTTAATCTCTTGCTGAAAACATTCTTAAAATGAGTATCACACTCTAACCAAATATTGCACATCGCCATAAGAATTTAGCCTCTATACTTAGACCAAAACCATCAAAGGTGTAGCTTTCATGTCTTTGTCCATGGGCTTAGGACACACCCTGCATTCACTATGAGAAAAAAATTGTCTATGCTAGATTTTGCTCCACTAAAATGTAGAGTTCACGTTGTAGAGAGAAGTGAGGCATCACAATTCTCAACCATTAATTACAAAATCAAGTGGTAAATATGAAGGGCTTATTTACTGAGAAATTGCTTTCTGTTTTGATTTTCATTCTTGATATTTCTTGTCGATGATTGTATGGGAAGAGGAAAAAGCACCGAGTTGCGTGGCAACTCCATAACTCCTGCTTCTGCTAACTCCTTGCATCAAATACTAAACTTGTCTCGTTACAGCCATTGATGACTGATTGAGGTTGAGATACCCGAGCTTTCGCACAATTGTTGAGCAATTTCATGAACATGGAAATTTGTTTAGTCTTTATTATTCTTAAAAGTCACTCAAATAATAAAAGTATATAATTTTTCTAAAATAAAATTGATTGCAAAGCTGCCCCCCGTTTTGCTTTGTATCTTGTTCCATAGTTTTGTACATGAAAAATGAACTTTTTTGCTTACCTTTTAACTGTTTCCCATACAAATCTTAAAAAACAGAAACGTAGTTAATAAAGGGGCAATTTTGCTATTTAATTTTAAAGTAGAAAATGTTGTTAGAGTAAACAGGCCCTGACATATCACATATCCTTGTTTTGTTTTGCATGTCATGTATTACAAATTGTTGATTTTCTAGTCAATATTTGGAAATTTCTTACTTTTCCCTCGAATAGAGATTTCACTTGGAAAGGTTGTGCATGTCATAAAGGGATTGTTACTAACACCCAAGGTTATCAAAATCGCGACTTTCTCGTAAAATTGTACGATTATACAAGTTTACAAAGCCTCGGCAATTCAAGTCGCATGCAAAATCGTAATCTTATCAGAATTGTGAATTGCACGGTTTTGTGAGTCAAGTCGCGATTTTTAGGAGCAGAATTGCATCTGTCTCTGTTTCTTCTTCACTCTTGCTCACAGTTTTGCATCTCTGCATTTTCTGGCTTGATCTGCGTTTTCCGGCCAGATCTGGGTAGAAGGTGACAAAAAGAATGAAGAAAAAGACAGCAGAAGAAACACTGGAGGAAGACGACGACGGTAGAAGAAATGAATGAAGAAGATTCAAGAAGACAGCAGAAGAAATAAAAAAATACAGTAACCTTACGATACGGCTGCTGAAGTAAACTAGTAGTAACACAAAAACTAGGGTTTGTAGTTCGTGTAATGGGCTTGGCCCAAAACTAGTGTAAATAACGCTTACAGCAGAAGAAATGAATGAAGGGGAAGACTGAAGAAGAATATAGCAGAAGAAATAATAAAAAAGAAGACAGTGACCTTATGTTATGCCTGCTGAAGTAAACTAGTAGTAACACAACACTAGGGTTAGTAGTTAGTGTAATGCGTTTGGCCCAAAACTAGTGTAAATGACACTTAGCTATTTTTTTTTTGAAAAAACCATACTCATTTTTCTAATCACACCCCGTCTTGTTTTATTTTCAATTTTAGTTATGATTTTACGAGTTACAATCTTGCTACCCCTTCTCGAACCTACTTAATTACTTAGGTATAATCCTACGATTCTACTTGCAATTTTACGAGTTATGATCTTGTTACCCTCCTCCCGATTTTACGCCAAATCTTGATTTTGATAACATTGCTAACACCATTAGTTAGTTGGGGAGGTTGCAAACCCTCATAATCCTGTCTTGTTGCTCTGTAATGAAGGGGACTTTCCCCAAACTTGGTCTGATAAATTTCAGTTCATATCAGTGATGGTAGTGGAACAATATAAGGAATCGATGAGGAACTGCTTAACATGCACCACACATAACATGCACATTAAGGAAAAGCGCCTTGTTTGGTATCCAATCCTGCAACTTTTTAATGAGATTGCATGATGGTCCTATTATTACATGTAAGGAAAAAGTTTTTTCACTCTTACGTTTGGTTAAGGAAAGCTAAGAAAACCCACGGGAAACTCTTCTTTCTATAATGGTATAGATAATCTGCTGTACAGAGTCCTCCTCGCTACAAGTTGCATCTGCAGTATGGAAAGTGATGTGTACCTTTTTTCTTATTTTCTCAAATGTTCAGTGAAGAATAAGTTTTTGATTTCCCCCATTTTCCCCCAATCCAGCAAGTCCTGGAGGAGCTGGCAAACGATCCGAAGCTTGTATATCACTGTGGACTGACTCCAAGAAAGTTGCCAGTACGTGTTTTCAAAATCTTTTTGATGAATCACTGAGCAAGCTTGGTCTGGATGTTTTGTTCTGATTTTATTCTTTGCCAGGAACTGGTGGAAAACAATCCCCTCATTGCAGTTGACATTCTCACTAAGTTAATAAATTCTCCTGAAATAGCAGAGTATGCAGTTTACCTCTTATATCTGTCTGTCTTTTAGCTTATATAATATCCAATCTCTATTATTTTCTTTATTTCTATTTGCTTATTTATGGATACAGATACTTTACAGTACTCGTCAATATGGACATGAGTCTACACTCTATGGAAGTTGTGAACAGGCTTACAACCGCAGTTGAACTGCCAGCAGAGTTCATTCACATGTACATAACTAATTGTATATCATCTTGCGTGAATATCAAGGTATGTCACTTTGCCTCTGCGCTGTTCAGCTTTTTATATTCCGTGGGGACAGAGCTATTGGTTTTCACTAGAGGAGTATGTTTCTGTATTAATAAAGTTTCTGGCCTTCTGTTCTGCTGTATTTGTAAATTGTAGCTTTTGTAGGGATATTAAATTAAGCTTCTGTGTGATATTTCGTTCACTTGTGGAGGTGACATAATAAATTTGATGATGATAAGATTATGGGAGAGTTTGGAATGACAGAGGGGAGGAAAGAGGAAAATAATTGTCATTAAAGGAGGGTGTTAGAGCTTAGATATGAAATTTGACTGAAATCTCCCATCTATTTGCTTCTTCTGGCATCATAAACTGCTTTCTAAGCGGTTTAGCTCCTTGACTTCAACACTACATTTGTCAAACTGGACAAAAATGTATCCTTAATTCCTCATGAATGGGGGACACATTTATGTACATGCATTTGTACTGATAACTATGCCCTTATCTAAACCAGCCACACAGCCACATATGTTTAGCCGAGTGCAAGAATGGTCCTCAAAAGAAGTTAAATCTTGCATTATCTGACCATGATGGTTTTTTAGTGTTTGTTCAACCTCACCGATTCTAACATTTTTTCAAGATCCTATGGTCAACATATATGGAGGGATAAATAATCCGGTGAATGTTGTGCCACCATTAAGTTTGAACTGATTTTAATAACATTTGATTAATTTCTTTTTTTTGTGGAATTGATTCATTTAAGAGGATGAATAAGTTGCAGTTCACAATGTGCTGCATGTTGAAATGTGTCTATGTTTTACTCATCGTAGATGTTTCTACACTACAAGGTTTTATGATTGCTCCTTGTTTTTATTCACCACTATTATGCTGTTTCCATATGAAAAATATGGCTAGAAAAATATAAAATAATTTTTTTTCTCGTATCCATTTGTCTCTGCACTATATATGATGACAAAATTAGTGCTATTTTTTGTAATTTGACATGTATGCTTTCTGCCTTTTCCCTCAGGATAAGTACATGCAAAACAGGCTTGTGAGACTCGTTTGTGTTTTTTTGCAAAGTCTAATTCGGAACAACATTATCAATGGTGAGTTTATCCAGTTTTTCCTGAAGCCTGAAAACTGTTGTTTGGGAAGGAATTTGGTATAATTGTGTTTATGCATATATTGGTTAACTCTGTTGAAATATATATTCCTGATCGCGACAATATTATTAGGATATTCTTCTCTTGTATATAATCATGGTTTATTAAGATTGATATTAGGATTGATTTAGTCTAGATTTATTCCCTTAATTAAGGGATTCTCCTTGTACTGTCTTTGACTATAAATAATATCAAGCTGAGAGCTAATCTCTCAAGTCATCCATAACCTATGAAGCACCGACACAGACACAAACACCGGACACCGTTTTAATTTGAAAATTACAAGTAATTGAAGTGTCCGGTGTCGGTGTCGACACCGACACGCGTGTTCAACCGAAGTGTCGGTGCTACATAGTTTATAACAAAAATACCACCCTTGTTCTCATTAAACTTAGAGATGGGTTGTTGCATTCATGTTTATCATCATCATCATCATCATCATCATTATCTGTATATTAATTTCCTGATACACTAAAAGAGGAACGGGAAATTGGCTGCCTGTGACTGATATTTGTAGATGATCCTACCTTGCAGTTAAAGATCTGTTCATTGAAGTTCAAGCGTTTTGCATAGAGTTTTCTCGGATTAGAGAGGCAGCTGCATTATTTAGACTTCTCAAATCATTGGAATGATCGATGGATGTTTTAACCTGTTAATTTTAATTTCTTTCATGTCCAACCCTTCCAAGACTTCTCTGTAGATATATCCTACCATATCTAGGTAGCGTCGTTCTGTACTCTTTCCGATTATTATGGAAAATAAAGATCCTAGTTTGTTGGCGTACATATTACAGTTTAACTCTTCAGACTTCAACCATTGGCGTTACTTCTATTTAATTGAAACGGGCTATTTACTAGTTCAAGGAGAGCAAGTGCGAATTGAGGATATTATTTATCACATATATTGTTTTTATCCAAATGGGCTCTTAGTTGATGCCATTTTATCTTTTTCTACTTTTAAAATAATAATTATTTTAGAAAATTAATTTTAACTGTCTTTTTTCGTTGAGTATTAGGACTCATATTTTTTCATAGATACTTTAGAATTTACCATCAATTTTAATGTATTTGTTCGTATGACACTTTTTCACGCAAATAATGTTCAAGTTGAAAATATATGAAACCGTTGAGTAAGTAGAGTTTTGATTGAGATTATTAGAGCAGTTTTAGTCAAGTTTATTGAATTTTATGTTTATGGAATCAACAATCCTAATTGATAGAAGGTAAGATATGTTATTTGCATCATTATTTATCTATTTCATTTAATCATTTTGGACTTAACATTCCTGCACTAGTATAATAATCAAACTATTTATGGAGAGAGAGAGAGAGCTAGTTAAGCAGCACCAAAAAAATCCATGGGGCTAGAGCCACTATAGTCTGTCTTGCCTCTGTAACATGATATATGATGTGCAACATTTTATTTGTATCTCGCTCGAGTAGTTGTTCAGATGGTGAGCTAAGTGATACCGAAGGAGTGCAAACAAGATGTCTTGGGTTCAAACTCGGAAAACTCCCTAATTACTAACAACTAATATTTGCCTATCAAAAATGAATTTCACTTTATTTGCTATTAAAAACATTTTGTAGCTTCATAGTTTAGAAAAAGTAAACATTCCCTCTCCTTCAAAACTCTGCTGCTCACAAAATAATACTCTTGGGAATAGTTGCATACCTCATACTCATACTTTGGGTGTGGGATGCTGTGTTGCCTCCAAGGGACAGTTCGTTCATATTCGGGTTTGCTCAAAAGCTTGATAGATAGATGCAGTGTTTTAGAATCTGAAATTTGGGGGATTTACCATGGTGTTTGGGGCAAAGGCTGTTGGAATTAGTCATGCAAGGATCCCCCCTATCCTACAGAAGCACAATTGAATCTTTGGAATCAGAGTTGAGCTTATTATCGACTACATTTTTTAACTACTGAATTGAAGAATAGTTATCCCCAAAGTAGTCAGTCCCACTTTGTGGCACAAGTAGTCAAGAAATACAAGTGTTACTATTGATCAGTTAATAACTTCATGTTTAAGCAACACAAATTTTAAGCAATTAATGTGGTGTTGACAAATGAATAAATAGAGAAGACAAATGCCTAAATTAGGAAGGACCACAACAGTGGATGGAAACAAGACAATAAACAGCTTGTTTTTTGGAGAACAATCAAATACTAAGAACTTGCCAGGTAAACAACCATTCATGACTCAACTATGATGATGTTTAGGAAGGTAATAGAGTAATTGAGTCTTGTCACGCTCATTGAATAACACTAAACTTTTCCTCTACAATTAACTCTCTTTCACCCTCTTTTTACCTTCGATCTTCCAAACAACACAAAGAGCATCGACCCAGTGCTTCTAGGTTTGATTCTTGAAATAAACAAATTCAGTGTTGACTAGTGCGAAATTTGTTCATAAATACGAGCGAATTTAAATCTTTCATTAAAAGTGTTGAGACACTCCGTGAGAAGTTAGTTAGCAATGATCCGAACTAAAGAAAAATCTTCCAAACAATGTGGTCAATCTTCTAAACAAAGCAATAAATTCTATCCTTTTTTCTCATTTCAAGAGGATGGAATGATTTCAAGATGACTAATTTTTTTATCACATAAATGGGGAATGTACTTTTTTTGCATAGAATAAAGTTGTCATTTTAAAAAAAAATAGAAATTTGGTGATCAAGAATGCAGTTTTTTGTCTGGAGTACTTCAACCCCACTTCCGTGTCTAGGAGAAAGGAGATTGACTAATTTGAAGTTTGGCCGAGAGGTAAGTAAAGTCTAAATCCAAATTGTTTTATTGTTAGAGATCAAACTCCGGTTCTACTTGAGCCCATCCCTTTAGTTGGAAATTGTAATTGTTAACGATTAACCACTCGCACCCGACTTTGGAGTTTGGTCAAGGGTACATTTGATTAGCTAGCTTTTTTAGAAAACAAATAAAGCCAGGACACTTGAGAAATTTGCATAGAGAAATACTAAAGCACCTAAACAAGTTGCAAGGAAAGCAAGTAAAGACAGGAGGAGACTTGAGAATCACCAAAAGTTATAAACCCTCAATCATAAATGTTTTGTGGAATAATTGTACAAAGAGATTGAAAAAAACCAAAGCAAAAAGCACATCATATCCTTAATATATCTCTCCTGTACTAGATATAGTGACCAAAATTGTCGTGTGACTAGACCCTAAATCATCACTAGACATTAACTAATGGCATGAAATGATATACTTCTGACTTCATCCATCAACTGTTCTATTGCAACTGCATGTTGGTAATGACCATAATCAGCAAAACCATCCAAAGGAAACTTCCTTGTAGATTTGAGCTACCTGATAAAAACAAAAAATCGAATAGCAAAACAAAGTAGGAGTTAACATGCACAGAATAAGGTATTGAGTAAGATTTACAAGATTTAAACATTGGTCATAAGGCAACAATGTTACCGTTGCGCCAAGGCGCTGGGATGAGCTAAGACTAAAAGACGAAAAAATCGAATGCTGCATTGTGAGTTAGCCATAGAGAGTTGTGACCTTACCCTCATTCTTACTGTCATCATTCAATGCTGCTGGTGCAGGAGGAGATGATGAGTTTGTCATTGATAGTCCAAGCTCAGAACAACCCATTCCAAGAGCACCTTCAATACAAATTTCAAATCTAAAGTAAGTTATCTCTACTCCTTTGAGGCACAATGTGTACATAGATAATAACATTTGTTTACATCATAATCAATGAATAAATTATCAGTGCCAGCTCAAGACAAGGTCAGGTCTAAAGTTAGTTGATGCCTCAGAGTGAACAAATCATGAGAATAGACTTCATATGTGACATTTTTATAAGTTATCAAAATAGCGGTGATGATGCCATAAAATTAGTTGTCCCTAATTATCTTTGCGGCACCGACACCTCGGGTTGAAGACATGTCCAGTGTGTGACACATGTTGTGTCAGACAGACACCAACACTTCAATTACTTTCATTTTTAGTGTCTACGTGTCTGTGTCGTGCCAAGTGTCCGGCTCGATGCTTTATAGCTAATTATTCCCCTAAAGCAAATGGTTTTAACTAAGAGTGAAGCTTGAAATCTTACATTGTTTGAAGCAAGGAAAGGCAGTGACATTGAGGAGATTGTAATAGCCAGAATCACATGCACAATTATAGGAGAAAACAGATGTCTTGCTGCATGATCCTCCTCCACAATCAACCCAATGACAAGCTACAAGAACATAACAGAATTATTTGATATCAAGAAAAACATTAAACAGAAAATTTGAGATGGCTATGGTTGTATAGTATCTTTCAATTACCATCAAATATTGATTCATTTGCTTTTTTTGCCTTTTCCGGAGCAGGGGCAGGTGCTTTTGAGCAACTGTAGTTGATTGTACCTATAAAGAATAATATGATGCAAACATTTCAGCAACCAAGAAAGTAAGATACTTTTAATAAGAGAACTCAAGAACTGTTCAAGAAAATTATAATTCAAATCTTAATATAATAATCTCCATCCATGTTTAAATAAAAGCAAGAAAATCTCAAGCATTTAAAAGTTTGGCATGATTTGCACTCCTTTGTTATCTTTGCTTCTAAACTTGTGTGATTTAGACCATTTTCTACATAATAGACATTTCACCAAATACCATGGACCTTTTCAACATATTAAAATGGACAGCAGAAGAAAACATAATAGATAGATAGATAGATACTGTGTTACTACTTAACACTTAAACAAGTAGAATTAACTCCTAAGACCCATCCACTAAACCACAATCATTGAATCTCATTTAAAATGCTAATCCATCGATTACATCCCAGCTCTAGAACCGATAACCAAGTGTTAATTTTTGTAGCACTGACACTTCCAATTGAAGACATGTTAGGTGTATGTCGGACACCGACACAGGCACTTCAAACCAGTGTTTGCGTGTCCGTGTTTGTGTCATGTGTCTGTGTAGGTGCTTTATAGGTGTTAATACAGAGAACAAGAAGATAGCAGTGAATAGTTTAATTTGTTGCATGAAGGAAATAGTTCTTACAATTGGGAATTATGCAAGGAAGAAATTTGAGTCCACCACCCTCATCATGATCATTAGAAGCAAGAGCTTGCTTCCAGCCATGATCACACACACATTGAAAGGGGATAGTAGTATTGGTAGAATGTTTACAAGTTCCTTTCCCACATTCCACTTCTTTGCAAACATCATCTGAAACACATCATCATCCAAACAAACAAAACAGTATGTCAGAGTCAGAGCAATTCAGCAATTCAAAAAAAAAAAAACTTGAGAATACCCTTTTGGTTAAAACTCACGAAAACCAAAACCCCTCAAATTAAAATCAAGAATCACAGTATTCCTTCCAATAGAGAAATTGATTGAAACAGAATAGAGAGAGAAGAAAGAAAGAGTTACAAACCGAAGAGGGGAGAAAGCAGAGGAGAAAGAAAGTCACTTGTAGCTGAAAGGGGTTGCAGAAGAAGAATTGCAACAAGAGGTATGAAAGTTGTAAATGCCATTTCTAACATATAATAATATAAGAAAGAGAAATAAAGAAAACTTAGATTAGATGTGGGGGACTTATTATATAGTAGCAGAAACAAACGATTTCGACGACTACTAGTTAGGCAAGTTTGAAAATGAAACGTGTTAGAAATACTAGGATTTATGGAATGGGCAGAGTGAGTGAGTGAGTGGTTGGCAGTTGAGTGTTTGACTGTGTACAGTGTACAGTGTATGGTTAGTGGTTACCAATTGTGATGTTGCACGTAGTAACAGTAATTAAGGTTATTTATTTATTTGGTCATGCAACCGGCCGGCCTAAGCGAAGATTAGAATGTGATGTGATTTAATCACATTGATAATTAATTGTGTTGTCATGTTAGCATAGCAATAGCGTGTAATGTATGACTGACCTTGGAAAAAGTCAATCTGGTTTTTTAGCGTGTAATGTGATTTGATCACATTGGCACCTGGTGTACAATTGAACAACACCGTTGGATTTCTATATTTTTAATTTAATGGTCAATGGCACAACAGTAACACATACTAAAGTTGTTTGTTGGTAGCAGTCTTTAGTCCAAACTATGCATTCAGGAAAAAATCTAATTTGTTGTTGTCATTAGATCAGTCCTGAAGACTTTTTTTCACCCATGTTTTTGGACAGAGAATGCTTGGATTCATCATTGTTATGACCTTCTTAGGATGAGAAAACTTTGATGCAAGGATATGGATCTCAACACAAAGGAGAGGAGGAGTAGGCACAATACTTCCTATTTCTTTGAATAAAAAGGGAAATATTCATCATGCTGTGATTCAATAAATGATTCCTCATCAGACGAAGAATTCTACAAGGCAAAAATTGTTTCTTGATCGGCAAAACTTTGTTCAGAATACAAGGATTCTAAATCTCCTTCTAAAGGTTGAAGAGAGTTGATTAACTTTGCGACTTTGTGGGTCTTATTAGGGAAATTCTTTAAAAAATATTATTTTTCTCCACAAACGATACATCTTTGATTCTAGCTTTTTCCTCTAAATCGTTTCTTCTTAAAGAACTTCAAAGCTTTCTTTTTCTTTCCCCTTTTAAAGGATCTGGAAGGTTTGGTCAACCTTTGCCGGTGATTTTTCTTCTTCGTGGTACAATTGCACTTTTTATCTTTACACTTAATCTCCAAATAAGGTTTTCTGCACACCTTGGTGAACTTGGATTTTTGTTCTACAATGAAAAATGTCGATGCAGTTTGCATAACTTCTGAAGTGCTTCTAAAGCCATCTAGTGTATCTAGCTAAGGCTCATGGTTTTGATATCCATTGAGTTGTTGTTGTCATCTCATGGTAATGAGGAGACATAAGTATTCTTGAGACCAGTGGCGTATCTAGGACCTAGATCCAAGATTGTCAAGCGAATTAATTTAACAATTAATATATATCGTTGTGTAGAATTTTTTTTATAACGTTAGTCAATCACGAAACAACACGTCATAAAAAATGTTTGACTTTATCTCACCTACCTTAAAAAGTTTTTACAGCGATGGTGTATACCAATTAAACATATTTCGCTCTTCTAATTTGGTAATTTTGGTCTTTGTGATTTTTCGTTGCACTTTTAGTTGCTAAAAATCATGGATTGTGCGATTTTATTCTCTTATTTTTCCAAAATTCAAGAATTTTGAGGACCAAATTAATACGAATAATATTTGGTTTTGAGGGGGAAAATTGTGAAATTAAGAAAAATGGGAACACAAATTGTCAAAGTAAAATAAAAAGACTAAAATTATCAAGTTAACAAAAATCAACATATTTGTTTGTGAGAATAATAGACTTTTTTTTATCAAATGAGACTAATTTAACTATTGAACTTGATAATAAAGTTTGTTGGAGTAGCTACATAACATATTATTTGGGTAGCTAAATTATAATATACCTAATTACCTATATATATATATATATATATATATATATATATATATAATTTTTGGATAACCAAAACTACCCCTTAGTTACACTATCAACTGCTCCTGGAGTTGCAATAGGAAAGAGTAACTAAGAATGCAAAGAGAAGAATAGTAGCAGAATGTGCAAAATATAAACCTAAGAGTGTCAAAATATGTTTTTTATAGGGTTATTGGTGCACATTTTTAAATTTAAGGGTGTGCAGTTGCACACCCTCACATACATGTAGATCCGCTAGTGCTTGAGACTAGGGTTGTTCGCGGTGCAGTTTGGTTCGGTTTTGAGACAAAAAGTGAGCTGAACCGCAAGGTATAATTACATGCGGTTTGGTTTGGTTGGCTTCCTAAAATAAAACCAAACCAAACCAAACCCAACCAATGCGGATTGAATTGGTTCGGTTTTTTCTAAGACAAAAATAATTTAAATCGGAGTTAAAATCAACTAACATAAAAGAGGCTAACATAAATCTTTAAGAAAAAATCTACTCAAATATATGTAGTATATAAATCACTCTCTTTTAATTTTTCTCAAATAGCTAAGACAATGTTTAAAAGAATTTGAATTAACTATTTTGTTGTAATTTTTAAATATAGCATCACAATATGGATTGTTTGTAAGTGAGTCAAATAATTAATTAGATTTAGGCTAGTAAGTGAGTGAGAGTTGGGTTGTAGTTGCATTTGAGTTAGTAAGTTAGTAAGGGAGATTGTAATTCAACAAGTCTTAGTGTTACTTGCGGTTTGGTTTGGTTTCAGAAATCAAAACCGCGAACCGAACCGATCCGCGCGGTGCAATGAAAAAAAGAATAAAAAAAAACCGATCAAAAGCGGTTTTTTTGCGATTTTCGGTTTGGTTTGGTTTGATTTGCGGTTTCTCTATTGGTTTGGTTCGGTTTTGAACACCCCTACCTGAGACAAGGGTCATTAAATCCATTTGGAACATAATACCTTTGGGACATTCTTTGGTAATGTTTTCCAAGGTCTTTGACTTTAAGAGAACAACATTTCATTTCAAAGAATTCTTGTCTGCTCTTTCTATCAAATACTTTCATATTACCAATAATTCGTTGTGAAGAACTCCAAGAACAGCAACGGCATTTTCTTGTCTATGCAATTCATCTTGCTTGAATACACCAATATTATGATACCGTTCTTTCAGCGTGCCCGTCATTCTGCAACAACATTGTACAATGGTTTTGTAAGTATATGAGCCTGTTTTCATCATCTGAGTATCAAACCATGCATCACATTCAAGAAGTCTTTTCCTCTAACGACTAGGTGGTATATCATCAAGCGTAAACAAAGGACCACTAGTTACTTTAGTCCTTTCAGTGACTAGAGTCTCTTCATTTTCAAGTGAAATGGGCCTTTTTATTTTACATTCACCAAAAAGAGTCTAGAAATATTAATGTAATTTTTCTCAGTTTCTTATTTTGAGAAAAGGATTCAAAAGTTGGATGAGATTCTAATGTCTCCTTAGTGGACGTGTTTGGGAAGAATTATCTTCGTCAAAAGAGGAGAAACTTGATAAACTTTCAACACTTTCTTTTGGGGATTCTGTTGGAGGGGTAATTTTCTTGAGAAGACTCATAATTTTCTTTTATTGCCATGACTTGGAAACTTTTATATGGAATTTCTTCTTTTTGGAATTCTGGAGAGGTGTTTCAGGAACATCTTGGGAATCCGGTGATGACACACTTAATCGGTGACACACTGAGCCACACTTTTCTCTTTCTTTGTGATCAAAATCTTTACCGAAAGTTCTTTCTTCTAACATCTTCCTTAAATAATGGTCTAGCTGAGAGACTCGTGCTTTCAAGTTTCTATAGTGTTTTTGTATCTTTTAAGACAAAACTTTGAGGTTCTCATCTGTTTCGTCTAATATTTCTGCAATCTTATCTAAATTCTTATCAAGATTCTGAAGCACGTCATTTGAGCAACCATATTTTCTGATTGCCAATTGAGAACGTCTTCGGCTTGAGTCAAGGGTTTAAGCTTTCCATCATGCTGGATTTCATTTGGATGTATAAAAGGTTTGGATGATCTATTTGTGATGGGATCCACTTTTCTTTCTAGAGCAGGAACTTGTTGGTCATAATTTGAAGCTGAAAACATGAAACAAGGGATTAACTTAGTAATTTTTGGAGGATTCAATGCTTTACAAAGGTCAGATGGAGACCATGTAACAAGAGTAGGGTCATCAGGTGGTAAAAGGTTTTGTAGACAGGGTATTGTCATTAAGAGTTTGAGGAATCTCTAATTCAACATATTGTTATTAGTTTGTTGTTCTAAGGCTACATTGATCAAGTCGAGATGACTGAACATATTCTTTCATGTGAGGACGATTTGTAGAGATTAAGCTCTTGATCGATCAAGTAATTGATTTTTGTCTTTTGAAAATATTATATGGAGGGGCGGTATGTTTTCAGCAATTTGGGCATCATGTGGGACATATGAATACTCAATAAGGTTTTCTATTTTATGGAAATCAGTTTTTACAAGACTTGGGAAGAGACAGGGAAGAGGTGAGAGTAATAAGTCGAATATCCGGTTCTTGTATTTCCATGGTTAATCTGGTTTCCTCCTTTATTACATTCATTCCATATGCACCCTTCTTTTCTCGCACAAGACGTGTGTGGCTCGATACCATCTTGGCGGGAGCCTTATATATCATGAGATTAGTCTTAATTGAAATATCAAGCGAGACATAAAATAACTACACATACGCACACAAACGATGAACTACGGCGTGAAGCTCTGATAAGAATTAAATCGAACATACTGATCAAAATAAAAAAAATTGAACATTGGACGTGTTGCCATATAAGAGGAGAACAGTACTAACCATACAAATAACACTGTAGGTAAGTTTTCTACTAAAAATTACCCAGAAGATATATGTGACTTTTTGGTTCATCATATTTAATAGTTTAATACAATAAATGTATTGATTTCGACCTGGAATAAATATGTTGACACAACTTCCATTTTAAATAAACTCAACTAATGGTATCATCATCAACAGACCTTAACTATTGGTATTGATTGACACTACCCAGCAGCTGTCCTATTGTAACTGCATGTTCCATATGACATTCAGCAAAACCAGCCAAATAGAACTTCCTTGTAGAATTGAGCTACCTGATAAACCCAAAAAATTAAGTATTAGAAAAAAAAAAGGAATTATCACCTGGATAAGGTATTTAGCAAGATTTATATCCTGTAATAAGATGCCATTAACAACGTAAAAATAAATAGCTTAACAAGTTTATTTCTGGCCAGAGAAATTAGAAAAACAGTCTTAGTTGAACCTTATATACCCTCATTCAATCCTGTTGGTGAAGTGAGAGATGATGAGTTTCTCTTTGATATTCCAAGCTCATAACAACCCATGCCTAGAGAACCTTCAATCCAAATTTCAAACAAGTTAATTTCTACTCCTTTGGGCCACAATGGTTTTTTAACTAATAGTGAAGCTCGTCTATAAAGTGTTAACTCAGTGGTAAGAGTTTGACATTGTAACTCTAAGGGACAAAGTTCAAATTCCCTCCGGGACAATTCTAAATAAGACGTTAGCTAGTATCGCTTCAATTAATAATTGTTGAAGTCCAACATGCACTAAAGATATGGCCATAGTAATTCTTATTCATTCTTTGAAGCAAGGAAATGCAGTGTTGTTGAGGAGATTGTGATAGGCAGCATTGCATGCACAATTATAGGAGAAAAATGATGTCTTGTTGTGGCATAATCCACCTCCACAATCAATATAATGGCAAGCTACAAGAACATAACAAAATGATTTGATTTCAAGAAAAACATCAAACAGAAATTTGAGATGGCTAAGGTTGTTGTGTGTTTCAATTACCATTAAGTAATGACCGTAATGTGAAATTGGACACTAATTGGAGCAAACGTGGTTGATTGTACCTATAAAGGATATGATGCAAACATTTCAGCACCCAATAAAATAAAATACTCCCTACGTTCTTTATTTTTGGTACTTTTGGCTTGTTACACACAAATTAAGGTGGTACTCTATCTAGACCTATTTATAAGCAAAAAAACCCTTTTTAGGTTCATTGGAAAACTAATGTATTTAGACTATAATGTAGTTCAGATACATTAATTTTCCAATGAACCTAAAAAGTGACTTTTTGCTTATAAATAGGTCCGGAGGGAGTACTAATTTGTGTTAGTCAAGTACTAAAATGCCCCTTTATAATGTCTTGGGACAATTGAAATCAATGTAAAAGAGTCTTAGAACAATAAATCTATACTTTGAAACTCTAAATGACTCAATAAATATAAATGGTAAATATCAAATAAAAACTATAAATATGCGGCATTCTTTTCTCAACATAAGTATGAGCCTCAAAGCCCTTGCTTTAATAGTTGCGCCTTAGGTCCCCTCTGTCAACCACGTTAAAAACGGATGAAGGACAATAACCAAGCCGGTGCCCTGAGCCCTTAATTTAGACTCTAGTCAATTGGCACACGCGCGCTATGACCATATGCCATGGTTCTTGTATTTAGGTCTAAATTTTGTTTCAGTCAATTCCCAAGGCCTTTGAATCCATCATAATACTTCTAATTAAGTATGAATCAAGGCATGATAAAAGTGTTTAAGATGAAAGATCACTATAACTGTCATCTATCGAAATCATAGACCCTAAGTTCAATGTCATCAAACTAAGGAGACCCCAGAGTGTAGCTCAAGTGGTTGAGCTGGGTATGAAAACATGAGAAAAGATGACAAAGAGTTCAATTTTTTTTTTAAGAAATGGGGGCTTCCGCAACAAAAACAAACAACTAACAAGAGATACAACGTGAGAATGGAGATTTCCAAACTATCACCGAGCAAAATAGGACCCACAAATGGCAGGCATTGCTAAAAAAAAACCAATGACTCCGAGAGACTACAACCTAGAAAAGCCAACTCGTCAGTACAATGGTTTGCCTCACGGTAGATAGGCACGAGCATTAGCAACTCATGAGTTCAAATCGTAGCTAGTAACCTATTAGAAATATTAGTTGGTTAGGAGTTGTTAAATTCTGTTAGGGACCAGTGGCGGATCTACATGTATTCCAAAGGGTTCACGCGAACCCCCCGGAAAAATAAAATTAGCACCAATACCCTAGGAAAAAATGTTTTTGAACCCCTTGAAAAATATCTTTTGCACCCAAGTTCCTAATTTTGCACAAAAGTTATTAGTTTTGCACCACTCTAATACACCAAACTCTCACATATTTTATTTTAAAAACAACTTTTCTCACTCATTGAATTGGTTATTGTTCTTATTATCCTAATTTTGAATATGTTAATGCTATTTAATTAGTAATTTGTGTTAATACTACTCCCTTCGTTCCTAATTTTTGATAGTTTTGGCTTGTTGCACACAAATTAAGGTACCACTAATTTGTGTTAGCTAAGTACTAAAATACCCTTTTATAGTTGTCTTTGGATAATTAAAATCAAAATAAAGGTAATTCATTCTTTGGATTTACTTTAACTTTTTGCAGTGAATACTTTAATTTTTTGCGGGAAGGAGAGAGTTGTTACAATTGGGAATTATGCAGGGAAGAAAGTTTAAGATCTTCTCATCATTGGAATCAAGGGCTTTCTTCCAGCCTCGATCACACTCACATTCAAATTCGAAAAGGCTATCTCTTCTCTAGTAGGTTTGCAAGTTCCTTTCCCGCATTCTATTCCTCTGCAACTTCACCTGAACTCATCACACAATTAAAACCAAAAAAAATATATAGCATATCAATATAGATCCAACTACATATTAGAGAAGAAATAGTTAGAAACCATAAATGGGAGGAAGCGGAGGAGGAGGAATGATGTCACTTGTAGCTGAAAGGGGTTGAAGAAGAAGAATTACAACAAGAGCTATGAAACTTGTGAAAGCCAGCCATTTCTAACATATATATATATAACTAAGAGAAATAAAGAAAGTTCATAACTGGAGGAGACTTAATGCATATAAAGGACTAGTTAGGCAAGTTTGAAAACGAAAGGTTTTTGAAAAGGGTGTTTGTGCATGCATGTGATGGTATGCTATAATGGTATGAGTCTTGGACGAATCTATATATTCTATCTACTTGTGTACATACATATATAATGCTTTACCCATGTGATGGTGCACGTACATAATGCTTTTTTTGGTCATGCAACGGACCAATGTACGTGAATGTAAAGTGATCTTATCTTGTGGTGAAGCTGAGAGGCTGGAGGAAATCAACTCAGGTCGGGAAATAAATGCAATGGGGAACTTAATTTTGGAGCCATCGCATGATTCTGATACAAACAATGTCATCGTTAAGTTGAAGTAGGTTGTTCTTCGCTCCTTGTTTAGGTGTTTTGTTGTTCTTTGGAGCCAGCCATTTTTGGTTTTTCCGTCTTTTCTGTCGCTTTGTAATTTCGTTTTTGCAAATTTCGTCTTAATTGAGTCAACACTCGGGCTTGGTCAAGCTCTTGGCTTTAGACCAACCTCTGATATTCTATCAGGAGAAACCCAACTTACCGCACATGGACGGAGAGGGAAAACCGGGTCAAGGCTGAGGTTAGGTCAAGCTCTTGGCTTTAGACCAACCTTATGACTTAGTTGGCTTCTCGTGTTGGGTTTGGTTGCCTTTGCCCCTTGAGGTGTCTTTGTAGGTGTGCGCCTTGCTGGTGAACGGGTTCACGACTTCCTGGCTTAGCTATGGTGAGGCATAGGTAAGAGAGGGTGCTGATGTCAGTACTCCTTTCAGAGAGATACCCATTAAAATGACCCCCACAACCTCCCACATAGATATCATGGCTTATCTACTCACCATATTGGAGATGCCTCAAATGTATATTAGCTTCAAGACTATTGGACACTAATTAATGAAGTTGATGTTTACAGTGATGAATGACTTTTGGTGGCAGGACAAAAATGATTAGATAGATTATTGCATACAAAACAAGGAGAAGGAAATTGCAAAATTGAAATTTATTTGTTTAATAACATGCTAAGTACGTACATATTCAATACTCTCAACTCCTAATCATATTTCCATCCCTTTATGCAAACATTTGCACCAAATACTGTTACTGTTACAAAATGACAATAGAAAATTATTTTCTATCCACGGAGAGATATCTCAGAAAATCTTCTGATAAATCAACTTGGAAGCATCGATTACCAATATTTGAAGCATTGCTACAAGTCAATGGGTTATTATTGAGAATTTTAGATGTATCCTAGAAACTAATTGCTAGTCTTAATATAATGGGTATATATTTGAGGGATTGGGAGCAGTATATGTTTCTGCTCAAGTCCCACATCGGTAGATAAGTATATGAAAACAAGCTGCTTAGGCTATAAAAACAAGGGACCTATGAGTTATTATCCACGGAGCTGTGTGATAAGCACAAAGCGAACTATTCTTTCGCTTTTACTAAAGAATAATCACCGTGTTTTTGTCATTATAAGCGTATACACTAATTTTTGAAAGAGTTCTCTTCATTGAGAACTCTGCAATATTAGTTAAAAAAGTTGATGGCTGAGAAGAAAATTGGCTGCCTGTGTAGCTAGTTTACACCTATGTTTGGGATGATGTCAAACTTGGTGTTGCAATATGTAAGTTAAATAAGTACGTAGTGTTGCAATATTAGTATTTTCAAAGTTAATTTATATCAGTTTTAATTATTTCCAAAGTTAATTTATTTCAGTTTTAATTATTTCCAAAGCTTGGTGTTGTAATAGGGTTGTAGGCCCATGTTGATCTGACTGACCTACTCTCACCCCTATTTACAATTCAAATTAGGTTTTTTTTTTTTGTACCCCACCCAAACTGAAAACCCCAAAATGCCCTTCTGAAAACGTAATTTTTTTAATTTTTTTTTGGCCAATCGTATATACACACAGGGGGTATATATCGACCTATTTTTGCCCATCGATATATACACCCCCCAAGGCGTATATACGATTGGTACACCACCACCATAATCGTATATACGCCTTGGGGGTGTATATACGATGGACAAAAAATAGGGTCGTATATATACCCCCCAGGGTGTATATACGATCCCTATGGTAGTTTTTTAATTTTAAGTCAAATAAAAATTAATGAAGTCCTGGAAATAGGTTTTGTGTGTAGTTCGTTAAAACGTGACGATGTTATACGTCGAACGAATAATTTAGGCTAAAAAATCGGTTTTCGGGCAACATACTCCGATCGTAATGAAACCACAGCCATTAAATCCGAAAAAAAATCAAGAATCAAGACTCCTGTAGAAGGGACTTCTTACAGGATTATGGCCTCAAAATCTCAAATTCCATCGTTTACTATTTTTTACGATTTTTTTTAATTTTTCATAGTCTCCAAAAAATCTAAAAATTTGTATAGCCTTATTTTGGTTTCGTTAGATGTTTAGTGGTGTTTTTATAATTTTTTTAGAGTATTTTTGACTATTTAACGAATTTTTAGTAGCCTTTTAGCAATAAAAATTAAAACAAATTATTAAAAAAAATAAAAAATCTATCGTATATACCCCTTTGAGTACGTATATACGATTGGACATAAAATATCCATCGTATATACGTACTCAAAAGGGTGTATAAGATTTATTTATTTTTTTAAAAAAAATTAATTTTCAAAGGGCATTTTGGGGATTTAAAATTGGGTGGGGGTATATGGGGATTGGGTGGGGGTATAGAAAACACGGCCCTTCAAATTAAAATGGACAGTTTTGTATAATTTTTTTTTAAATGGGACAAATTATAAATTTGGGCCAACTCTGGTAATACAAGTGAAAAGTTGACTAAACGATGAAAAATGCTAGGTCCATGCTTCTCCCACCCCTATTCTACTCACCACACACCCTCAAACCTCAAATATTCCTCAAATACACTAACGTGTAAAACACATGGAAACCACCCCACATTGTGTTTTGGAATGGTACGATACCTTAGTATCGAGGTATCGAACCAGTTCGACACTTTGTTACCGTAACTGTGTAGTCAACTCACACACCCCACATAACAACATCTGGTACCTTTCTATCGAAGTGGTTCAGTACTTTGGTGTCGTACCTAATTGACGCGCTAGAAACATTTTTATTCATTGAGGGTATTTTGAAAATGCTAAAACAATGAGTTGGACTAAAAATGGTCTAGCCTGAACTCGCACTAACCGATCCGGTTCATCCACCCAAACCAATTATTTGAAGAGCATTTTGCCTCCCACCCCCCCCCCCCCCCAACCTCATTAATTGATAGGAAAAACCCAAAGTACCCTTACCTATTCTTAACCCACACACTTGATCTTTCTCAAACAGACAAAAAAACCATCCCGACCTCAAACCATCGATCCTCATCCCACTCATGAAGTCATCGTCATCCACCGCCCCACCATCGTTACATCGTTGTGCCTCCGTAAGACCATCGCGCTACCGTATCTTCACTTCACAACCGCCGTGAGTCAACCATGAGTCCATCGTAGCTCCAAAAACGGTGTAGTACTTTCCTAAAGCCAAGTTTTTGGATCATCTATTCCCAAAGTGTTGGATTTTCATTCTATTTTTGCTCACTTATAATATACACGTGCCGAAATTAAGTTTCGGAAGTGTATTTGTGTGAAAAACCAGAAGCTGGAAAACCAAGCCTCTGCTTGGACGCGAAAAATCCACCGCAATTCTGGGTTGCCACGGAAAACCTAGCGTGCAAGCAAATGTACACTACATCCAATTGGCGTGACTGGTCTCCCAATCATTCAATTTGTTAGTGAATATGTACTTATTGGGCTGCATTTTGTAAGGCCAAAACCCGGTCTAGAACAGGCCTTTGCTTTTCCCACACCCCCTCCTACTCAAAACACACCCCACTTACAATTGAATCCCCCCTCTACCCCTCTCCCTCTTCTTCTCCTACAACACAACACACTCCCTCTAAAACCCCAAACCTCCCCCTCTCTCCACTCCAAAACCCACCCATCCTCACCTTCATCATTCACTCCCATTCAACTACCCAACATTGGCAACTAGCTCAAGGTAATAACCCTACCAAACTTTTTTATTTTGGTTGCTTTTTTGTTTTTTACTCCATTTTTCTACGTAATCGCGCTCAGTTCGAACAGGGTCGTTCGAACATGTTCGAATGAACGTGTTCGAACGAGTGTTAAATGGGGTGTGACTTTGGTTGGTTTGAACACCCTCATTCGAACTCTGTTCGCATAAGGCCGTTCGAGCGATCGCATGATGACAAAGAATAATAAGTTGCGGCTTACGTGCGAGTTTTGTGGGTTAAATGGATGAAAATGGGGAACTTCGGAGCGATTGAGGTGTCAATCAGAGCTTGATTGAGATGTCAACTGCATGCGATTGAGATGTCAACCGACGTCGTAGAAATCCCAATATTTTACTAGTTCGCTCAAAACGGATACGGTAAGAATGAATTAGTTGTTTAATTTTTAGCGAACTATTCAAATTATTTAACCGACACTTAGTAATTGAATTTCGCTTATTTCCTAGTCGTGAGGAGGCTGGCGGCGTGGAGTGCGTGCGGTTGGAAAATATCTTGGGATGGTGATTGTTATAGAAAGATCGACACCGCGACAATCAAGTAAACAATACGCATGTTGATTTGTGATAAAGCCGGATCTTACAAGACAAATGTTGAGGAAGCCACAAACACTAGAAAATGTTGTTGTCGATTCGCATCGAAATGGAAATTTATTAAGAAGCTTGGAGGATGGATTTTGAGGGTTATGAAGGAACTCATAACCATGGTATGGCTACTTATCATGAAGGACATCCGTAAATTGGTAGGTTAACTTCGTAAGAGAAGAGAAGTAAGTAGTGGCTAGAATGACTAGGAATCATACTTGGCCTAAAATGATCCTTAATGAACTCAAATTGATGAAGCCTAATGATAACTATACGGTTGTGAAACAAATATACAAGCTGTCGCCAAAACCAGCACGATCGGTATGCGCGCGAGTAGGACCGAGCTCCAACAACCGATGTTTTGTGGGTGCATTTCAATCACATTGTCCATGCGAAGACTACAAAAGAGTTTGATTATGAGTTGGAGTCTGCTTAACGACTTGGCGGGACGTTACCCGCTTTCATACAATATGTGAAGACCACTCAGCTAGACCCGCTCAAGGAAAAATGTATTGATGCATGGATAAATAAGCATATGCACCTTGGCAACACTACCACCAACAGAGTTGAGTCTGCGCACTCTCACTTGAAGCAAATATTACGAGACAATAGGGAGATTTGTGTAAGTCTTTGGGATGGAATGCAATGCACTTGAGCATAGTCTAAGTAGAGTGAAAGTTCCACACTTGAAGAAGAAGATTTTGATGAAATTAAGGGTTTAGTTTCATCTAATGCTATAGACCATATTTTGGATGAGATGCAAAGTGATGGATTCGTTTCACTTAACCCATCATTATATCGATGCACACTCGGGACCACACATGGACTACCATGTGCATGTGAGCTTTCTAGGTATGATGTATACTTATCTTGTTATTATGTCTACTAACTCGACTTGTTTTGATGGGTTGTTACTATATCAACGTCGCTTATTTTGTAGGGTTATGATGGACTGCACTCCAATTTCGTTGAGCCTGACTCACCAACATTGGCAGAGGTTGAATTTCAAAATACAACAGTTTTTGTTGATGTAAAACTAATTGTTGTTACACAATTTTTCCTTTCAATGTTGCACCATTCAGAAGTGTCCAACAGTTCAACATCCTTTTGGTACCACAACACAAACACTTTGTACAGGTAAAGTGTCTTCTATTTAGATTCAATGTAGTTATTCCAAAACATTACATAACATTCTATTTTTTGTTGTCTTTTTGAAGGTCTTTATGAAGCCTGGAAGTCCAATGTCTATGCCGGATTTGATATGGAATACTAATAGGGCACCCATAGCAAAGGGTTGAGACTCGCTTTGTATTAGCCGCATGCAAAAGTGGAAGTGTTTGCTCATACAATCACAACCCCCATCCCCTCCCTTCCTTGTGTAGATTTAAGTAAAGATAGTGATGGTAGTCAATGTTAAGTTAGGTTTATAATTTTGGTACACAACGTTGTATAACTCTTGACTGACATATTTTGAAATAATCTAAAACAAAAACTGTTTTCTGGTTTATTAGTTTCTGTTCTGCATAACAGTGGTTCGCATGCAACCTTTCGAACGCCTGTTCGAACGCACCCCTTCGAACAAGTTCGAATAACGCCATTCGAGACAGCAAAAACACACCGTCACACCATCAGTTTGCAATATTCCTTAACACACATAAATTCATTCGAACACGTTCGAACGATGTCATGCAAACAATATAAATTCCTCAACACGGATAACGTCGTTCGAACCTGTTCGCACAACGTCGTTCGAACAGTCACTTAAACCGTGCCGCACGAGCATCCCACGCGAGGTCATTTTAGGAAAAAAAAGTTAAGGGGCGTGCGAAGAGTCAAGAAATTCTGGCTCGATACGGTCCCATAATCCTGTTGTCCGCCACACTGTTGTGCTGTATTGCAGCTGAAAAAAAAAACATGTCATTCATTCTCCAATACGTCATTACACATGGGGCATATTCCGGGGCAATGGACACCTTTCCGTTGAAGACGTAGTCGAGTATGGAGGACTCCGCGAGCACATCTCCAGAGTAAAAGTTTGAGTTTGTTTGGTACTTTGAGCTTCCAAATTGCCATCCAATTTTCTTCAACACGGAGATGGGAGGTATCAACAAGTTGGTCCATTGCCAAATGGTAGACCGAGCGCACAGTATAAGTACCCTCATTGCTGAAATTCCAGATTAGCTCATCTGTGTCAGTTGCTGCACAGCGAGGCATGAGTCTAATTGCCTCAGCTTCATCATGAGAGAAAAGATTATTTATAAGGTGTGAATTCCAAGTGGTGGCATTGTTTAACATCAAGTCAGACACATAATGCAGCATGGTATTTGCTGGTCGTGGAGAATTAATGAAAGCTTGAGTTGAATTACGGAGCCAAGGATCATCCCAAATTTGGATAGTCGAGCCATCACCCAGCCTCCATCTCATACCCGCTTTGACTAGTACACGTGAAGCGCGCATATGCTACGCCAAACAAAACTTGGGTTGTGGCCAATAACGCCCCCAAAAAGTCCTCTTGAGAAATATTTAGATTTGAAGACTCGTGAAACTATAAAGATCCGAGTAAGTAAGTATTTTCCAACCTTGCTTTCCTAAAGCATTGCCAAATTAAATATAATAATTTTATTAAAGGAATAATGAAGAGAATAAGGGATAAACGGATAGGCCAAATCCCAATGGGGTGTATTCTTGAATTGAATACCAACCCAAATAACCAGCTTATAAACATTCCATGTGATTGCCAACTGATTGTGAGTTTGTGGAAATATATCATTCCTTGATAACATTAATTAACAACACAAACCACAACTCTATGATAGGTTTAGTGGGTCCCACTCCAATTAAATTGATACTCATCTATAAGCAAACCACTTGGTCCCTTTTGATTAATTGAACTTGTTGGAGTACATTATTAATTCAGCATTGATTGGTAATTTAATTTCTTACTCTACTTCATATAATACAAAAAGCAAATCTTGCCATTATCACATTAACAGCAACTCAAATCTTTTTGAATAAATTAGATTAATGATATATTGTTTCACACGCATGTCCTAAGCCAACTACTTGTTCTTGAGTAGATAAAAGGGTTGAATATCTATCACCTCATCTTTGTACTAGGTTGTAAAGTTTTCAATTACTTCCATTAATTTCTACTACAGCAGAAGAAATGTGTGGTCTTTTTCATTGTCTCAAGTTTATTTTGTTTTTGTTATTAATTAAACAGAGTCTTAGTAGACGGAGGATTTGATATATATAGATAAGTACATTTTTGTCACTACCTCAGCTAACCAATATAGCTATTTAAGATCTTTGATATTGGTGGTGGCCATCATTTATGTCAACGAGCTTTAGATTGAATTGTAACACATGAGTTTTTTTTTTTTTTTTTGGGTAGGAACTCACACTAATTAAGAAGTATCCCCACAAACTTACATTTTTCGGACCTACTACTATGGGACTAAATCTCTGCTAAATGTTATATCACAATTAGAGTTTATCGAACCGTCGTCCTCCCCACCAAAAATGTGTTTTGTGAGAATTGAACTGTAGTCTTCCCCACCTAGCTCACTGTAGTGCAACCAAACGAGTCTAAGCTCATTGCAAATATAATTTGGATTCGAATATTCTACTGCGTGCAACATGTGCTACACCAGCGTAGATGGTCCACGTTGGCGCACACACAACATATGATCCCCATCCATATAATTCAACAATTTCATCATAAGGGATTTTTTTGTCAGCTTAAACGAAATAGCAAGTAAACACTCATTCCAACCCACTAAGAAAGCGCACGCTCGGCCCAATCCATGGGAAGAGCAAATCAGCGCTCGCATGTGCTGATCCAAAGGCCCAGATCGCTCCGTACTAATCTGAGGGCTACTGACCACCCACTCAACAGTATATATAGGGGGTCCACCACAGACAAGGTAATGATTCTGACCCATACGTCATTTCCTGCTTTTTACTCACCCCGCTGACTTTGGCGTCAGAGTGCAATTGCAGGTACACCCGGGCGGAGTGCAGAAGGCGATCAACAAGCGTAGACCGACTTCAACCTACCCTTCGGACGGTCTACTACAGATCAACCCACACATATTACAAGGTCACACTCGAGTTCGAATTTGGGAGCCAAAGTCTCCATATTGCTGAAATTGCGAATACAACCAGATGTGAAGGACCATAAGGGAATGCCTGACAATTTAAATTTGTCATTTTTCCATTTTGGAGTATCAATATAAAAATTTGGTTTTCAAGGACTTTTTTTTGGTACCCCCACTACCTCCCTCCCACCCCCGTAACCTATTTTATTCCAAAATTACCCCCCAATTTTTTAGTTTAAAAACTTTTTTAAAAAAAATACATTGGAGATTCCTGGATTTACCTCATAGGTAGGTAAATCCGGGTCGTAAAATACGAACCGGATTTACCTACCTATGAGGTAAATCCGAGAATCCAATTTCTTATTTTGGTAAATCTGGGGGGTGGTATGGGGATTCTCGGATTTACCAAGAATTTAGGTAAATTCGGTTAGCAATTTACGAACCGAATTTACGTGTAAATTCGGAAAAAAATTTGTCTTTTCAAAAAAAAAAATCAAACCGTATTTACGTACTATTAAGGTAAATTCGGATAGTTTTCTGGAAATAGGCCAAAGTGAGGTAAGTTGTGTTTTTTGTTTGTTATTTGAAGGGTATTTTTGTCCAAAATTGAAAAATAGGGGTATGGGTTGGAGTAAAAAAAAAATCCTACATTCAAATATCAAATATAAATTTTATTAAATTATAAAGTTTTGTTTTTAGTTCTCTTACTTTTTTTGTCACTAAAATGACAAAGTATTTAGTCACTAAAAATGACAAAACTACGTGTTCCCGCATGACCTCTCTATACAAGACACTTAATAGTGGTCCCAAATCTATGTGGACCCAAAACATGCCAACTCTCTTACCTAATTATGAGTATTTTAGAAGGATTCTGCTAGTTGTTGACGTATTTTTCACATGCTATCTCTTCTAACTAATTTCACGTTAACCGACATTTTAAATTACCATAACACCCTTGCTCACCATGTATCCCAATCTGGCAATTGAGTAGCCCCCTTCTATGCTTCTTCTAACACAAGCATTATTTACCTAAATACATGCCATAGGGACCTAATCACCTAAACATACTCTGAAAGTGGTAATTAATAAAGAAAATAAGTGACTTCCACATCACATTTCTACTTTTTTGTCCATCAATTTATTGCTTTCTTGATATTATACAACAAATACCAGTGAAGAAAACAAATGTTGGTCAGGTTGGTAAAGATTCAATTCAGTCCTATAATGATGTGGATTCTAATCCTGCTGTCGATGTGACGACTTTGTTGGTGAGTAATATCTAAGTACTTCTATAAACGCTTAAAAGAGCTTTGAGGCTTTCTTGAACTCTGGTGAATCTCCGAGACGCAACTCGCCTAAACTTTTCTTAACCAAAAAAATAAACAAATACTAATGTGATCGGAAATTTTCCAATTCAAAAATCATTTCGGTATCATGTTAATTTTAAGATTGAATACTCAAATTAGTTCCTAACTAAAAAAAGTGGAGATCAATTTAGTCGGTAAAATTAAAAGTATCAATTTGGTCAAATTAGTCATTTAAGGATAATTTTTTAGGAACGTTTTTGTCCCTATTATTAGAGTCTAATTTGACCTGCATTTTCATTTATCAGATTCTAAATTGATACTTTTTATTTCTCAACGACCAAATTGGCCTCATCATTTTTTTTTTTCAGTGACTAATTTGAATATATTTACTATATAATTTTAAAGACATGTCAGATACCTACAATTTCAGGGAGTATATAAGTGATCAAATAAAGCGAATTAATGCTGTTCAGAAAACTCAGCTATTTTTAATAAGGGGACCATAGAATTGAAAGCAACTTATCAAATATAGATATGAAGAGATCTAAACTTCATTTGGTTGCTTTCTTCAGATTTGTTGAATGTTAACACCATGTATATTTTGACAGTGATGGGGAAGACAAGCAAATGGCTAAAGAACCTGTTGACAGGGAAGAAAGAGAAGGAAAATTTTGAAACCAACTTGAATTTTTCAAATGGAACAGAAAATCCAACTACTCCAATTTCCACAACACCAAAGGAGAAAAGAAGATGGAGTTTCAGAAGATCATCAGCTTCTAAAGAACAAAATGTTGCTGCAGAATCATCAAGTGTCACTGTGACACCATTGCAAATTTCCACAGATGCTGAGAGTAATCAAATAAAACATGCTGCTTCTGATTCTGTGATCTGCATGAATTCTGGTTCCAATGGAGGAACTACAAGAAGTGTTGAAGAGGCTGCTGCTATTCAAATTCAATCTTTCTTTAGGTCCTACTTGGTATGTTAACATTATGAGACTGGTTTTCTCTTTCACTCTCAAGGAACTAGTATTGTTATGTTTTTTTGTTTACCGTGTTATTGGTGCGCAGTATCATCGGTTTTGCCGATGATTAATCTACACTGGCAAACTTGGCTAGCCATGTATAGCTTTCTTTGAGTGCATGTGATTCTCCCCTCCCAATGAAGTTCTTTCCACACTCAAGACTCGAACTTGAGACCTTGGGGTGGGGATCCGAACTCAGTTACCGTATTGATATGTTTGTGAATATGTGAAATGTTTCAATGTTTCTTCCTTGTTTTTATTATTCTAAAATGTTTGAATGTTTTTTATAATAGGCAAGAAAGGCATTGTGTGCTCTAAGAGGATTGGTGAAATTGCAAGCACTAGTAAGGGGTCACTTGGTGAGGAAACAAGCAACAGAGACACTAAGATGCATGCAGGCTTTGGTTATCGCACAAGCTAGAGCTTGTGCTCAGAGGGCTAGAATGGTATCAGAAGAAAAGGCTAATCAAAAGCATTCACCCTTTAGAACAACTACTGAAGAAAATTTGTTCATGCATATGTATAATGTAAGTTCTATAATTTGTCAACTACCTTCAAATTGTAGAATGATATTTGAGATTTTATCTAGAATTTTTCTGATTTTCTGTCCATATATGATAGCGAATTACTCTGTAGCACCGACACTTCAGCCAAGATATGTCCAGTGTCGACACGCGTATCATGTCGGACACCGATACTGACACTTCAATTACTTGCATTTTTCAAATTATTATTGGTGTCTCTATGTCCGTGTTAGTGTTGTGTCTCTGGTGTCCCTGTCTGTGTCGGTGCTTCATAGGTGAATTGTAAGTAAAAATAGACTTATATGATCCAATTCATGCAAAAAAGTTGCCTTAGAATGTGGTTTTTGTTCCTCTAGGAAATGGAAGAGAACATAAAGACAGTGGAGATGGATGTTTGTAAATCCAGAGTTAACTCAAGAAGAAGAAACAGCTCTGAAAATCAAGAACATGATGAATTATATGGCCATAGAATTTCAGCATATTATTCACCAAATGGTACATACTCAAAAAAACAAAACTACAAGCTATCACCTGCACCATCAGCACTAACAGAATTGAGTCCAAGAGCATCAAGTAAACATTTTGAGGATTGTTCCTTCAGTTCAGCACAGAATAGTCCTCACTCAGCTATTTCAAGAATAGAAGAGTCAAAGGTTCCTTTTGCTTTCACTAAACCAGCTTATGAAGAAACCATATCCTATGACTACCCTTTATTTCCAAGTTACATGGCTAATACACAATCATCAAGGGCTAAAGTTAGATCACAAAGTGCACCAAAACAAAGGCCAGATTCGTGTGAGAAGCAGCAACCAAGTAGGAGAAGAGCTTCTATTGAAGGAAGAAATGTTCCAAGACCAGTGAAGATGCAGAGATCATCTTCACATGTAGGTGCAACTGCTCAAAACTATCAATATCCTCCATGGTCAATAAAGCTTGATAAGTCCTCAGCTTCACTTAATGATAGTGAGTGTGGTTCTACAAATACAGTGCTCACAAACTCTACCTACTGCAAATCTTCATATTATGTGAGTACTTAACATTCTCGTATTACATGTTTATAAAAAGAAATTGTAGTTTTAGGTTCATTGATTAATCGATGTATGCTTACGCTTTATAGAAACTGCAAGTTTTTCTTATAAATACGACCAGAGAGAGTATATTTTAACATCTGATGATGTTTTATTACTGTTTGTTTTGGCTGCAGCCTCATGGGCAAAGGTATTGACAATGCACTTTCCACTAAAACAAAGGGCAGAGGCAGATCAGTTTTGCAGGAACTCCAAAAATCTAGAGTTCTTCTCCAAAGTCCTTCTCCTTGTTTCTATACTTTAAAACAAATTATAATAAACTTAATCTAGAGTCCTTGCAAGGGATTTGATTGAAGTTCACTTTTTGAAGAGTTTCTTCCTCTATAAACTGTCTTGTGTGCTAGCTGAACTGATAAACGCCGAAATTGTTTGGTTGGATATCATGTCTTGAGTTCGAATCCAAGACGTTGCAGTTGTGTGTGTGAGTTTTAAGTGGCAATTACCACTCCGTTTACCAACAAAAAAATTTGTCTTGTGCCAAGTTTATGAAGTGTGTATAAATTTTCTAAGGTATTTCCTAACAGCAGTTATGCTCCAACACTGCTTACTGTTTGTATTATGAAGACTTTCTTTCCTGATTATCTAATTTGTCGAAAATAGAGATATAGACATGAAGAATTATGTTTTACTAAGGTACAAGAGTTGTTTTATCATTATGCATGTAAAGCATAAAAGAATATGTAAAGCATCAAATGAACTGATAAATTAGAAATAACAGTTTATCAAAAGAACAACGGATAGGGCATGTAGCAAGCTTCTCCAAACATCATCAGAAAAATCATGAAATGTACAAATAAAAGCATATACATAAATAAATTGTTGATCAAACTAGAGCAAAAACCGCCAAGTTTAATATCCATCTCTCAACCACAATACAGTTACAACATCTATGCCTACTAATATCCAAACTTGCCTTTGCCAAAGACTCTGAAAAAACCCCCAATAAATAAAGAGCAACCACACGATCAAAAAATGCCAAAAATGTAACTTCTGGAAGGCTTGGATGATTGAAACTAAAACAAAAATATGAAGCACATCTTGCCAGCAGTTTGTTACATTAGCCTATCATTTTTATCTTGTAAAATACTCGCCAAAATACTAGTAAAGTACACTACGACCGGGACAGCGTTTATTTGAATAAGCGAGGAACAACTTCATGAGCACCAATGTCCAAAACCTCTGGGTCCCTGAAAAGTATCAAATACAAATTAGCTTCAAATCTCAAACAAATTTTATATAACCAAGAGTTTTTTTTAATACCAATTATTCTAAGGAGAAAATGTAACAAAACCAGGTTGGCAAGTTTCCCCATTAAGTACATTTTAGGATCCTTTGAATAGGCACTAATTGGTATGAAAAAACAAAATCAATCCATGTTCTTATACAACTTAAGAACATTCGCCTTTGCCATGTTTCATGCTCAACAAAGAAAAAAGATAATCGTGTTTAATGATTAACTCAAATCTTCTTGCTAAACTTCTCTTTCACCAAAGGGGGTAGAAGAAATACAACTCCAATCCTATACCACATTTAATTGCATCTTGTCTTATCTATGAAGTCTCACTACATGTAAACTTTACCACAGTTTTTAACTTTGCTTTCGGAAGACCCTTATCACTGACAAACTTCTCAAAAAGATATCAAGTCACAGATGTTGTAGTTCTTTTTGAATTAGGGGATGGAATTTTTTCAACTTCGTTTCCCAAATTTGATACCCTTCTCTAGACATATTACCTAACACAAACGGCACATAACTAAAACATATAACAAAAGAAAATGCTAGCAAAGATATATTAGAAGTTGAGTTATAAATTAGAGATGCACAATAAAAACAAAGCATGAAAAAACAAGTATTTTTCAAAAGATGAAAATAAATATAATGCATTTGCATATAACTAAAGAATTAGTCAAGGACTGAGTACTATGATCTGTCAATACACAATAGTTAAATCATAAATGTAATTTTCCAATGAGTTGTTAACTTTATTAAATCCTCAAACCAAAACAAATACGTGAAAATTAGATTGTGAACGGAATGACACATAAATTCGCATGATTTCCAATCGCGATTTTGTTTCTAATACACTTCCTGAATTTGCACTCATGTTTTTAATTTTTATCCAATGGATTTTTTTCATTTAGTGTAATCTAATGCAAGAAAGGGTGGGAGAAAAACCTGCACAATGTCTGTCCCTTTTCATTTGAACTAGGAATGAACCACAACTTTCGCAGGGAAGGTGACTCAAATTGAACAAAGAAACCATCATTCTGTGCATGTTTCCACTTCCTTGATCCTTGGCCTTTCCAGACCTGCAGACACGAAATATCATTTAAGAGATCATCTGTGATTCAGATTTCGCAGACAAGCATACCATTTGAATCACACAAATAACCAAAAAAACACAACCCACAATTTTATTGAGAGCGAAACTGCGGACTTCTTCCTATTTTCTTTTCAAGTAGTGCTACAATATTAAATTTACAAAAAACCTATAGACACAAGCTATGAAGCACGGACACCTCTGGTTGAAGACGTGTCCCGGTGTCCGACACGTATCGTGTCGGACACCGACACTGACACCGACACTTCAATTACTTGTATTTTTCAAAAAAATTCAAAATAAAACCGGTGTCCGAGTGTCCGTGTCTATGTCGTGTCCGGTGTCTGTATCCGTGCTTCATAGGACACAAGCATCTGAATTAATTGCACTCACACTGGTCCCGCCATAAGTAATAGCTGGATCAACTTAATTATCTTTTGTACATCCAAATTTCACACACCTTGTACAATAGGTGTGAAAATATCATTTCCTTTGCTCTCCTAGTTGAAGGCAAGAACTGCCTCAAAAATATGAACCCATATCTCCAATAGAATTTACCAATTAATTATGGAACTTTAACCCTCAAAAATATATTTTCGGCTGCAGAAGATTCACCCTCATTAATGTATTTAGAAATCAGACGCTACCTGTGGATAAGAAATGCTGCTTTTGGCGGTCACTAAGCAGGCTGCTTTGGAGAAAGACTCCTCAGCATACTGCCTAAGAAATGAAATGCAGTTGCTGTGTGTCTCTGGTGATTCGAAGGCCTGGCAAATGAAACAAGACAAGATTAAAAATTAGAATACCATATAGAGAACTTTATGAAGTTTCTCTTGATAATCATATGCCAACAAGAAAGACCAGCCTAAATTTCCATGTTTGGCTTACAGTTATAAATTATATATCCAAGAACACAAAGGAAACCATGATAAAAAGCAAGTGAACCACAATGAAAATCTTTTGAAGATTTAACAGGAAAATATATACCTTATCAATATTCACAACCGGGGCATACTTATCGGCCTGTGTCCTTTCCTTGTCAAGAAGAAAGTAAACTCTAGCATCCACCGAAGAAGTTTCATGCCATGATTTTACAGCAGTCTCCATAGTCTCAACGACGAATGAGAACATTTCTTTCCAGCATTCTTCAGATCCATACTTTTTGGACTGCAAGGGGAGATAATTTCAATCCTCACTTTGAAAATTTTAAAAACGATATATTACAATCCTTACTTTCAAACACTCACTCAGTGAATGAGTAAAATTCACGTGGATCCCACTAAATCAGAGGTCCTATTAGCTATTTTGTGGAACCCAATTCCAAAGTGGTGGACCCACGTGATTTTTCCTCATAGAGAGAGTGGTGGAAAGAAAGTTTGCTGCCAGCACTTCTCATATGAAGAGCATACAAGTAGGTAAGTGAATTCTTTAACAACCTTACAAAGATAAGTCACAATGAAGGAAGCAAATAAAACAAAAAGGAATGAGATATATTTCTGACATTTTGGATTAACTTTTCAATTATTTCTCCTGATTTTGAGATTGTAATGTTCAGTGTCGAATATGGATGAATGAATGCAATGTTCAGTTCTGAATATGTTGATATCCTGTGACTTATTTCCATATAAATGTCTAGGTCAAACCTTGGACTGGATTAAGGGAGATAGAAAGGAAATATAAAATGTGAGTCTGAAATGAGAGTAATAAAGAAATATAACTAAATGTTTTCCACCAATTAGGATCGGCTAAATGAATCATAAAGTGCCATAATATTCTATCACGTATATGGTTTGCCCTCTAAATGTCTGCCCTATAGTGTCCTTGATCCCTCTCTATCTCCAATTATTGGACCATACCATCTGATCAAACTTTCTCACTTGTGCTCTATTGGCCCTGGAGAATGGATCCTCTCAAGTGAAAAAAAACTTGAGGAAATAATGTGATAGCAATCTCACCATTAAACCTTTTTCCTTTCATTTATTGCTATGTAAACATATTTTCTCTCTCTTTGAATGGATGGTGGAGATTTCACTGGACTCTCGTGTCACATGAGAGGATCCATTCCCATTGGCCCTCTCCGCACATGCTCAAATCACCTAAAACAATACTCTAACACTGTTCTACAATGGGAGTTACATTATAGTTGATCTGAAAAGAACTTTGTGGTTGTTGAAACATTGTATTGTCCTTTAGATATTGATGATGATGTCTATGTATTTAATGATTCGTTCGGATGATCTTTCTGTAATTGATGAAGTTGAGCAGTTCAAATTTTTGCATGAACAAAAGTGGGAGTAGGTAGAATTGGAATTTGATAAAAGTATAGATCAAGTCTAAGGCATGTGATGCAAAGTGAAACACTAAAGTTTTGATGAGTCCAAACACTCGGTCAGTTGATGAATTGTATTTATATATTATTAGAATGTGGTTTAGGGCCTAACTCAACCCCACAAAACCGGCTTGTAAGGTGAGGGATGCCACCCACTTATAAACTCTTTTTCAGGCCATATCCCATCCGATGTGGGACTCTTAACACACCCCCCTCACGCCCAGGACTGGACAACTGGAGCGTGACCCAAGTGGCCCGATAGCGGGTGGCCCAACGGATCTTTGGGTTGGCTCTGATACCAACTCAACCCCACAAAACCGGCTTGTAAGGTGAGGGATGCCACCCACTTATAAACTCTTTTTCAGGCCATATCCCATCCGATGTGGGACTCTTAACATATATGAATATGAATATAGCTAATGCTTGCATTAAGTGTGCTAAAAATATTCATAGTGGACAAATGAAATGTTATCATCTCCACTAAGAAGGCAAAACAATTTCTGTGAATTTCCCAAAAGACCTCAAGTAGCATTGACAATGGACAATGAGGAAATCCGAAAATTGGATTGTCTATATTCGCACAATTGAAGAAGTCCAACAAGAGGTATCATCTGTGGATATACAAAGAGACATTGTCTGTGGACAGACAAGTAGAACAAAGTGTGAAATTTGTATGCTAGAAGACAAGACAACAGATGGTGGGAAGATACAATGTTGTACTCAAAAAAAGTTTCACAACAACTATCTGAATATTTTAAAAAGTGATGAAACCTCAGGCTGTGTTACCTACACTGCAAGGAAAGAACAAAAAGGACCATTAACAAGCCGACTCATCAACTTTGTCCTTTTCTGGAAAGCTTTTCATTGTACTAATGCAACATGTCTTTTTATACAAAAGCAAGAAGTCGTGTTTTTCCACTTTTCTTGCTCCAGTACTTATTGGAACCAAAAGCAAGAAGCCATGTTTTTCCACTATCTTCCACTTCAAAGTTCAAATTCAAAAAATGAAAATGCATCTAACGAAACCTGAAGGCCAACTCTATTAATAGCAAATTCAAGGAGTGAAGAATAGTAAATCTGAAGACCCTCTAAAGTCTTGCTATTATGTTGTATCTTAGCTCATTGCACTTAATTGTTTTATCTTGTACATCTTGTGCAATGATTCTTTGTGAAGAGTTAGTATTATTTGATCCTACATTTTAATCCATTTTAGAGCGTTCGAGAGAAGCCTATTTATAAATTATTTTGTAAACTCGCTGAACCTGAAGCGTCTTAGTAAGAATGAATGCTTGTAACTGAGCCTGAAAAAGCCAAGACGTAGAGAATACTTGGTGTAATTGTCCCCAGGTTGGATGTTTGCTAGTGGAGAAGCGTGGTAAGAAGCCAAGGACAGGAAGTAGCCCCCAAGTGATTGAGGGCTGAATCAGTATAAATCGTCTTTGTGTTCTTCTTAATCCCTAATCTCTTAGGGTGTGCTCTCAGGTATTTCCAGTATACGTTTATATCTAAGGCTCTTAGATTATACACTAGAAACGTGATCTTAAACTTAATTAGCACATCATCTATCCTCATATAATATCACATACGTTTTTGAAAAACGTCCACACATGATTATAAAACAAAAGGATTGTTTTTATTAAAAAACACAATACACCCCCTTCTTGTGTTTTTCATGCATTTCTAACACTTTCCTCAGCCTTCACTTTGATTTTGTTACTCATCAAGAAGTTCAAAATCCAAAGTTATTACTCTTGATGATTCTTTTACCGCCACCAGTTGGCCACCTTGAAGCTTTCAATGTGAGTTTCAGCAATTTCAAGTTGCAACACTTGAAAACTAGGGGGCCAGTTTAAAAAACCATGAGAGAATGGTAGAAAAAAAATATAGTATTAGTGTATTACAATGTCGATCAGGAAATGGAAGGGATATATTCATTCATATAAATTGGGATATAATTTTTATAATGGTGTTATTTATTAATAGTTTGAGTGTTATTAAGGTAATCTTTAATATATTTGGAGTTTTTAGTAACTTAGGACTGTTCATTGTCAAGCTGGGTTCCTAGACTTTTGTTTCTCCATGTATTTTTTTATTTCTCCCTCCTTTTCGCATCTCCCCCTGAATTATGCTTTCCCCTTCTCTTTCACCCCTACTCTTTCTACATCAAATATATTAATTAATGCAAAAGGAAATCTAACAGAACACATGGTCATTGAGAACTCTTAGGAATATAGCCGGAACAAATGTACTAACCATTTCAGGCTTCAATGTATCTAAATGTTTGGCCATGTCAACATTAGATCTCATATTCTCCACTTCTTGAGCTCGCTTGCTATCTTTCACTAGTTGGTTTATCCTCTTTATCTTTTTAGATACTTCTTGACTTTGTGGGTTATATTGCGGCGATCTGAAAGGCAGCTAAAGCCTACAAATATTCACACAAGCAGATGCATCAGGATCAAAAACCCAAAAGTTTAGCAGATTACCCGGCTTCCAATCAAATGTTAAGAAAAAGAAGCAGTTGCCAGTTATAAAATATACATACATCATCATATCGTTTCATAGCCTCCAATATGCTTCCCTTCCTGAAATATCCCTGAAAGTGTATTCAAGCAGTATCACTGAAAAATGAATAATTTAAGAGGTTTAACATTGTTAACATTAAGAAAACTTGAATAGCATTTTACCTTTTCCCATTGGGGTTTTAATTTAATTGTCATTTCAGCATCATCAAGAGCTTTGTTAAGCTTATCCAATTGAAGCAATGCTGCAGCACGATTACTGGTACACAATGTATGAAAAGAAAATACATCCAAATAAGATATTTTTGAATTGGGTTTATGTGACATATACCATAGATATGTTAATGTGACATGTCATGGTTGAAATGTGTAGATTGAAGAAGTTCAATTTGCATAAGAAAAAGCAAACAAGTAAATTTGAAATGTACCACAAAATAGATTACTGGAATTACTCATATTTGTAATTATCCCCAGCAAGGAGCCATGTGGCATAAGATATGATCAGAAGCTCAATTATGTGTTTGACAATTAACACATACAAAACCAAATGAAAATAAAGCATAAGATACTGGGAAACACTTAATTTGTCAAAGATAAGACCCTATTCTGTATAACATTTTAAAAACTCACCCAGACTAGGCGGTTCGACCGACTAAACCGGTTACCGGACATGTCTATGGTTTAGTTCAGCTCAAAAGAACCGCAATCTGTTCAAATCGGGTTGAAGTTGAATTGTGGATCCAGAACCACGTAGATGCATTCGAACTGTATTTCCTATTCTTTTTTTTACCTTTTACACTTTTCCCCACATTTTACTTATAAATTATGACTTGCATGTATTACCTATGAAGTGTAGTACTTTATACTTATTAGTCATTTGAAACGGATGAACTCCAAATAAGAGACCAATGACACTGTTAAAAAATGGGAGATCAAGAATTGCAAGGAAAAGGCTATTTGGTTTTGAGTTGGTGCAAGAGGGATATGCTCACTGTCACACTAGTCATTACCTCATATAAGTTAAAATTAGTTTCTAAACCTTAATATTTTCAGAAACTCTCGCATTTAACTCATTGTAAATATAATTATCTAGAACTTTAAGCTTAAAAAGACTTTTCCTAAGTGAAGTACAACTTATACTAAACGGCACAGCTTCTCAAGTGAAGAAAGTTGATCAAAAGATAACCTTCTAACATGACTTTGCCAAACTGTCACTAAAACTTCAATCCTGAAACACTTATCATATATGCTGGCAAGTGGCAATAAAACTGGACACTTGATAGTCTATATTATTGTAACAAATGAAACTTACCAACAATAAATATGTAAAAAATAAATAAATAAGATTGCTACTTATGATTTAGTATACAGAACAAGTACAGAAGATAAACCTGACGAAAACAGAAAACCCCGGATCGCGAAAACCAAAATGCAGAGACAAAATAGCTTCAAAAAATAAAATTTGAAAGACAAAAAGCTACCCAATAGAGAAAAGGTGAGAAAATTGAAAGAAAAAAGAAAAGGGGTACCTGTAGAGTGTGGGGTTTGAAGGGTCTTGCTTGATGGCTTGAGTATAGAGGGCAGCAGCTTTGAGATACTTGCCTGACTTGAAAAACTCGTTGCCTTGATCCTTCAGAGACATCTCCGAACTTGATCCTTCTGCCATCGATTGATTGATCTTTGTGGTTTTCTTCTCTCTTTTTTTATTTTTTATTATTATTAACCTTACGAATAGAATTTGTGATTCGGTTGCAAAATTTTGTAGGGTTTACCCGGTGCTTGTGTTTTGCCTCCTTCGTAACTCTAAACCTTCTCACCTCTTTTTTTTTATATTGACTAATAAACTAAACCTCCACAGCTTGAGGATGAGCTGAGAGATTTAGGGCATCTTTAACTATACTATACTATTTCAAAATAGTTTTTTATTTAAGAATTTAATAAAGAAAAAACTTGTTATTTTTAAAATGTAGAAATAGAATAATGTTTTTAAATCGGACCGAGATTGAACCGGAGAAACATCTGGATCATGGTTCAATTGGTTCAACCACCGAATGAGTAATAATTAAATATAAATAAAAAGGATTAAATTTTAGAGAAAAAGTAAAGTAAAAAAAATCAAAAAATGCATTTCGGGTGGTTCAACATGACCCAATTGGCGGTTCAATTCTGTCCAACTTGATTCTTAACGATTCAATTGGACTGCGATTCAAATGGGGTTGAACCAGTCGTGGGTCAGTTCGATTCGGTTCGGCTTGGTTCTTACAACACTGAAATAGAAATTTGTTCTATAAAAAGTTAATCAAACACATCTTTAAAGTCGTCTTTTTTTAAGATAATGTGGCATTCTTATCAAATACAACAATCTTGTGTTAGGCGTCGATCATTGGAGGATTAGGTAATTTATTCAAAATATATACATAACTTGTGATATGATTAAGCACTTCAAGAAGGCTCTCCAGGCTACGCTAAAGAACGATTGACAGTCAAGTGGATTCACCGCACTAATCATATGGTGAAGCTTAATGTTGATGACAGTTGTAGTGTTGATAACCAAATTAGTTCTTGTGGTCTCTTAAGAGATTCTTGTGGAAAGTGATTGGCTTCACATCTCAAGAGTCTCAAAACTAATTTCATGTTTTGATTCTCTTGTCCAATCTCATATTTCCAACATCGAACTTCACCTTTCGATTCTTTGTTTGATGTCTTAGATAAGAATTGAGGACGATGAAATTGAATTATAAGACTTAACAAATTAGAGAATAGACTTGGAATTTTTAGGCATCTATCATTGGATTCTTCCCACAATCCCAAGACTAAAGGTCTATGCACTCATGATCATGGTAGACTCTAAAATTAAAATTGAAGAACATAAATATAAATGACATAAATGTAAATGACCGAAATGTAAAGAAAATCTAGAAATTGCATGCATAAAGTAAATGAAAGAAAAGTAAACAAAGAACTAAATGAAAACTTGTAATTATATTACTTAGAACTAGAACAATTTAGAGAAGTATTTTCAAATGAGAGAATGATGATCAAGCACTCAGAATTTGATGCTATTTATAGGCCTAGGACCATCAAAGCTAAGAAACAACAATGTTGGCTAATTACAAACAATAAAAAAACTGAAACTGTAACAGTTCTGTTCTGGTGACTGTTGAGTTAACACATGCTTGTTTGTCCATCAAGGATACCCGTGTTAATCTCTGAGTTGTCTACATGCCTCTTCAGTTGTTCCTCTCTTGAAACCCAACACGATCGTGTTAGGACAACACGGGTGGTCGTGTTAGTTTATGTGCTTCCTCTTTTTTCTTGCTTTTTCTTGATGCAATTGGCTCCATATTGTCTCTAGTTGCGTCATGATGCCCTGAATGTCACACTAGTGACTATATCTCAAGGCCTTTACTTTACCCACACCCCCTCCTATTCAAACACACCCCTTCAATCTTTAAATCCCCAAATTACCCCCAATTTAAAAAATTAAAAATACCCACACACCCTCTTCACTCTCTCACGTCTCTCACTTCTCTATCTCTCACTCTCCCTCCTTCAACCCTATCTCTCACTCTCCTCTCACTCAACTTCTCCCAACTCACTCAATCTCCCAAATCTCTCACTCAATCTTCTCCACAAACACCCTCAAAAGCACACGGGTTTTTCAAGTCCCTCTCACACTCTCTATTCGCTCCATTTTCATTAAGGTATGCCTCTCCCTTCATCGCATTTGGTTTTTTCTCTCGCAGAATCGCATTGTTCGAACGACGCCCTTCGAACAAATGAAAACGAGCAGGTGTTCGAATGAGGTCGTGCGAACCACCGCATGAAACGACCTCATTTGAACCGTTAGAGTTGGAATCAAATCGACTTGTTCGAACGGGGTTGTGTGAACATGTTCGCATGTGGCCGTTCGAGCGATCGTTTGACAAGATCTGCTTTCTCTTAATTTGTGATTGGTTCTCTTAATTTGGTTTAATTGGTTCTCTTGATTGTTGTTTCGAGATATGGTGAGGAGCAGAGGTGGTAATTCAACACAACCATCCGAGCGAGCCGGTCGGCCACCTCCTACGGTTTTAAACCGCAAAAGGAGGGAAGAAGCCGGTAAACCTTCCCGAGGTAGGGGTCGGGCTAGGGGTAGGGGCAGGGTTGACGTCCCTCCTCCCCCGCTTCCCGAGGATATTGGCCAGTGATATTGAGCGTGATGCTCAATTTCCGCAGATATGAGTTGGGCCGCCCTTCTACTACGATGTTGCTTCATCATCTAGACATCAGGAGGAGGAGGTTGCTGAGCCTCATGAGGAGGAGGCTGCTGCTTCTAGGGCGACATTCTCATTTCCTGGTGGACCAGAAGATGGTTCTGTCTTGCCCACATACGGGGCACATATTCTGACTGATTTCTATTCTGGCCGGGTAAGTTATTATTTTATAGTTCACTGTTGTAAATTTGTTTCTTATGTTGTTGAATGTTTTGGCTTATCAGTGTCATTTCTCGAATGCGAGGTTCGTAGGATTTACAAACAATTCCACATGGACCTGTTACAACAGTGTTTCGTGCTAGGATTAGGGACACTCTGACAACTTCAAGGTTGGTTCCTCTAGTTGGGCTTGGTTTCCCCATTCTCCACAAGGGGCTGCTGAACGCATTCATAGAGCGTTGGCAGCCGGATACATCATCATTCCACCTTCCTGTGGGTGATTGAGCATCACCCTTGATGATGTATCCCAGCTGCTACACATCCCCATCATTGGTCGGTTCTATGACATGCCAGACTGGACTTCGTGGCAGGAGAGCAGCTGCTGATTGATTTATTGGGGGCCACCCCCGAAGATGCAAACGCCCGCACTTCGTGCCGGGGGTTGTCTGTTGGGCTCGTATGGTTGAGGATAAGGTCTACCACCCACCATAGGCCGAGGGGCGGTGGCCTACATCTTTGCTAGGGCCTACATTCTCTATCTTTTGGGTTGCACCTTGTTCGCTGACAAGTCAGGCAACAAGGTTAAGCTTGGCTACCTTGGTATGCTGACTGATTTGGAGGCTGTTGGAGACTTTTGCTGGGGGGCGTAGGCGCCAACTCCCATTTCTTTCTCTTCTTTCTTTTTGAAAGTCACGATCAGAATGAATGGGCCCTTGCCCATCTATACGATCAGCTGAAGGATGCTACAAGAAAGAAGACCAAGAAGATTGCTGGTCATCTTCCTTTACTTCAGGTATAAAACATATTCTTTACTTTTAAGTTTGCTTTAGGGTTACTTTCAGATTAATAATCAACCAATGATATGTTCATTACAGGCTTGGATCTTTGAGCACTTCCAGACTGCAAACTTTTCCTCTTGGGTGGTGCACCCAGAGTATGATGAGAGTATGCCACGGGCGAATAAATGGTTGTGCAATGATGACCCTGGGGCCATCAAGTCACATGCCATGAGACTATCACTTGACCGGCTAGACCGTGAGGAGGTCACCTGGGACCCCTACACAGCCCATAGGGAGGAGAGACCTGGTGTATGGAAATCACATACACTTGTGTGCAAGTATACACTGTCCAAAAACAAGTAGTAAAAAGATCGAACCCACAGAGATTGAAAAACTCACTTTTAAAATCAATATAAAGTAATAAAGTGTAAAGTAACTAAGTAACAAAATAATTTTGGATTTTGTTTGATGATCACAACTAAGTTAGAAAGCAAGGTAAAAATGTTGATAGTGTAAAAGAGAAAAGCTAGTTGGAATGTCTTTATCAAGTAATTTACTTATAAGTGTTTGATGCAATATGTGATGCAAACACCGCATCAATCTTTTGCATTAGCTATGTGCCTTTCGGTCACTTTCTTGAGTATCATTACCGACTCTTATGATCCTTGTTCTATGCAAAGAAAGAAAGGGGTGTTAATGCCAATCTTGCCTCCTAACAATTATCCAATTTGCTTAAATAAATTCACTCTTGTATTTTAAGTACCCACAATTATCCTATGGACTATACTATCCTATCTCTAGGACTTAGCATGGTTTTCACAAAGTTTTCTTTATGTAAAACACTCACCCATATTAGTTCTTGAGTTCTTAATTGTAAGCCATTTCTGGTCATTTACAAATCTTACTTATTCTAAGTGATCAAGTTCAAAATAAGTTTGGAAAGATTATCAAGCAAGAACTAAAGTACAAACATACATACATGCATCATACTTACTTAAAAGCTCATTAAATGATTAGAACATTCCAACTAAGAAAGGTTTAGCTAACAAGAGACATTGCAAGATATATATAAACCGAATAGACCATGTTTATATATATAGAAATCACAAAAGAGAACAACAAGAGAAAAGTTACAAATGTTGTAAACCTTTGTATGAAATCTTCTAGCAATGCACTAGCATTACTCCTTAGCACTATACAAACACTATGAAAACGAGTTAAGGAGGATTTATGAATTCCTTCCTCTTCCTCTAAAAATATAAAAACTAACTATGTATATTGAAATTTTGATCTAACTTATGGATTGTGATATATTTCCAAATGAAGATGTGAGGTCCTTTTATAGCCTTCAAGAGAGGTGCTTCCTTCCTTCATGTTGAAGTAATCTTGAGTGGATCATAGTCGTAGTTGCTTTTCAGAGGTTAATCCCAAGTTGAAATCTTTGACTTAATACATAGGGCGCGTTCCATGGTGATAGAACATGTGTCCCTATGTTGGTGACTCTTCAAAGCTATGCCTATAACTATGTGTGAATGGTAGCGCGCTACTATACAAGGTTGGATGGCATCGAGAACCAGGCAGGAGGTCATCACTTGCAAGTGGATGCATATAAAACAGGCTGCTTATTCACCAAGTAGTGCAGATTTGATGCAGGATCGGTCAGGGAGCATTTGATGCGATTAGCATTGAGACTGCAGACCAACAAAAACATCAAACATACCACAATATATCCAAAATGGCCTATAAATAACTATAACCATTCAAATCACTCAAGTTATCATATATCACACTAAATACTATATAAACTCTTTATTATTACTTGAAAGAGAGCAAATACTAAGTTTAAACATATGAAATACTCTATATAAAATAGAGCTATCAAGACCCTTTGAGGAGCTGGCCAGGTTCAGAGGGTTCATTCGGAGTGGTGGCTGCATGATGCGCCATTTTCCAGATCGAGTGCTCAGACAGTTTGGGCAGGTCCAACACATTCCGAAGGATCCCAGACCTGCTACTAGGGCCGTCTGTACCCTAACCGAGTGTGATGAGAGGTGGACACAGTTTGAGGACCACTTGGTGGCGCGGGGGCCTCCCTGTGTGCCGTACTCCTCAAACACGGTGCCGGACTACTTTCCATGGTACTCCAGGGTCTCACATCCATTTCTCTTCCCTCAGAATTATGTACAGCTTGCGGATGAGCCTGATGTCGGTGTGGTACGTGTCTTTTATATTAATTGCAGTGATAAGTTTCTTAATCTTATACTTATTTAAATAATAATGTTATGTTATTTGGTTGACAGATGCTACCAGAGCTGCTGGATTTGGTTGATGAGATGGATGAGACCATCAATGATAATGTCCCAGAGCCAACCAAGAGCGTCTTTCAGCGCATCAAGAGGCTGCTCAACCCCTTCCGTAGGTTTAGGAGAAGGTTCGGTAATGTGTATAATAGGAGGGGGCGCAACACCCAGTAGGATCATGTCTTAGGGGGGATATATGTTTGGAATTTTTGTATAATTTAAGTACTTTGTTTCATTCGGTTTTTTAAATTGAAATTCCCTTTACGTTGGCGCAAATTTATTGTCATTACAAAATACGAAAGACATCAAATATGAAATACATCAAATACGAAAGACATAACACCAACATAAGCAAACAACTAACTAATAAACTAGTGTTTCGGTAGTCCCTGTTCCAGAAGATAAATGACCTCTTCTGGAGTTCGTATTGTGTCCACGTACAGCTCTAAGATTTGTCGCCCCATCGGAACGTTAGCTAGATGTTCCATCATTGCGCGGACGTCGTCGTTGCTTTGGATCTCCATGACTGAATACTGGAAAGTCCCATCATCTCTACAATTGTACTTTTTGAAACGTATACGCTCCACGTCTTTACGCCACGCTCCCTCTGGACGAATCTTCCTCTCAGCCTTTTCCTTCAGTTGGGCGAAGGTGATGTCCTTACTCATCCTGCAGAAGACATGGTTAGGACAACGAAACACAACACCATGTTCGTCGGTGGTGACAGTCCCATGGTGATGAAGGGCCGTTAAGAATTTATCGTTTGAGTACTGGGTTGAGCACAATTGCCATTCCATTTCAGGAGATCTGAGGATTTTGGTGAAGAAGCAGATTAGGGTTTGGCGAAGAAGATCTGAGGATGTGAACCCCCTTTTATAATAGGCATGGTGAAATGTCAGCCGTTGATTTCATTTTTAGATCACAAATCTGAGCCGTTTAAATTCTATCCGTTCAGGCATATTTTCCAAAGGGAATGACATCCACTCCTTTATCTGACACATTTGACTGACTGTAAACCGTTGATTAAAATTGTCGGTGGAATCTGAGACGTCCAATATCTGTCATTCTGCAGTAATGATTCAAACACCCTCATTCGAACAGGTGAAAAACGCCCAAGAGGGTGTATGTCCATATTTAACACACTCGAACGGCCTCGTTCGAACTTGTTCGAAGGCTCGTGTTCGAACAGGTGAAAATTTGTGAAAAAAAATAGGTTTTGCTTGGTCTTTTGGTCTTTTCACACCCTTATGGGGTGTGTTTCGAGTAGGAGGGGGTGTGGGAAAAGCAAGCGCCATATCTCAATTACCATAAAGGCATAAGTACTTTTAACATGGGTTGGGGACTTCAACCCTATTAAGGATTTTTTTTGGGTTTTGCTTTTCACACACCCCCTCCTACTCTTTCACACCCCTTAACTCCAAATATTCCAAAAATACCCTTAAGTAAAGTGTGTGTTTTCACCGATTCGGGGATGGGCAACCGAATATATTCGGTTGAGGTCAACCGAACAGGTAAAAAGGTGAATGTGGTGTGAGAGTCCATTTTTTGTAATAAAATAGGGTGTTCGAACACCCTCATGCGAACCTGTTCGCATGACCCCATGCGAACAAGTGAAATTACGCACAAGAGGGTGTGAAGTCAAGATTTAACACACACGAACGATGTCATTCGAACCTGTTCGAAGGCCCGTGTTCGAACAAGTGAAATTTCGTGAAAAAAATGAGGTTTTGGCTGGCCTTTTGATCTTTTCACACCCTTATGGGGTGTGTTTTGAGTAGGAGGGGAAGTGGGAAAAGCAAACGCCTTTTTTTAGCCAATGTAAGTCTAACAGTAATTTGTTATTAGAAAAATGGGTTTTTTTCACCCCCTCTTTAACCCCCATTTTCCCCTAAAACCCAAAAATACCCCTAAAATTTAATAAAAAAAATTAAATGATCACTTTCCCGGATTTACCTCAATTTACGGTAAATCCGGTTCATAAAATAGGGGTTTTGGATTTCTCGTTGGGATTTCCGGATTTACCTCATACGCAGGTAAATCCGGTTCATAATTATGAACCGAATTTACCTGCGTATGAGGTAAATCCGAAAATCCCCTTTGTTTTTTTTTAAATATTGTATTAAAAATTTCTGTATTAAATTGTGTTTTACGCGCGTTTTATTTTTTGAAATACGATAAGAACGCTTTACGTTTTAAATAACAATACGAAAGCGTTACGATATACGAGTAAAGAGACGTCATATATGATCTAAAATACGTCAAAATATATAAAATACTCAATATGAAACACGAGTACAAATAGAAATAAGTCAAATACAACTACGGGTCCAAAATGTCTAAAAATGACTGAAAATAACGACGAGAAGTAGCAGGTGAACGGTCAACATCTAGCGCATCTCGGGCCAATGCAGCTGCTCTCTGCACCCTCTCCTCTAAAGTATCTGGGACAACGGGCTCCTGATGTGGCTCTAGCTGTGGCGGAGCAACTGGCACCGGAGTAAGACAGACCTTGGTTACCTGACTATGCCAAGGTAGGTAATCAGGATCGCACTGGCCGTGGTAGTCTGCTTGTCTACTAGCCTGCCAAAAGTCTGCGCTCGAATCTGATACCTCAGCAACCCACGAATGATCCTGTCCGGAGATGGAGCTTTACCCAAAATGGGTGGAGAAGGGATCATCTGGACCTGCCCGAACTGCCAACGCACTGCATCGGCATGTGGGGGACCGGCTCACCGGCCCAAGTCAACCAACCTCTGTAAACAGATATGTTCGATAAAGGAACATACTGCCTGTGGTCTGCATAAGGGGTGAGGATGACATCCTCCAGCTGCAAGTTATCGATCCGCTCCCTAAAGTCCACCAACTTTATTTTATCCAGCTTCTTGTTCCCCCAGCTAGCAGCACGTGGCTGATGCGTCCTAGCAAACACTTTCCGACCAACGACGGTGGGAAAATGCTCGTATATCCATGTCTGAAATAATTAAATTAATAAATATGCAGTTATTAATATATGAGTAATTTAATTAAAAGCTTAAATTTAAAAAATAAATAATTGATTACTTGGAGCAGTGTCGCGTATCCGCCAAACTGCTTGGTCGTATGAAAGGCCGCTTTCGTCAACTCAGTGTAGAGGACACTAAGAGAAGCTATACCCCAAGACCACCGCCACACCGCCAAGATCCCGAATCGACGCGCATCCACTTCATCGGCGATGTGTGTGACTCTTGTCGGCCAGAATGGTGGTGCCTAACAAGTAGAGCATGTAGCACCGTGCAACCTCCTCATAAGCACCCTGTGCCATGTTCTCCCTAAAAGCCTCCTCTACAAAGGTGATCCTCAAATATTGCCCCCTGTTATCATGAAGCTTCTCGGTGACAACTGCCTGATGCATGCCCAAATACTGGACTGCCAAGTGAAAAGCCTCAACAGAATCAACATGGGGCTTGTGGTCCAATACGGTGCCCTCCAGCGGCAAGTGGAGCAACACAGCCACATCGTCTAGGGTGACAGTCATCTCCCCAAAGGGCATGTGGAATGAGCTGGTCTCAGGATGCCACCTCTCCACAAAAGCAGATATCAACTCATGGTTGATTGCCTCCGAGAGGTGTGATGTCCAGCTCAAATAGCTTAGCCTCGCGCAACCAGTGGGCTATATCTGGGTGGTACTCGGCAGGTCCAAACCCAATATACTTATGGCCGTCAGATACACTCTTCAGTTTCTGGGTCTGAAAAAATTAAAATTAAACCATACGTTATTAAAAATAAATAATTAATTATTGTTTAGTAAAATTAAAATAAATAATTAAAATATTACCTCGCCTCTCTCTATCAGCGACGCGCAGTGCGTATCCCAGTGTAACAATAATGGTGGGTGAACCACAGGTGGGGCAGCCTGAACCTCCTCCTGAACCTCCTCCTGAACCTCCTCCTGAACCTCCTCCTCCTCCTGAACCTCCTCCTCCTCCTCCTGATGCTGAACCTCATCCTCTTGCCGCTGATACTCCTCCTCCCAAGCCTCCCAACCGTCAGCAAGAGGCTGCTCATACCGGGGATGAGGCTGAGGCTGCCTCAAAATCTATGACTCTGGCGCGGGCTCTCTGGCGCCTCTGACACTCAGAAGCATGTCCAGCAGCTCTGAGCCTCTCTAGAGTGTCCGGAGAAGTATTAGCACTCCTACTAGACATCACTCTTCTTTGGACTCGCCAAAGATGCTTTGCTGCTCGTCGTCGGGTGCGAAGTCTTTGCTCCCAAGACTTCTGCTCGCGCTACATTGCCTGGTCGTCTACTCGCCACTGTAAAAAAAAGGAAAATGTAAATAAAAAAATTAATAATTGAAAAAGAAAAAAAAAGTGAGATTTCCGAATTTATCAGTAAATCCGGAAAGAATTTCGGAATTACCTCACGGGTTTGGTAATTCCGGTTCACAATTGTGAACCGAATTTACCTCACGTATGAGGTAATTCCGAAATTCTTTCCGGAATTACTGATAAATTCGGAAATCTCTCCCTTAAACACTCACTTTTTTCCGGAAATATGAATTGTGATTTGTGAAATATGATTTTTGTAAGTTTTCAGGGATATTTTTGTCCATTACGGTAATTATGGAGGTGTAGGAGAGAAGGAGGGGGTGAAAAAAAAAACCCTAAAAAAAATTAAAATAATTGTTATTGAATCTTGTGTCGGTGAACCTGTTATTATGAGTCTAAAAGAGCACTTGTGTGCTCTTCTCTTGAGAATTTGACATGTGTTTTAAGTTGTGCAAGAATTTCTGTTACTTAATCTAGTGCTATGGCACTGGCGGCGGATGAGTGCGAAAAAAAGATTAAATTAGCGTGACAGTGTGCGTCTCTACACATGTTAAGGATTATTTGGTGTTGTTGTGGGAGCTTGTAGTGAAAAGGACCACTCCCTTTTGTTGGAGGGAAAAAAAGGACAAAAAGAAAAAGTAGTGAATGTGATCTGTAGTAGACCTGATGGAATGAGCTGGTGAAGAGCCTAGGATGGTTGAACGCCTTCAACAGCCCGCCTGGGTGAGGTGCCTGCAATTACACTCCGACGCCCAAGTCAGTGGGGTGAGCATAGAGCAAGAACTATAAAATTGGGTGAGAAATAATTACCGTGTTAGTGTCAAACATCATGGGATTATATATTGTTCACCGGGTGGTCAAGAGACGCGCGCATGATCTTGTACGAAATGATCTCATCCGTAGATGAGGTGGGGTGGTGCGCTTGGCCATCCTGGGTGGTTTGGGCCAGAATGTGCTCTCCCTAATGGGTGGGCTTGAAGCCGGGCCTAGTCCAGAACAGAATGTTTCCTTACCACAATCACCAGTTACTGTATACACTACTAGAAAAGTTATATTTAGTGAGGAATTTTTTGAGATGGATAAGTATCCCTCACTATTAGTGAGGGATTTAGCTAGGAAAATCTGTAGTTATTTCTATTTTATTTTTGTGAGGAATGTAGGGATGAAAAATATCCCTCACTAAAGATTCCCTCTCTAAATTCGTCACAAAATCTCAAAATGGAGTTTAGAGACGAATTAAAGATTCCTCGCTAATAGTGAGGAACTTGTAATCCGTCACTGAGAAACAAATTCAACTCCCTTAAAAAAAAATTTTGCTGACTTTCACTTTCTCATTTTTTTTTATTCCTCACTAATATCTCACCTAAATCAAAACCCACCCTCGATCTCTCCTCTCACTCTCTCCCTCCTCTCACCACCGCACTCAACCTCACCACCAACGACTCACAAAACCCTCACCACCGCCATCGCCACTCACCCTGGGCCACCACCACCACACACCGTCGCCACCAACTCACCGTCGCCACCAAAACCCTAACTATTTGAACCCTAATGTTTGAACCCCTTCATCAACGATTCTCGCTCCCTTCATCAACGATTCTTCTTCTCTCTTGAGCGGTTCTCGCTTCTCCGGATCGGTTCGCTTCTCTCGGTGACGATTTTAATATCGTGTATGTTAATGCTTCTCTCTAGTGGTGGTTTTACATTGTTATGTTTGATATAAGAGTAGTAACATTCTGCTCCTTATTGTTTAGCATTCTAGTTTGTTGCAATTGCAAAAACCCTAACTCAGAATCGTCTATGGTCAGGGGCTGGTGTGGCGATTGCTTGGTTGAACTTTTGTGGCTGCCATACTTGTCAATACTTTTGTGAATGATTAATGTGTTGGTTAATGGTTATCATATCTAATGAATAAGGTTTGTGATTGGGGCTTCATAAGCTCACAAATTCATTGCTCTGCTTCATCTCTCTATCAAGCAAAGCAAGCATTTACGTTCAAATATGAATTCCATATTAACAACTTTCATGATTACACGCTTTATTATTATTATTTTTTTGACAACAATACACGCTTTATTATTAGTAATAGATGTTTGTGTTTTTTAAAAATTTTGTAGCCTATGTTTTAAAAGAGCACTCCTTTGAGATCAAAAGGCTAATATAGGTGGAAATAGATAAATTAAAATAATTGGTATTTGGTGGAAATAGATAAATTAAAACAATTGGTATTTGTAAAAATAATTCTGTTTAAATCTGCCAAAATTAGAGAGGAAATTGTTCCCTCACTGTTAGCGACGGAAAATATTCCTCTCTATTAGCGAGGGATATTTTCCTCACTATTAGTGACGACCTGTGTGTTCCTCTTTATTAGAGACGCATGTTTGTTTCCTCGCTATTAGAGACGGAATTGTTTCCCTCTCTGTTAGCGACGGATTTCTCCTCGCTATTAGAGAGGGATTATCAGGATCCCTCTCTAAAAAATTTTGTGACGCCAAAATTGTTGACGAATACTGGTTCGTCGCAAATTCCCTCTCTAAATCATTTAGTGACGGATTTTGGCTGTTTGGGCATCTCTAATTTTTGTTTTTTTAGTAGTGATAAAGGACGTGTTTTTCAACAATAGGGAGAGGCTGGAAAGTTAAGTTAAAACTATACATAGTTTTTCCTCTTCCCTTCCAAGCCGTCACACATTTCCATAAGAGAATATCTATAGAAACCAGTGTTGTAAGGAGTGGTGTGAGTAGAAATTATGGATCAGTTGGAGTTGCAACACAAGAAGGAGTTCATCATTCATACCTTCAACTTGAAAGAGCTAAAAAGCTAAAAAGAGCATTCGATATTATTTCTTGCTAGTTTCTCTGGTTGTAATTTCAGTGTGATGCTTTTGTTTCTTGGCACCTGTACTATTTTTATGGATTTGATGCTCATTATGAACTAAACTCTCTTAGTTAGGAGGCTTTAACATGTAACAAATCTTTAAATGGTGTAAATGCTTTGGCGTTTGCTTATCACTTTTACCTCTCTTAGTTAAATATTTTCAAGCTTTATTTGAGTTTGATCACCTTTTTATTGAGCACATCCATGTTAATTAGTTCTAAAAGGTTTAATATGGATTGTATTAATTAAAGGAGACTTTGCTTAATCTTATTCAAACCTATATATAGAAAAATAAACCCATAAATTGATATTGTCGTATTTAATGATTAGGGGTGAACTTAATGAGTACTTATACATAAGGAATTTTACTATAAGTTACCGAAAGACACACATTTTTATGCACGTGCATAGGTGCCATGACACTTGTTTTAGCACCGACCTTTTTTGAAAAGTTACATGGAGAGGGAATCCTAATTGGTTCTCTCTCATTGATAATTTGATATACCTTCACTCCTTTACGTTTTTTTTGAGGGAACACTCCTTTACGTTATTTGTTATTTTTTATAGAATGTTTTACCATGTGATTATTTTCTCTTTGTTTTACTCACTTGATTATTTACTGATCTAAATATAGAAAAAAAAAACTTAAACAATCCTTGAAGGAACAATATGTATTTACTCTTATTTATTACTTGTTGTGATTGTATAAATATACTTGCACGTATCACATTTTCACACCATAGACGTTGTGTCGTTGTTGGTTCATCAATCATACAAATGATTTTATTTCGATTGAGGTTTCATGTTGTGTCTTGCTTGTATGCCTGTTTCTATATATGATGATAATATGCCCTCTCTGATAGCATGTTAGTGTTGTGAATTGATATATTCATTTAATATACTGATAAAGTTGCTTAATTTTGTGATAACATGTCTGTTGTAATATTGTTCATAATCTTGTGTGTGCTGGTTGGGATAGCTTCATAGTATTGGACCGATAGGTTGATTAATGGATAAATTTGTAAGGTATGATAAGTAAGTGGTGAGGCCTAGGTTGCCCTTTGATATAATATGTGTAATTTGTCTTAACCACTTAAAAGCTCACACATGGATTCCATTAACATTTATCACATTAATACATTTATATTTTTTGTTTTACAGTTATTACTATATATTTATATTATTTATACTTTCACCCTAATTTTAATAAATGCATTTAGTGAGTTAAATTCTTAGCCATGATTTTAGTGTTGCCTTCCTCTATCTTGTCGATTCCTTTATTAATCGATATATGTTGGAAATATGCAACCTGTACCTAAAGAATTGCGGCTGCATATATAAAATAAAATAGAATTAAGATGACATAATATAAAGAACTAATCAATAAATGGTGTTATCTATTTTATTTTTAATGGAAATAAACAACTGTGAGTCAATAAATTTTTTTTAACCAATTCTATCAATAATTATAAAGTACGGTAATATCTTAATTATTAATAACCATGAATAACTTACAAGTCACCAGACAAAAACAATGACGTAATAGATGACGTCATTTCCATGTCACTCAAGCCTATTGCGTGTAACTTTGAACGGTCTAGATCAATTGAATGCGCGTGTCACACACGATCAAGGGCTGTTATGTCGTCCGATTTTATGATCAAGGGCTCTAATACTCTTTAATGCGTAAGGAGACAATAAAACACAAATTTTAAATACAATTCAATTCTCAATTAAAGACTAATAATTGTGCTTGATTTTTTTTTTGATTTTTTTTTTGATTTACTGTTTGCGATCCATTTGGTACCTGCCAAAAGATATTAAACTGTTTTTCCCATTCACCTGATTATCATAAGCATCGTTTTTTATACAACCTTTCCTGTAAGTTTCTCATTCTAAAGATCTTTTGCTAATTCTTTTTTTTCAAATACCAAACATTTTACAAATTCAATCAAGACCATCAGCATCTTGATGATATTTATGTATTTTCTGTTCTTTTTTTTTGCATCTGTTGCTTTCATATTTCATCCCTTCAAATTCATTTTTCACGAATTTTTTAATGTTTTTACTTAGCGCCACACACTTCACTCTTTAATAATTTCCGTTGTTGTAATTTCCGCAGACGTTATCCATGGATGTTCCCCGTTCCTCTTTTGATGACTTTTTCCAACACTATCACTATGTCACAATATCAGATTTGAAGAACGGTTTTCAACCAGAGGTAATATGAGCAATAATAGATATATACAATGACTTTTTCCAGCGTTGTTTTTTTGACGCAAAACCAGATAGAAAGACTTCAGTCATCTTAACTGTCACAAATTATGTAGAAATCAAGATAAACACATGCTTCATATTGGTATTTGACTTACTATTCTGCCTTCCACTTGCAGGTGGCACCGTCCGCAGATGAGTCGCTCAAATCATTGGCATACTTTCCAGCACAGCATATCCTTTCACAGGTTTTTTTTAATATTTTTAATATAATTTGAGACATTGTCGAACTCTAATCAAGAAATACCAATTTTTTTGCACCAAGGAACCGATCTAATTAGTGAAGACCATACTGGTCGGGCCGTTTTCGCCTCTTAGGGAGATGTTGCATTTGACTTTTACGAATATCTCATGCACATCTACTGAAGCGGCCCGAACTGGTATATATAAGTTTACAGTTCTTTACGATGACAGTTATATCTAATCATATTGCGATTTCAGTGATGTAGTCGTTAATTGTTGCTATCTTTTAGATTTTGGAGCCATATGCACTCAATGATCGGTGGTTCCGTATATGTGTCTTCAAGGTCGTGAATATGGTCATGCCCGTGAGGCGATTGATAAATTATGTTTGGTTGACGATCTGATCGCCGATTTCACAATTCGCGAAGATGGATCGAGAGAGTACGGTGGTCCCTAAGTAAAACACATTCAGCTTATGTTCAAACATCTTTTGATAGTAATGGCACCCATACTAACACGTATCCAATATATTATGCATTTTTTGTGTTTAGAATTACATCAGATATGGACGAGCAAAATCTGCAACTACTCCGATGTTAGAATGTGCTGGGAACTTAGAGACTATTGTGCAAGCATGCCAAGCTAATGGTGGTTGCCAAACTCAGGGCCAAACAAAGCGGATATACGCAACTTTGTGGTAGTAAATTTAGGTTGACCTTCACATGGAGATTGGCGGGCGTGATTATCTACCATCACTTTTATTATTTTGTCGTTCCTTTTTCCACAAGTCTAATACTATTCTTTTTGATTAGTGTCATAACGGTCCATTCACCAATATATGAGGTTTATGTTGGGCATATTTTGTGTATGCGTTATTTGATAATTTCTACTTTTTATGTTTATGTGCGATAATTTTAAACATTTGGTTGTGTTTAGTGCGGTTTAAACAAAAGCTTATTGCGTAAGTTGTGATAGAGTGAAGTGACTATACGAAACAAGTAGAGGAATTAGTCAACTTAAAATGTATATAGAGATTTTATTTTGTATATAGACATTCGGGTTAATTTATTTAATTAATTTTATGTTAATTTATCTCTAATGATTGAGAATAAAAAACATCTTTTATTTATGTATTTAGAGATTTGGTTTGAAATCAAATTATAACCAAATAAGATCTGATAATGAAATCAAAGTATAAATCAAATTATAACCAAATAAAATCTGATCATGAAATCAAATTATAAATAAATCACAATAATGCAAATCTGATAATGAACTCAGAGTTTAAAGCAAATTATAACCAGAGATGATCTGATAATGAACTCAGAGTTTAAAACAAATTATAACCAAATAAAATCGCTAATTAAATCAAATTACCAATAAATCGCAATAATGCAAATCGATAATGCAAATCAAATTATTGAATAAAAAACATCATTTATCTATGTATATAGAGATTTGGTTTGAAAAATAAGATCTGATAGTGAAATCAAAGTATAGATCAAATTATAACCAAATAATTTGTGATAATGAATTCAAATTATAGATAAATATTGTTTTATTTAAGTTAATTTACATTAATTTCTCATTAAAAACTAATGAATTCAAAATATAACCAAATAATATCGGTCAACGAAAAAAAATTATAAGTAAAAAACATCTGTTATTAGTGCATATAGAGAAATTGGTTTGAAATCAAATTATAACCAAATAAAATCGGACGCTCAAATTAGACATAAATAATTTTGGTTTCACCACTAATAATGTAAAATGAATGATTATATGGCTAATTATAATGACATTAAAAAAAGATACACTAAATTATTTTTATTTTCAATTACAATTATACCTCTTAAATGTTGCGGTTTATAATTAGCAAATCAATAATTAAAACCGAGTTATACTCTAAGCTTTCTTGCATACGTGCCAGTGGAGCGGCGCTTCTCTTCGACGTCTTAGCTTCTCTTATTGAAGCGTCGTTGGTTGCAAGATTGTTTCTTTTATTGAAGGGTCTTTAATCTAGGTATAAAGTTTTTTTTGCTGGCCCTTTAGAATTGTTTTGCCCCTTTTTTTTTTGAATTCCTGCAATTGTCTTTGACCTACACAAAAATAGGAGAGACTCATAAATAATTGGTTATGCACCCTCAAAAACTGATTTTCTCTTTCACGTTGTCCTTTTTTCCTCAAGTTGAAACCATTTGTTGATTTTACTAAACAATGTTTCCATAGATCAAATAATTTCTTGAAACATAAAACTTGATTTTCAGCTAAAATCACGTCAAATGTTTAGCGAGACGACTTAAATGACCATTCAGCTAGCACATGACAAAAAGAAATAGGTCAACTACCCTAACAGTCAGCCTTCTTTGGAATCACCAGCCTGATTGGACAACAGTCACTGTCAGACATCACTTCCTTTGTGGGATTATAGCACGTCCGCCAGTACGCGTGAACTGTAATTCAGCGTCACCAAGCGCCTCATCAGTCACTAAACAAATTATACATTCAAATAAAAATTAAATGTACAACTATATCTATATACAACGAGACCTAAATATTACAATTTATAACTCATAGTAGACTTCTCAATCGGATCTTTGAAAATACACACACTCACAATCATCATTTTAACATCGAAAGAATAACATTAACCATTTACCCTCACTAACTAAATTCAACGCTATTAATCACGATGTCAGTTATACCCGTGCAGCGCACGGGTAACTGATACTAGTTGATTTTAAATTTTGAAACATGACATAACAATCTATTTTTAATCCAAAATATTTCTATCAATAAGTATTCTACCTTTTTTTTAGATAAGCAATAAATTCATTGAAGGGAGCACAAGGGGTGCCCAACCCTTACAATGGAAAGCAGGAAAGGGGGAGGGCCTCCTCAAAACCTCCCTGAGCCAAAACCTATTGGGAAACAGATTCAGGCAGGAAACTAATTAAAAAATAATTAAAAAATAATTTATTTTTATAAGAATCGTTAACAATATAATTAAAAAATAATTTTCTGATTAGATAGAAAACTAATTAATCGTTTAATGTTAACAATTTAATTTATTTTTTAATTTAATTTAAATAAATATTCAGTAACAGTAACCATGGATGATTCAATGTAATATCGTGTGAACTAAGGTTCACCTACAATCAGATTCGATTGATAAAAGATGATTTCATGTATCACATTTTTTTTTTGACAAAATTTCATGTATCACATTGGTAACAAGGATTCACTGGCGGTGGAGGATTTCATGTACCACTATGAACTCGACATCATTCAGCGTCCAGTTCACTGAACCATGGATGACTCAATGTATCATCGTGTGAATTAGGGTTTACTTACCATCGAATTTGATTGATCAAAGATGATTCTATGTATCACGGTGTGAACTATGGTTCACTTACCTTATGATTCGACTGACTAAGGATGATACAGTGTATCACAATGGTAACAAGGATTCACTGACCCTTAGAGGATTTCATGTACCACTATGAACTCGACATCATTTAGCGTTTAGTTCATTAAACCATGGATGGCTCAATGTATCATCATTTGAACTAGTGTGACATTCGAGGCTGACGAGGGCGGGGAGTGATCACAGGTTGGCACAGACAAAGAGCAGCTCCTGGCAGCTTCCAGCGAAGGGGCACGTGAATGAACCGAATATGCATCGGAATGAGAGGGATCCTGAGGCTGTGCAGGTATGAGACTGTACAGTCGAAGGAAGACTTAAAATATTTGATTTGGTATACCTATACCAATAAGATGCATCTTCTTTTTGGGAGCCCTTCCCATAAGAACTCCATAGTTAAGCGTGCTTGACTTGGAGTAGTAGTGGGATGGGTGACCTTCTGGAAAGTTCCCCGGAAAGCATGCAAGTGAGCTAGGGTTCACTCACCTTTTGGTCCAACTGACCAAGGATGATTTCATGTACACAGTGATAACAAGGATTTAATGACTGTGGAGGATGTCATGTACCATTATGAACTTGACATCACTTAGCGTCCTATTCGTTAAACCATGGATGACTACGTGTATCATCGTGTGAACTAGGGCGCGCTCACTTAACGTCTAATTCAACTGATCAACGATGGTTCCATGTATCATAGTGTGAATTAGGGTTCACTTACTTGCTATATAAAATTAAATATGTTCCCAAATTATATATATTTATATTTGTAAGAATCTTTCAAAACAAAAGGTTGGTGAAGCGGCTAAGTAGTGGGGAGTCTACATGTCTCTATGTGTTACTTTAGTTAGGCCGACTGTTATAGCGAATTTCGGACTCTCAGTGTTCTCCCCTCTCTGGGCGTGATTTATGTGTTTGTTCAATCGTTTCGTGACTCGATTTCGATCGGATGATCACCTAGAATCCTTGATTTGTTTGGTCGTTCGTTTGAATTCTCTCATTAGCCATTACCCGCCTCCAATGATTCATTGACTGTGGAAGATTTCATGTACCATTGTGAACTCAACATCACTTATCATTCACTTCATTAAACCATGGATCGCCGTGTGAATTAGGGTTCACTCACCCTTCAGTTCCACTTGCGAATGATTTCATGTATCACGGTGTGAACTAGGGTTCATTTACCTTCTGGTTCTACTGGCCATGAATGATTCCAAGTTTAACAGTGCTAACAATAATTCACTGACCGTGAAGGATTTCATGTACCTGTATGAACTTGGCACACTTAGCTTCCAATTCATTAAACAATGGATTACTCTATGTATCACACCAAGGGAATTGGGCTCGGATCCCACCACAAGGTCTTGGGTTCGATTCTAGGAAATAGCAAAAACTCTATTGAGAGTGGAGAACCACACGGAATAGAAAGAGTAGCTAGGAGCTGCAATAAGAAAGAGTAGCTAGGAGCTGCAATAAGAAAGAGAAATAGTAGCAGCATGTGCAAAACATAAAACTGGGAATGTCAAAATCTATTTTTCATATGGGTATTGGTGCAAAATTTTAAATTTAAGGGTGTGCAGCTACACACCCTAACCTATATGTAGGTCCACCACTGACGTGGCCACCCAAGTTTCCGGACGTAAATTAGATTGAATATTTGTGATTTTGTAGTGACTAAACAAAATGGATTCAATAGATACCGGTGATTTGGTGGTGACCGAACTAAATGATTCAATAGATATACATGATTCTAAAAACATATGAAGAAGCAGTACAAAAGTGAATTGATTTTTTAAAAAGTGTTAGGATTAGGCGTGGGAGGATGGTAAACTAGTCTAAACTACATTCTGATTAGCAACAAACTTTAGATATTTTGTCACAAAATTACTTTTTTTTCACCAAACCAGTTATCTAGGAACGAACTTCGTGTATTTAAATATTGTTAAAAAAAATTCCGAACCATAAAATACTCTAAAACACACTATTTAGCATCGCACTTTTTGTATATTGTCACGTAATTAATTTTTTAACCATATCGGTTATTGAGGAATGAACTTCGCTTATTTTAACTGTTAAATTTTTTCTAACTCTAAATTACCTAAAAACATACTATTTAGCACCGTACTTTATGTATTTTGTAATGAATAATTTTTTTGGAGAGTGATAATGTTACAAAATACCCTATAAAGTATGGTGATAATGATTACATTTTTTTACTAAAAGTCGGTTGATAAAAAAAGTCAAAATTGACACTAAAATCACATGTACATTCAAAATTTCCTTTAAATTTAAAGATTATTGATAGACATATTAGTAATTAAAAATAGACATTAACGTATTTTTTAATTATTTTGATAGAATATTTTAATTAAAAACTATAAAGTAGTACAAGAATAATACGTTTCTTTTATTTATTGTATAATAAATAAAAATACGTTTCTTTTATTAAGAGTTAGGGAAGGAAGTTTTTTTTTTGACGTTAGAGTGGAGTTGGGAATTGATGTAGTGGAATATTTTTCAATAAAAAAAGGACTTAGAAAATATAAATGAATGGATAAAAGAATTTATTAACTTTGAGATGAATGTGCAAATAATATAAATATATAGTATAAACTGTAAAACAAATAATATGAATACATTCATGAGATAAATATTAGTGGAATCCATGTGTCAGCTTTTAATTGGTTAAGGTAAATTACCCACATTCTATCTAAGGGCAAAGTGTAGGTATTGAAGAGTGAGACCTTTTGGACCAAAAAAAAAGAGTGAGACCTTCATACTTGAGAAACATGAGTCCTCGAGATAACAATTATTGTTATTATCGTCATTATAGTTGTGTTGGTATACACGAGGTTAGTGTGCTTAAGTGCAAGGTACAAAGAATAGTGATGATGGTTTGAGTACATGCCAATTGTGGTCTAAGTGTAGCTCCCATTGCATTGTAGGAGTTGGAGATCTTGATCATGTCAATGAGGCACCATCACTCCAAAAACCATTTCCATGAGATGGTTTTGATGTGGTTCACCACCTCAATCGCAATCGGTTCCTTCTCTAGAAATATACATGTATTTTGACACTCCCAAATTCCACATAATGCTAGTATGCTACATGCCAAATCAAAAGTCATTTGTTCCGTCTTTTCTTTAGGGAACCTATAGACTAGAAAATGAGTGAACCAAATATGGGGGCACAACCATTAACATGCCCAAGCCCCTTATACCAAACACATATAGAAAAACTATAACGAATAAAATATATTGATTTTGAAAATGGAAAATGTTTTATAGATGAAGAAGAGAGGAGGAGGAGGAGGAATGAAAAGATGGATTGATAATTACTGTAAGGATTTAGTGTATGATGTAATATTCTATGTGACATGCCATGTCACTTTTAAAAAAATTAGAAATAAAAAAATAACACTTCAGCATTCTGTTAGACACATAATTTTTTTAACAGATCACTAACAGAATGGTGTATTTAAAAAAAAGGTTATTTTGCAGAGAATTTTTTGAAAATAAAATTGAAGGGACATATTTAGAAAATCACTATATTTGCAGGGACAAAAAACATATTTAATTCTAATTATAGTTTACTGTACCAATTAAAAATGGGTCAAAAATGAGTCATATAATCTGTTGTAATTTTACTTTTGATCCATGGTTTTCACCAAGTTTGTCGATATAGTATCAAAGTCTTTGACGGATAAACATGTATTGAAGGGTTAAAGATCATTTTGTCAAAAAGATGAATCAATTTAATAAGATTACCAATAATGACTAATTTTATAAATCTTTATTCTACTTTTGAATCCTAACAAGAAAATATATTCTCTTATATTTGCTTTTATAAATATATATTTTATTTTTGAGTTCTACTGGGGAAACATTATATGTGTGTGTGTCTATGGAAAATTTTAGTTTTATATTTTGGATTTGTATATGTATTCATTTTTAATAAATGATTATTTCGCTTCCCACAAAAAAAAGATATTTTGGCTATTGAGTTCCAATGGAGAAATATTAGCTATTTTAGCTATAATTATTTTTTATAATTTATCTTTATAAATACTATTTTATTTTATTTACGAATCATTATTATTTTGTTGACCAATTTTATGATTCACTATATTTCTTTTGACTTCCAAAAATATATATTTTTGTTGTCAAAAAACCTTTTATTTATTTTTTCCTTTAAGTATAGTTATCTTGTTTTTGAGATTGAAGTTAATTATAAAGCTAATCTAAAATATAATAATTTATTTTGTATGTTCTAGCTAATTAAATTTTATCTGAGTCAAATCATATAAAAAGCATGAGGGTACCTGTGCAGTGGCGGATCCACCCAAAGTCCAGGGTGGTACTGCACACTAAAAAAAAAATAGCACTAATAACACTATTAAAAATATTTTTGCACACCCTAATTTTTTTTGCACCGAAACCGATAGTTTTTACACTCAACTCCCTAATTTTGCACCGTTTAATGCACTACACTCACACAATTGAGAGATATGTATTTAATAACATTGACACTGAACTCATTATTCAATGATTCTAAATATGGAATCACGTAGAGAACAATTATGTGTTGTGTAATCAATTTGTTTAAATATATTTTTTTGACCAAAGTTTATTTAAATATATTAAACTTTTCTTTATTACATTTGTTTAAAAAAATTTGCAACCGTGAGCCAGAGTCCTAGATCCGCCACTGCCGTGTGTATGCACGGGTATACCGCTGTTAAGACTATAAATGAATCTGTTTAAATTTTAAGAAATAAATATTATTATTTATACTTTTACGACTTTACCTTCTTTGTGTGTATAAAATTTAATTCAAATATTTATGTCAATTGCCATTTTAATAAAAATATTTTTTTTAGTTAAGCAAAGATTTCATTGATAAAGCACTTGGTGTGCTCAAACCCGTACAATAATAAAATTACATATTGTTTAGGCATTGTAGTGGATATTGATAAAATATATTCAAGTAAAACAATTACACCTCTCTTAATATCTAATTTTTTTATTTAATATTATTTAAAAGAGATAGTAATATTTGAATAGTAATTTCTGTGGTACAATTAACTTTTGTGAAAAGCTAACTCTATCAATTTAGGATTTTGTGAAGTACAAGTTGAAATCAGGATATATATTTATTCCTTGTCTTGATTTGATGATTTACCAATTATTTAGGCTATGTATTTTGATTTCTCCTATAAATGTTATTTGAGTGATTATTTTTGTTGATGATTGTGATCAAATATTCAGTATTTTTGTTTAAACGATGGAGATAATTATTACAAAATGCTTATTGAATTATTTGAGTCAAAAGTTATTTTTTTTCACCAAACTGCTTACTGTGTAACAAACTTTGCGTATATAGACAATTAAATTTTATTTTCAAAACACTAAAGCACCCCAAAACACACTGTATCACACTTTACGTATTTTGTCACGATTTTTTTTCACCATATCGATTATTGAGGAACAAATTTTGCGTATTTGAATAGTTGCAATTTCTTCCGATCACTAAAGTACCCCCAAACACACAACTTGGCATTACACTTTACGAATTTTTGAGGATAAATTATTACTTTTTCATCAAACCGGTTAATGAGGAACAAACTTTGCGTATTTGAACAGTTAAAAAATTTTCCGAATGCTAAAGTACCCCAAAACACACTACTTAGCATCGCATTTTACGTATTTAGTTACAAAATTATTTTTTTTTACACCAATTTGATTATTAAGGAACAAACTTCACGTATTTGAACATCTAAATTTTTTATCAATTCGCAAACTCTAAGGGTGCGAGTTTAATAACTAAAAAAAGTCTTGTAAACAAATTGAAAAATATGGAAAAAGTTAGATTCAATCATATCTCACTACCATATGCATTATAATATTATTTTTCACAAATATTTACACAATGTCATATGATAGATTGCCTCTACCGATAAAAGTTGATTTCGAGTGGTAATTGGGCTCGAATTCCACCCTAAGGTTAAGTTCGAATTTTGAATATGACAAAAACTCTATTGGGAGGAGAAAACCACATGAACTCGCAAAATTAGATGCACGTGGTCAGCTAGATTTTCCAATGTAGAGTAGTCATTAACAACACCGATGAATACCGCACAAAAATAATTAAGTAACCAAAATGATAGGATGGCTCTGCCTTTAACTTTTTAGCACAATGTTTTAAATTAGTAGAACATAGGGGTAGATCAATGGTATTCTTTTTACTCAATTTTTGTGCCAAGTTGTTACTAATTTTTTTTTACTCGATTAGGAAGGGCATTAGTTTTTTTTCCTATTTTTATTGAAATAATTAATATAACTTTTTTTGACAATAATAATTAATATTACTTAGATGATAAGGAACGTTATTTTTTTATTTGACCAAATATTTAACATATTTTAATCCTTAAATATGGAAAATAAAAATTACATAAATAATATATAAAAGGGAAGAAAATAAATTAACATAATGAGATCATGCTATAAGGAATTAAACTAAATAATTGCAACTTTTTGTTTTGGTTATTTGTTACGAGCCATTTTCCAAACTTGAAATTTCATTTCGAGAAGTTTATTATAATTTATTACCTTACTAAACTTTCCATATATACTTGTCTATGAAATCCAGGAATACAATTTGTTTCTTTTTTTTTTAAAAGTAATGCACTTTTTGGTATTTTGAGTTTTATTAATAAAAGTTAAAGAAAAAATTCTGGTCAAAAAAATAAAGTTAAAGGAAAAAAATTCTCGAAAATCTCATTAATTTCCATAACAAATATTTTATAGAGACTAAAATCTCATTTAACTAAAAAAATATTCTTGTAAAAAAAGCTGAAAAAATGTTAGTCAAAATTTCATTATGATAAATACTTTCTTTTTTCTTTCACTTTCCATTGGTAACCCTTGCAATATAAATAATATTTTTAATTACTACTATTATATCAAATTTTCTATTTTGTGTTAAATCCTTAATTTGCTAGTATTTTTTGTTAATTTAAACATATTGAACTACATTATTTTATGACATTTTAAGTTATTATTATAAAATATAATTTAAATATGATGTCAAGTAAAGAAATTTCCATAAAATATTTTGTTAGGTCTCAAATTAGAATTAATTTCATTGACCTATTAGCTTATTAGTTTACTTATGAAAATTTACACCATTAAAAGTTCTAGATTTTCGCAAAAAAATAGTGAAATAGGTTTTTAAGCAAGCTTTCAGGCCTTCAGACTTTCCAAAAGGCTAGGCCAAGCCTAAAAAATGGGTCTACAATGTATAGAAATTAAATTAGTAGAACGTAGGGGCAGATCATTGTTATTATGTTTTTTTTAGTCAATTTTTGTGCCAAGTTTTTTTTTTAAATTAATGTATCCTCCACGGCGATTGTACAGACTAATATTTCGAGCTATCAGAAATATATTTAAATGGTTGAAATCTCCTAACAAATATTTTTTCATACGCATCAGTCAGGGATCAAACTCAAGACCAAATAGTTAAGAGACTTAAGTATCTACCACTTGTACCACATAATGCTGGTAATTAATTTTGTGCCCGATTGTTACCAATTTTTTCTTACTCTATAAGGAAGGGCAATACTTTTTTTCCTATTTTTTTTAATAATGAGTAAAACTTAGATGATAGGCAACATTATTTTTTATTTGACAAAATATTTAACATATTTTAATCCTTAAATATGGAAAATTAAGATTACATAAATAATATATAAAGGGGAAGAAAATAAATTAAAATCACGCTTTAAGAAATTAAACTAAGGCTCTGTTTTGTAAAAAGTAGCGGATGAACAGATAGCGGATAGCGGATGAGCTAACGGATAGCGGATAAAGTAGCTGATAGAAAATAATGTGTTTGGTAAAACCAACTATTAAAATAGTTGATAAATGTAAGATGGCATAAAGGATATTTATTTAATGATGACAAAATGTTCAATGAGGAAAAAGAAATAATTTAAGAAAAATAAAATGGGTAAAAATGCCAAAAAAGTGAAACGCTATCCGCTAGTGTTTCAAAAAACACTACTTGAAGTAGCGTCTGAAAAGACACTAAACCCTAGTGCTTACCAAACACGTGTACTCTTCACCCGTTTCATCCGTTATCCGCTAGCGGATGGGATGTGCCAAACACAGCCTAAGGCTCTGTTTGGTAAAAAGTAGCGGATAGCAGATACGCTAGCGGATAACGAATGATATAGCGATTAGGGGATAACAGATAAGCTAGCTGATAGAAAATTATGTGTTTGGTAAAACTAGTAGTTAAAATAGCTGATAAATGTAAAATGACATAAAATGATATTTAATTAATGATTAAATTATTTAAGGATGATAAATATTTAATGAGGAAAGAGAAGTAATTTAAGAAAAATAATAAGGGTAAAATGTAAAAAAAGTGAAACGCAATACGCAATCCGCTAGCATTTTAAAAAAGGCAAAATATCTCCCAGGTCCCTTAATTTATTTATTTGTAACGAATAGTTCCCTTAACTTTTTTTATAATGCATAAGTCCCTTAACTTATTTATTTGTAACGATAGATCCCTTAACTTTTAAAAACGCAACATCGTTGCCCCTTAAAATCTCTCCCTTAAATAAGTTAAAAGGGGCAATAGTGTTACGTTTTTAAAAGTTAAGGGACCTATGCGTTACAAACAAAAAGGTAAGGGACCTATTCGTTACAAATAAATAAGTTAAGGGACTTATGCGTTATAAAAAAAAGTTAAGGGACCTATTCGTTACAAATAAATAAGTTAAGGGTCCTTAGAGATATTTTGCCTTTAAAAAACGCTACTTGAAGTAGCGTTTCAAAAAAAACCTAAACGCTACTCGAAAAACAGTAAACGCTAGTGCTTACCAAACACCCGTACTCGTCATCCGCTAGTCAAATACGCTAGTTTCATCCACTATCCACTAGCAGATGGGACGCGCCAAAAAGAGTCTAAATAATTTCAACTTTTTGTTTTGGTATGTATTCTGAGCCTCTTTCCAAACTTGGAATTTCTTCGAGAAGTTTATTATGATTTATTACCTTGATAAACTTTCCATATACTTCTCTATGAAATCCAGGAATACCATTTGTTTTTTCAAAAAAAAAAATAATGCATTTTTTGGTATTTTATATTTTAAGTGATAACAAAAGTTAAAGAAAAATTTATTCAAAATTAAAAATTTAAATACCATATTTAATCATTGTCAAAAAAATCATATTTAATTTAAAAAATGCTAGTCAAAATTAAATGTCAACATGATAAATACTTTTTTTTTTCACTTTCCATTTGTAACCCGTACAATTTACATATTTATTCAAATAAATTTTTTTGAAGGGACAAATAAATTAATTTATAGCTAAATTAAATGAATCGATTCCTTTTTTTAAAAAATAAAATAAAATCAGAATTCCATAAATGGCAAATCAAATCATTACCATATTTGTTTTTTTTACTGAATTACCATATTTGTTACATGCCATAAAATGGAAAGTAAATATAAAATATTCATTGTCCTCTATATAAAAACCCCCCTATAGTGCTCAATAGTTCTACCTCTAAACTCCTCTCTCAAATCTCTTTTGTGTATCAACACCATGGTTAATAATGGCTTTGGTAACTACAACAACACAGGGCAGCAAATTGCATGCAGATTGTGCAACAGAATTTTCTCAAGCACTCAAGCTCTCATAACTCACATTGAGTCGCACATGGAACATGAAGAAGTTGCAATAAGAAGGCTCTATTTTCCAGAACACATCATCAACTCTCAAAGACAACAATTGCCACCTCATCGTTTTTCTCTCCCAATTGCACCACCAACACAATCACCTATTGCTAGTAGTATTTCTCAGCCAAAAAGAAACCCTTTTGTTAGTGTTGGCCAAGTTGGTTCTTCACAATCAATTAGGCCAATGCAATTTCCATCACTTGTTACTTCATATGCAGGGAATAATAATAATATTATTAATAACAATAATAATGTTGGTGGTGGTGGATTATTAGCACAATTTCCATCTCCACAAACCTACCAATGGAAGCCTGAAGAAGAAGAATCTGCAAGTGATGGTACTAAGCCATTCATCATGCAGCTGGAGAAACCTATCAAGAAGATTGATTACATTGATTTGGATAATAATGATGATGGGGGAAAACTGGATTTAGAACTTAGGCTCTAGCTGGCTAGAGTAATTTTGGGTAAATTAAGGATTAAAATATTTTGTCCTGTATCGAATATTTTTATTTAAAGTTATTATTGTAGTACATTATAATTGGCAATGTACCATTGAGTAGCTAGCATTAGTTTAATTTTTTAAGATTTAAGGTTATCATGCATAAGATTTGTATTTGTTCTCCCAACCTTTAAAAAAAAAGCTAGGTGCTAGCTTGGTGGTAAGAAACTAGTTTTATATCCTCAAAGTACTGAATTTAAATCTCGTTAAAGACAGTTGTAACATATAGACTAGTATCACTTTGATTAATAAAATTTCTCCCCTCTCTAATTTTTTTTTAAAGAAAAAAGCCTTGTATTTTCATAACAAATGAAACCTATTTAAGCAAAGCCCCTCGACGCTACTACCCCTAATGGGGAGAAAATGTGAGTTTGATAACTGATCTGTCAAAAAAAAGTCTTATAAACAAATTGAAAAATAAAGTTTTTTTGATAAAAATTGTGATATATATATATATATATATATATATATATATATATATATATATATATATATATATATATATATATATATATATATTGTAAGTTGCTTATCATTGCCTCTCATGAATTCAAATTTTTTTTTTTTTTTATTCCATTTATACCAATAGTTTTTTTTTTCTTTTATATTTTAAGATTTTTCATTTTTTTTTTAAAAATGTTAACGGTTTTAATATATGAATTTTGTTTCAATAATCGTTTCGGTGAATAAAAGATTTAATTTCATGAAAAAATACGTAAAGTACAATGTTAAGCCGTGTGTACTTTAGGATTTAGGAAAAAAAATTAACTGTTCAAATACCTAAAGTTTAACCGATTTGGTAAAAAAATAGTTTTGTGACAAAATGCGTAAAGTGTGATGCTAACAGTACATTTTGGGCTACTTTTACAAATTTTAGATGTTCAGATACGCAAGTGAAAAAAAATAATTTTGTGATAAAATATGCAAAGTGCGATACTAAACAATGGTTTTTGGGGTACTTTGTGCGAACTTCAACATAATTTTCATTTTTTTAAAATTTTTCTCTATATTTGAGGGGCAAACTTCAGTTGGATTTTTTATTTTATTTTTCTATTTGAGGTATTTGAGAGTTAAAAAAATCTAACTTTTCACAATCGTGTAGTTCATTCTTCAATAACTGGTGAACAAAAAATAATTTTCCTCATGAAATGTGTAACTGTTTTGGGTACTTTAGAAACTGAATAAAATTTTATATGTTCAAATATGGGAAGTTCATTCCATAATAATCGGTTAGGTAAAAAAGTTAATTTCATGACAAAATACGGAAAATGAGATGTTAAACAAGGTAATTTGGTGTACTTTATGTTTAAGAATAAATTCTAATTGTTCAAATACCAAAAGTTTGTTCCTTAATAATCGGTTTGGTTAAAAAAAATTGTGACAAAATACGTAAAGTGCTTTATAGTTATTGTTTAATTTTTATTCACGAGAACTTCGACCACATTTAAGAAAGAACCTCACATCATATTCTTTCAACTTTCCATCTTCGAGTACTGTGTTGCTTCATTTAAACTTGCTGAAACTTTAACCACATTTACAATAAAACTATCATCATTTTCTTTCAACTTTGTATAGTTGCTTCAATTTTGTTGGTCATTTTCATCCAACCCTACTTGATACCAACGTGTTTCACTTTATAATAGTGTTGTATTCTTTTCTTTCAAATTATAGGTTAGTTTTTGTATTTACATTTTATAAATATGGATTATGGTATAAAAAAAATTTAGACATTTTCTTCCTATTATCTATGGATGTTTAATTTCAACGTCTTTGTTAGTATTCTTTTTAAATTTTATTATTTTAATTTATAGTTGTAATTTAATTTTAATCACTGTTATTTGACCATATATTTTACAAACAAACACAATTGGTCCACTCGGCATAAGCTTCTGCGGGAGATAGAGTCGACTCAATGCTACCGAGTTCAATTCCCGCATGATGACAACCTCTGTATTTTTAAAAAAGAAACCGACCATGAATTTTATAAAGAGTTTTGCTAAAAATGCGTATAAATTTTATTACTCATTTTCACAAAGGAATTTAGGCATCTCCGTGCTTCGCACGGGTTACGAGGCTTTTTTCAAACTTGGAATTTCTTCGACAAGTTTATTATGATTTATTACCTTGATAAACTTTCCATCTACTTCTCTAAAAAGTAATGCATATTTTGCAAAAAAAAAAAAAATGCATTTTTTCCAAAAAGAAATCTGGAATACAATTTTTTTTTCTCCAAAAAAAAAAGTAATGCATTTTTTGTTATTTTATATTTTAAGTGATAACAAAAGTTGAAGAAAAATTTATTCAAAATTAAAATTTAAATACCATATTTAATTAAAAAAATGCTAGTCAAAATTTCAACATGATAAATGCTTTCTTTTTTTTTTTTTCACTTTCCATTTGTAACCCTTACAATTTACATATTATTCAAATATATTTTTTTGAAGGGACAAATAAATTAATTTATAGCTAAATTAAATGAATCAATTCTTTTTTTTTCTCAAAAAAAAATCAGAATGCCATAAATGTTTGACAAGATACTATAATTAGCTGGCAAATTAATCATTACCATATTTATTTATTTTTACTGAATTACCATATTTGTTACATGCCATAAAATGGAAAGTAAATATAAAATATTCATTGTCCTATTTTTTTTAATAATGAATAAAACTTAGATGTCTTTTATAAATATATATATTCATTGTCCTATTTTTGTCCTAATGTTGGTAATTAATTTGTTAAATATTTGGTCAAGAGACAATGAATAGGGAACATTATTTATGTAATCTTAATATTTTTTTCCTTGAGACTCAAGTATCTACCACTTGTACCACAGGTAATTAATTTTGTGTAAAGTTTTTACCAATTTTTTCTTACTCTATAAAGAAGGGCAATAATTTTTTCCTATTTTTTAATAATGAATAAAACTTAGATGATAGGGAACATTATTTTTTATTTGACCAAATATTTAACATATTTTAATCCTTAAATATGGAAAATTAAGATTACATAAAAAATACATAAAGGGGTAGAAAATAAATTAAAATAATGAGACCATGCTATTAGAAATTAAACTAAGGCTCTATTTCGTAAAAAAAATAGGGGATAACAAATGAGCAGATAGAGAATAGCGGATAAGCTAGCAGATAGCGAATAACGGATAAGCTAGCTGATAGAAAATGACGTGTTTAGTAAAACTAACGGTTAAAATAGCTGATAAATATAAAATGACATAAAAGGATATTCGTTTAATGATTTATTTATTTATTTATTTAATGATGACAAAATATTCAACGAGGAAAGAAAAGTAATTTAAGAAAAATAAAAAGGGTAAATGTCAAAAAAGTGAAACGCTGTCGCTACTTAAGTATCGTCTAAAAAACGCTAAACGCTAGCGCCTACCAAACACTTGTACTCTTCACACACTAGTTTCATCCGCTATCCGCTAGCGAATGGAACGCGCCAAAGTAGCTGATAGCAAATTTGCTAGCAGATAGCAAATACGCTAGCGGATAGCAGTTGAGCTAGCGGTTAGCGGATAAGCTAGCTGATAACATTGTGTTTGGTAAAACTAGCGGTTAAAATAGTTGATCCATGTAAAATGACATAAAATGATATTTAATTAATGATTAAATTATTTAAGGATGATAAAATATTTACTGAGGAAAGAGAAGTAATTTGAGAAAAATAGTAAGGGTAAAAATTTCAAAAAAGTGAAACGCAATACGCTAGCGTTTCAAAAAACGCAATACGCTAGTACTTGCCAAACACCCGTACTCGCCATCCGCTAGTCAAATACGTTAGTCTCAACCGCTATCTGCTAGCAGATGGAACGCGCCAAACAGAGCCTAAATAATTTCAACTTTTTGTTTTGGTATGTGTTACCAGCCTTTTTCCAAACTTGGAATTTCTTTGAGAAGTTTATTATGATTTATTACCTTGATAAACTTTCCATATAATTCTCTATGAAATCCAGGAATACAATTTGTTTTTCAACAAAAAAAAAAGTAATGCATTTTTTGGTATTATATATTTTAAGTGATAACAAAAGTTGAAGAAAATTTTATTCAAAATTAAAATTTTAAATACCATATTTAATCATTGTCAAAAAAATCATATTTAATTTAAAAAATGCTAGTCAAAATGTCAACATGATAAATACATTTTTTTTCACTTTCCATTTGTAACCCTTACAATTTACATATTATTCAAATAATTTTTTTTGAAGGGACAAAAAAATTATTTCTAGCTAAATTAAAAGAATCAATACCTTTTTTTTTCAAAAAAAAAATTAGAATGCCATAAATGTTTGACAAGATACTATAATTAGCTGGCAAATCAAATCATTACCATATTTGTTTTTTTTTTGAGATTAAAAAGTTTAGGTGAGTTGGGCTCTGGGGGCTCACCAGGGTCAGGGCAGGCCTCAAGGCTGTTTGAGCGCTTATAGAGGTACTTACAGATCACCCACCAAAGAAGTCCTCAGATCGGCAGCGGGAGTTGAACCCACGACCTTGTGAGCCAACTCCTTACCAATTGAGCCAACCTTCCTTGGCGCATATTTGTTTTTTTTTACTGAATTACCATATTTGTTACATGCCATAAAATGGAAATTAAATATAAAATATTCATTGTCCTCTATATAAAAAACCCCCTATAGTGCTCAATAGTTCTACCTCTAAACTCCTCTCTCAAATCTCTTTTGTGTATCATCACCATGGTTAATAATGGCTTTGGTAACTACAACAACACAGGGCAGCAAATTGCATGCAGATTGTGCAACAGAATTTTCTCAAGCTTTCAAGCTCTCATAACTCACATTGAGTCGCACATGGAACATGAAGAAGTTGCAATAAGAAGGCTCTATTTTCCAGAACACATCATCAACTCTCAAAGACAACAATTGCCACCTCATCGTTTTTCTCTCCCAATTGCACCACCAACACAATCACCTGTTGCTAGTAGTATTTCTCAGCCAAGAAGAAACCCTTTTGTTAGTGTTGGCCAAGTTGGTTCTTCACAATCGATTAGGCCAATGCAATTTCCATCACTTGTTACTTCATATGCAGGGAATAATAATAATAATATTATTAATAACAATAATAATGTTGGTGGTGGTGGATTATTAGCACAATTTCCATCTCCACAAACCTACCAATGGAAGCCTGAAGAAGAAGAATCTGCAAGTGATGGTACTAAGCCATTCATCATGCAGCTGGAGAAACCTATCAAGAAGATTGATTACATTGATTTGGATAATAATGATGATGGGGGAAAACTGGATTTAGAACTTAGGCTTTAGCTGGCTAGAGTAATTTTGGGTAAATTAAGGATTAAAATATTTTGTTCTGTATCGAATATTTTTATTTAAAGTTATTATTGTAGTACATTATAATTGGCAATGTACCATTGAGTAGCTAGCATTAGTTTAATTTTTTAAGATTTAAGGTTATCATGCATAAGATTTGTATTTGTTCTGCAGCCTTTCAAAAAAAGCCAGGTGTTAGCTTGGTGGTAAGAAACTAGTCTTATATCTTCAAAGTACTAAATTCAAATCTCCTTAAAGACAGTTGTAACATATAGACTAGTATCACTTTGATTAATAAAATTTCTCACCTCTCTAATTTTTTTTAAAGAAAAAAGCCTTGTATTTTCATAACAAATGAAACCTATTTAAGCAAAGCCCCTCGACGCTACCACCCTAATGGGGAGATAATGTGAGTTTGATAACTGATAAAAAAACTCCGTCAAAAAAAAGTCTTTTAAACAAATTGAAAAATAAAAAGCGTTTGCTTTTCCCACACCCCCTCCTACTCAAAACACACCCCATAAGGGTGTGAAAAGACCAAAAGACCAGCCAAAACCTCTTTTTTTCACGAAATTTCACCTGCTCGAACAGGTTCGAATGACATCGTTCGTGTGTGTTAAATCTTGACTTCACACTCTCTTTGGGCGTATTAGGATTGGTAGCGTTTTTTTTGGGCATTGGTAGCGTTTTAAAACGCTAGAGAAGCTGGCGCTACTAATGCGTACACCTCATTAGTAAGTTTCAAAAAACGCTAGCCATTGACCCAGCGTGTTTTAGACATACGTAGCGTTTTATGTAAAACGCTAGCCATTGACCCAGCGCCTTTTTACAATTCCTAGCGTTTTCTCTAAAACGCTAGGGATTTCATAGCTCCTTTTTACTACCATTCCTAGCGTTTCATATAAAAACGCTAGGGATGCTATAGCACCTTTTTACTACCATTCCTAGCGTTTTATGTAAAACGCTAGGGATGCTATAGCACCTTTTTACTACCATTCCTAGCGTTTTTACATAAAACGCTAGGGATGCTATCGCACCTTTATTAGCATTCCTAGCGTTTTTTTTCGTAAACGCTAGGGATCCTCTAGCTCCTCTTTACAATTCCTAGCGTTTTATCTATAAAACGCTAGGTATTGACTGAATTTTTTTTTAAATATTTTTTTTATTTTGGTTTGTTCTCCATTTTAATTACAACCTATAAATTCATTCCCTTCCAACAAAATTCAGAAAATACATTCCAATCCAATATCATTCAAACAAAATTCATTCAACAAAATTCATCAAATATTTCCAATCCAATATCATTCTAAGAAGTTCTTACAACATAATATAAATACAATATATACAACTAACTATTATGAAATTAACTCAAAACTTGCTACAAAAATCTAGAAACAAAAGCGCACTACTCCCCTTATTGTTGTAAGTTGTTTATCGTAGTAATCTTTGGATGTTCTTACAGAAGGGAAAATACTGAAAAATAAAATGAAATCAAATTAGAATTAAAATGTTTATTAAATGTGAGTAAGTATTATAATATCAATATAAAAAATAAATCTAAGTAGTTACCTTCATTGGGATTACTACTCTGTCCTGAGTGATAATCTCTCTCATATACCTCATAACGTAGTACCCACAATCATTATTATTGGGTTGTTTAGGACACTACAAAGCAAAAGATTAGTTAATTGTCACATTTTTATGAGCAAAAATTCAATTAAAATTATAAGAATGATTTTTAAAAACTTACAGGTTATGGCTAGCCATCTTGTTTTACTCAGAGATAATCCCAAGTATTTTTTCAAAGCACTGTAACGTTATACATATATATATAACGTTAAGTTGAACAAAATACATATATTAAATTATACAAATTAAAATGAGAGGGTTACACATACACACCTCTCAACCATCTCTACGAAGTCTTCGTAGACTCTGTAATGGCCTTGAAGTGAATCCAAATAGTAGACAACATTTTGCTTAGGGTTTATTGCAAAGAGTACCCAATGTTGCCTGCAAGTAAATGAATCACGAATGAGTACACATTTACACTATAATACAATCCTCAAAATAATTAAACAAGTGATTGAAGACTAAATTTCTCACCCATTATTGAGTGGTGCCAAAAATAAAGATTCGTCCTCCAAATGCTTGGCATCCATGAAGCGTGAAAGGATATAACTTTCCATTTCACTCTTCATAGCCATAATGCGTTCCTCTGTATTACCTCGGTGAAACACAACGATACAATCCGACACAGAAGAAAAACTTACGTGTCCGCTATGCGAAGACCGAAAATGATTGTCTGAAACCTATAAATAATATATATACAACTTTTCGCCTCCTCATATATATACTCTAATATATACTCTAATATAAACAACTATTGTGTACAAATAATTTAATACATACCTCGTATACTCTAATATCGATGGCGAGTGGCCCAATCCATTTCAACTACTGACTTTCGGATCCTCCATGTTGATCATTATCAATCTGCTCGATCCCACAATGTTATCGGCAGGTAACATAATTTGGTCGTCGGGCTTCATTTTTTGAGTGATGTGGACCTTTATTAGATCGATGGACTTTTGGAATTCATCAACGGGAGATTGAACAACATGTTGGACTGGCCAGATAGAAGTAGATGGTCGGGAGAGTTTGGTAGTGGAAGGGAAGGTCGGGACACTTTTATGGAAGGGAAGGTCGGGACACTTGGCCGGTACCTAGTATATATTAAAAATGATTAATTAGTTGGTTAACACACATTATATATAACAATGAGTCATTAACTTATTAACAAAAATATTGTCACTTACAACGACAAGTTGTTCGAGCCATGCCACAAAAGTACTAAGTGCTTGATCCACGAAGAAATATATCCGCATTAGCAATTGGAACAGGCAATGGTGCGGACCCTCTATTGAATAGTCTACCCTAACTCTCAAATGGTTTTCAGCATGGGTAAATTGTGCATTGTGGCACTCAATTGGTTACATATCAAACCCACTGCAACCTTTCGATGTGGGTTTGCAATATATAGCTCACATTGACATTATCCTAAATCAATTATAAAGAAAAATAAATATACATGATAATTTTATCAAATACATATGTACAAAAACCGGTCGAGTTTTGTTAAATACCTGTGTTGAAGGGATGGTGCAGCTATCTCGTGCGCTATGGGGGGGTGCAGCAGGTGATATAGGTTCAGCAGGGGGTGGTGCAGCAGGGGATGGTGCACCAATCCTTTGTGCCAAGAGTCGCTTAAACATCCTGTCTCTCTTCCATTAATACAAAGAACATTCTTGGATAGCTCGTCATACTTTGCCGCCATGACTTTGCAATCCCGCACACCCTTGCTTTGGCTCTTTGGCCCAAACACGGTTGATGGAGGAATCCCATATCCATAACCTCTAATCCGACCTGTCTCTCTTCCCTTCCCAAGGCACGAGCAAGGACATCTTGTTGACCATCACAATCTGTTAAATCTCCTTGTGATACTGATTGTGATATGCTTTGTTGATGCACAAACATAAATTTAATCGACAATAAAAATATGTCCACGTGTCAAAAAAATCGAGTAACGGATAAAAATAATAAACAAGTGTCAAAGAAATTTAATCGACAATAAAAATATGTTCACGTGTCAAAAAAATCGAGTAACGGATACAAATAATAAACAAGTGTCAAAGAAATTTAATCGACAATAAAAATATGTCCACGTGTCAAAAAAATCGAGTAACGGATAAAAATAATAAACAAGTGTCAAAGAAATTTAATCGACAATAAAAATATGTTCACGTGTCAAAAAAAATCGAGTAACGGATTAAAAAATATAGTCGACACAAATTCCAACTTGCTAGGAATCATAAAATTAAAATTACAATACATGAATTTTGGAATACTTACAATTTTGTCCTTGACCTCCTTAGTTTTCGGATCCACAATCTCCCCATCCTTGTTTTGTCGGACCTCTAACCGCATAAAGACAACGATCAAGGGATTCTTGAGTTGGATCTTTCCCCTCTTCTGCAAGAACTATTTAAGTTTAATAATTGTTAATCAACTGTAAATTAAAAGATTCATTAAATCATAATAAATTAAACTAATTGTGTCTTACCAATCTTTCTTCAAGAATTTGTTATCCACTTGAACCTCCTCTATAAGGGTACTTTGGATTAGAAGCTCTCACTTTATTGGCTTTGCTTTTTTCTATTTAAAAACATAAGTATACATTAATGAATGATATCTTGTTGTGAAATATATATATATATATATATATATATATATATATATATATATAACTTAAATAATTAATATACTAACCAGAAATCCGGATCAGTAGTGCGTATATCTACAAATTTGGTCCAATCCTCCTTAGTTATAATTCCGGCATACAATCTTTGAGGCTCTGTCCCGATGGTCCCATCAGGATGTTTCAGATACTTTTTCCCCACATCAGTTCTATATGCCCGATGCAACCTTCCCGCTTCCTTGAGTATCCAATCTCTTCGGGCATCATCGACATCAAAGTGTTTCTACTTATACATAAAAATGGATTAAATAAATACAACTAAAAATTCACTAAATAAGATTATTAAAGAGGTCTAAAATTATATACCTGTATTAAGGACCAAAAATCATCTTTCAGTTTAGGCAAAACTGTATTATCTTTCTCATTCCAACTTTTTATTGAAATTGGAAAGATTTGCTTCACCTTAGTACCAATAAAGCTAATTAAATTTGTGCCGTTGTCTCCAATTGGCAAACCTTTAACACTCCATCGGACCTTAAATAATTAAATCATTAAATAATTAGATAACTTGGAAAGGTAGAGAACAACATTAATAATTAGTAATTAACTTACCTTATATTTCTCGTGTCCTTTACTTATCCGATGGACGATATTCTTTTTCGATGTAATTCCTCGGGGAGTGAACTTCTTTGTGTTTCTATCACCCCCATCACCACCCTGACTACTCTCATGATCACTATGTGATGCCATCTCACTTGCAATGACCCAAATGAAATAGACTCAGTGAGTTTTAGCTTTCTAATTGTTTAGAACCAATAAACACTTAACAAAATATAGAAGAAGCCATGCACTAAGTAACAGTGAAAGCCATGCACTAAGTATATAACCTAGAGTAAACATACATAGGAAAGCCATGCACTAAGTATATAACCTAGAGTAAACATATATAGGAAAGCCATGCACTAAGAACCTAGAGTAAACATATATATGAAAGCCATGCACTAAACAGAGAAAGCCATGCATGCACTAGGAAAGCCATGGGAAAGCCATGCACTAGTCAAGTTAATAATGCTATCTAAGCCAGACTAATCTAACAACTAATTAAATATAACATTGAGCTAAGTAACAGAGAAAACCATACAAAAGATACATAACAAACCATAAAAAAAACCAGTGAGAGTATGTTGCGAGAAATACCTTTTGAAAGGGAGAGAGAGTGCGAAAAAAAGGAAACAAATGGGTGCTTGCTGCGTGGTAAGATAACACCAAGGAGAGAGAGGATGAACGAAGAGGATGGGTTTCTGCGTTTTAGGTTTCCTGGGTCGCGCGTTTATGGGTTTCTGGATGATGAACGAATACGTGGAGTGTGGGTTGTTCGCAAGGGATGAACGAAGAGGATGAACGAAGAGGATGGGTCGTTTGGTTTGCCTGGGTCTCACACAGAAGGATGAACGAAGAGGTTTCTTGGGTTTTCGCAAGAGAGGAGTTAGATAGATGAAGAGACAGCGTGAGTGTGTGTGAGAGAGATGAGAGAGCGCGCTTGTAAAAATTTTAATAGCATCCTAGCGTTTTTACATAAAACGCTAGGGATGCTATAGCGCTCTCTTTACAATTCCTAGCGTTTTACGTAAAAACGCTAGGGATGCTATTAAAATTTTTACTACCATTCCTAGCGTTTTATGTAAAAACGCTGAGGATGCTATAACGCTTTTTACAATTCCTAGCGTTTTCAGAAACGCTAGGGATGCTATAGCACCTTTTACTAACATTCCTAGCGTTTTATGTAAAAACGCTGGGGATGCTATAGCACCTTTTTACTAACATTCCTAGCGCTTTATGTAAAAACGCTAGGATGCTATAGCACCTTTTACTACCATTCCTAGCGTTTTTACAGAAACGCTAGGGATCCTCTAGCTCCTTTTACAATTCCTAGCGTTTTCTATAAAACGCTAGGAATTGAATGATTTTTTAATTTATTTCTAGCGTTTTAACTTTAAAACGCTATGTATTGACTTGATTTTTTTAAAATATTTTTTTATTTTTGTTTATTCTCCTTTTAATTACAACCTATTAATTCATTCCTTCCAACAAAATTCATCAAATATCATTCCAACAAAATTCAGCCAATATATCATTACAATCCAATATATAGATACACACACATATGTACATATCACCAAAAGACCATATTAAACTAACAATTACTTACAACATAATTAATATATATCCAAATCATACAACATAATAAGTAACTTACATTATGAAACTCAAAAGTAGCTACAAATTAAAGCTAGAAACATATATAACAAAGACAACCCTCAATGACTACTGCCTTGACCACTAGATCTCATGATCACTAAGTGATGCCATCGACTGCAATATAACATAATCCATGTTATTGTTAAATTTACAAAAACAATATAAATATTATCTATTAATAAAAAATAACGAGATATCATTAAGTCTATATTACCTTTTCCTTTTCCTAGATAAAATTTTGTTTGCAATTCGCGTCTTGGTATTTTTTTCCGACGAATAATAATTCCATCATTAAGATCTTTTCTAAAATATACAACATCCTCTATAGAAGTATTTTCCCTATTATTGGTTCCGATGTTCTCAAGAAAGGGTCGTCCTCAACACCAACATCATCGGGTGCTTCATCATCATCGTTGTTATACAAAAATTTTTTGTCGACCAATAGAACAATAGACCAATTGATATTAATCGGATCGGTGACATAAAACACTTGTTGAGCTTGCGATGCTAAAATAAAAGGTTCTTCTTTATATCCTAACTTGTTGAAATTCACCCGCATGAACCCCAATTCATCAATCAGAAACCAATGATTATTGTCAACCCATTCACATTTGAACACGTGCTCTCAAAACATATTGTAATCCAACTCCCATATGTGTTCAATGAAGCCAAAGTAAGACATATTCGCATATATGGGATTTCTATCTTTGCACTTTGGATGCATGCATAGAATGAGCTACAAGAGTCACCCCACTATTTTGCATTTTACTCTGATCATCTTGTTCTTTTGTATAGAAAGTGCACTCGTTCATTAGATAGTCTGTTGTAAGAGAAGACATGTATATTTGGACCTTTTGCTAACCATCTCAATCTTTTTGAAATCAAGTAGGATTCAAACACACTCACCATCAATGTGATGTTTTAGCCACACTATGAAACTCCTAGTGTTCTTTTGCTAACCAAACTTGCTTCTTTCCCGGAATTGACTCTTAAGAATCTCCTTGTGCTTGGCAACATATGAATCAACCTCACTATCATTGTGAAGAACGTACAAGTGTGCTTGCTCTAGTTCTTTCCTTGATACCATTACTAATTTAGTTCCTGTCATCCCTTTACTAATCCTTCCTTCATGACGAGACCTTGGCATCCCACGGAATATTCAAGACTAGATAGATAGCCCGTGCAAAAACTCAATAGCCTCTTCAACTATATAGCGCTCAACAATACAACCTCAGTCGTGATCGATTTTTCACATATCCTTTTAATATCTTCATGTAACGCTCAAACGGATACATCCATCTCATGTAACATGGGCCACACAATTGTGTCTCTCTAACCAGATGAACTATTAGATGAATCATTATGTCAAAAAAGGAAGGTGGAAATACATCTCAAGCTCACACAAAGTGACAATAATTTCTCTTTGCAATGTTGGCAACTTTCGTGGTCAATCACTCTACTACAAATCGCCTTAAAGAATAAACAAAGTTTGGTTAAGGTCTGACGCACTTTCTTAGGAAAAATGGATCGTATACCAATGGGTAGCAAATTCTCCATGAGAACATGACAATCGTGGGACTTTAGAGACTTTAACTTGAGGTCTTTAATCGATACAAGAGTCGCCACATTTGAAGAGTATCCCTCTGGAACTTTAACTCCATGAAGAAACTCACAAAAGACAGTCTTCTCCTTTCTAGATAGAGTATGAGTATGAGCCACGGAGGTAGATATGTACGTGTACCCTTCTTTACTGCACCCAATTCAGGTCTCAAACCCATACTAACCAAATCCAACCTTGAGTTGATGGTATCTTTAGTCTTACCCGGCATATTGAGTAAGGTACCAATGACACTTTCAAGACATTCTTTTCAACATGCATCATATCAATGAAATGCCTTACATATAATGACTTCCAAAGATGGCAACTCAAAGAAAATCGACTTTTCTTCCACCCCGTTTGGCAATCTCTCCTGCAAAAGCCTTCCCAAATTTAATGTTCAAATCTTCCACCTTTTCAAATACTGCTCGCCACAAAGGCGGGGAGCTCTACGTGTTTCTGTATTCCCATCAAATGCCTTTCTCCACAATCGATAGTGATGAGTTGATGGCAAAAATCTACGATGACCAAGATAGATATTCTTCTTACCATGTTCCAACCACATCCAATCTGTGTTATCTTCACATATAGGGCATGCACACCGCCCTTTTGTTCTCGCACTCCAGATAGATTGTCGTATGCAGAAAGTCGTTAATTGTGCCAAAGATCATAGCCCTCGGGGTGAAACTTTCTTCTCTGAACCCATCATACACCTCTACCCCAATCTCCCACATTTGCTTCAAGTCTTCAATTAAAGGAGCCAAGTATACATCAATATCATTTCCTCGGTTGTTTGGGCCTGAAAATTAACAAAGACAAAGATCATATATTTGCGTTTCATGCAAAGCCACGGCGATAAGTTATAAATCGCCAAAATCACGGGCCATGTATCGTGTGGGAGCTACTCTGGATACCGCGTGCGGGTTAAATCCATCACCAGACAATGCAAGGCGTAGGTTTCTCGGGTCATCCCCGAAATTAGGATACTCAATATTGATTTTTTCCATTGCGGAGAATCTGCCAGGGTGTCGTAGCATACCATCTTTAATCCTTTCATCCTCATGCCATGTCAAGTGTTTTGCATCTTCCGAACTACGATACATGCGCCTAAATCGAGGAATTATAGGAAAATACCACAACACCTTTTGTGGAGCGGACTCTTTCTTCTTATATCATGGTGCATTACATTTAGGACACGACTTTAAGAACGCATGTTCATTCCAAATAAAATGCAATCATTCGGACAAGCGTGTATCTTCTCATAGTTCAAGCCAATAGACCCCAACATTTGCTTTGCATCATACGTCCGAGAAGGAAGCACATTATCATTCGGCAACATTTCTTTCGTAGTGAGAGTAAATCGGTAAAGCTCTTATCCGTCCATCCGTGGCGAGTTTTCAAGTTATACAACTTGATCACAACCAATAATTTTGTGAATTCATTACAACCCGCATACAATGGTGTCTCTGCATCGCTTATCAACTTCTCAAACATTTCGGACAATCATTAAGATCCTCTTCAACCACCTTTGCCATCTCTTCAAATTCGTTCGCATCAAATGAATGTGTTCCGTGTCAACCGTGCGCGCATATCTCTTACTAATATCATTCATATTTGAAGATTCACCTTTTTCTCACCGTGCATTATCCAACAAGTGTAACTTTGATCAATTCCATTCGCCTTTAAATGTCGTACCAACTCCTCTGCGATGAATCGATTTTACATAACAACACCTTAAACAAGGACATTTCATACCACTAGAAGTCCCTAAACGTCAACAAAGACAAACTCACAAAATAATCCACTCCAATAGTATACTCCTTGGACGATTTATTGGCGGACATCCAATTTCTATCCATAATTGCCAAATATTTATAATAAAATCACGAGAAGAGAACTTTAACATATGACCCATCAAGCAATTCGAATATAATGAAGAATCAATTCATATAAAAAAACAAAGGAACCATATAGTCTAGTCTTCCAAATAATTAATTTATGTGTAACAAGAAGAGGCTAGTGGTGAAAAAAAAAGAAGAAGAGTCTAGTGTGCACAAGTGACAAAACTAATATATTTCTAAACTAGAACCCACAATTAATATCTAACAAGAAACAGAGAAAGGAAATGTAAAACTCACCAATGTTGTCCGAGTGAGAGAGATGATGTTCACCGAGAGAGATGATTTTCGTTGAGAGAGATGATGTTAATTTGAGTTAGGGTGTTAGGGTTTTGCGTTTCTGGGTGAGTGATTTTGCGTTTCTGGGTAAGAGTGTTAGCTGAAAGAGGGAAGTAGCTCAATGGGAAACAAAAAAAAATTATTTAACCATACCTAGCGTTTTCTAAAAAACGCTGAGGATCTATCTAGCGTGTTTTCTAAATACCTAGCGTTTTGAATAAAAGCGCTAGGGATCCGTCTAGAGTGTTTACTAAATACCTAGCGTTTATAAAAAAACGCTAGGATCTATCTAGCGTGTTTTCTAATTGGCTAGCGTTTTGAATAAAAGCGCTAGGATCCGTCTAGCGTGTTTTCTAAATAGCTAGCGCTTTCTAAAAACGCCGGGGATCTATCTAGCGTGTTTTCTAATTGGCTAGCGTTTTGAATAAAAGCGCTAGGATCCGTCTAGCGTGTTTTCTAATTTGCTAGCGTTTTTGAGTAAAAGCGCTAGGGATCTGTCTAGCGTGTTACCTAATAGGTAGCGTTTTACTTTAAAACGCTACTAATGGTGTAGCGTGTTATTAAAATGGGTAGCGTTTTTTTATAAACGCTACTAAAGGTGGCGATCTCTTTTTACAATTCTGGCGTAGTGTAAAACAATTACACCTCTCTTAATATCTAATTTTTTTATTTAATATTATTTAAAAGAGATAGTAATATTTGAATAGTAATTTCTGTGGCACAATTAACTTTTGTGAAAATCTAACTCTATCAATTTAGGATTTTGTGAAGTACAAGTTGAAATCAGGATATATATTTATTCCTTGTCTTGATTTGATGATTTACCAATTATTTAGGCTATGTATTTTGATTTCTCCTATAAATGTTATTTGAGTGATTATTTTTGTTGATGATTGTGATCAAATATTCAGTATTTTTGTTTAAACGATGGAGATAATTATTACAAAATGCTTATTGAATTATTTGAGTCAAAAGTTATTTTTTTTCACCAAACTGCTTACTGTGTAACAAACTTTGCGTATATAGACAATTAAATTTTATTTTCAAAACACTAAAGCACCCCAAAACACACTGTATCACACTTTACGTATTTTGTCACGATTTTTTTTCACCATATCGATTATTGAGGAACAAATTTTGCGTATTTGAATAGTTGCAATTTCTTCCGATCACTAAAGTACCCCCAAACACACAACTTGGCATTACACTTTACGAATTTTTGAGGATAAATTATTACTTTTTCATCAAACCGGTTAATGAGGAACAAACTTTGCGTATTTGAACAGTTAAAAAATTTTCCGAATGCTAAAGTACCCCAAAACACACTACTTAGCATCGCATTTTACGTATTTAGTTACAAAATTATTTTTTTTACACCAATTTGATTATTAAGGAACAAACTTCACGTATTTGAACATCTAAATTTTTTATCAATTCGCAAACTCTAAGGGTGCGAGTTTAATAACTAAAAAAAGTCTTGTAAACAAATTGAAAAATATGGAAAAGTTAGATTCAATCATATCTCACTACCATATGCATTATAATATTATTTTTCACAAATATTTACACAATGTCATATGATAGATTGCCTCTACCGATAAAAGTTGATTTCGAGTGGTAATTGGGCTCGAATTCCACCCTAAGGTTAAGTTCGAATTTTGAATATGACAAAAACTCTATTGGGAGGAGAAAACCACATGAACTCGCAAAATTAGATGCACGTGGTCAGCTAGATTTTCCAATGTAGAGTAGTCATTAACAACACCGATGAATACCGCACAAAAATAATTAAGTAACCAAAATGATAGGATGGCTCTGCCTTTAACTTTTTAGCACAATGTTTTAAATTAGTAGAACATAGGGGTAGATCAATGGTATTCTTTTTACTCAATTTTTGTGCCAAGTTGTTACTAATTTTTTTTACTCGATTAGGAAGGGCATTAGTTTTTTTCCTATTTTTATTGAAATAATTAATATAACTTTTTTTGACAATAATAATTAATATTACTTAGATGATAAGGAACGTTATTTTTTTATTTGACCAAATATTTAACATATTTTAATCCTTAAATATGGAAAATAAAAATTACATAAATAATATATAAAAGGGAAGAAAATAAATTAACATAATGAGATCATGCTATAAGGAATTAAACTAAATAATTGCAACTTTTTGTTTTGGTTATTTGTTACGAGCCATTTTCCAAACTTGAAATTTCATTTCGAGAAGTTTATTATAATTTATTACCTTACTAAACTTTCCATATATACTTGTCTATGAAATCCAGGAATACAATTTGTTTCTTTTTTTTAAAAGTAATGCACTTTTTGGTATTTTGAGTTTTATTAATAAAAGTTAAAGAAAAAATTCTGGTCAAAAAAATAAAGTTAAAGGAAAAAAATTCTCGAAAATCTCATTAATTTCCATAACAAATATTTTATACAGACTAAAATCTCATTTAACTAAAAAAATATTCTTGTAAAAAAAGCTGAAAAAATGTTAGTCAAAATTTCATTATGATAAATACTTTCTTTTTTCTTTCACTTTCCATTGGTAACCCTTGCAATATAAATAATATTTTTAATTACTACTATTATATCAAATTTTCTATTTTGTGTTAAATCCTTAATTTGCTAGTATTTTTTGTTAATTTAAACATATTGAACTACATTATTTTATGACATTTTAAGTTATTATTATAAATTATAATTTAAATATGATGTCAAGTAAATAAATTTCCATAAAATATTTTGTTAGGTCTCAAATTAGAATTAATTTCATTGACCTATTAGCTTATTAGTTTACTTATGAAAATTTACACCATTAAAAGTTCTAGGTTTTCGCAAAAAAATAGTGAAATAGGTTTTTAAGCAAGCTTTCAGGCCTTCAGACTTTCCAAAAGGCTAGGCCAAGCCTAAAAAATGGGTCTACAATGTATAGAAATTAAATTAGTAGAACGTAGGGGCAGATCATTGTTATTATGTTTTTTTTAGTCAATTTTTGTGCCAAGTTCTTTTTTTTTTAAATTAATGTATCCTCCACGGCGATTGTACAGACTAATATTTCGAGCTATCAGAAATATATTTAAATGGTTGAAATCTCCTAACAAATATTTTTTCATACGCATCAGTCAGGGATCAAACTCAAGACCAAATAGTTAAGAGACTTAAGTATCTACCACTTGTACCACATAATGCTGGTAATTAATTTTGTGCCCGATTGTTACCAATTTTTTCTTACTCTATAAGGAAGGGCAATACTTTTTTTCCTATTTTTTTTAATAATGAGTAAAACTTAGATGATAGGCAACATTATTTTTTATTTGACAAAATATTTAACATATTTTAATCCTTAAATATGGAAAATTAAGATTACATAAATAATATATAAAGGGGAAGAAAATAAATTAAAATCACGCTTTAAGAAATTAAACTAAGGCTCTGTTTTGTAAAAAGTAGCGGATGAACAGATAGCGGATAGCGGATGAGCTAACGGATAGCGGATAAAGTAGCTGATAGAAAATAATGTGTTTGGTAAAACCAACTATTAAAATAGTTGATAAATGTAAGATGGCATAAAGGATATTTATTTAATGATGACAAAATGTTCAATGAGGAAAAAGAAATAATTTAAGAAAAATAAAATGGGTAAAAATGCCAAAAAAGTGAAACGCTATCCGCTAGTGTTTCAAAAAACACTACTTGAAGTAGCGTCTGAAAAGACACTAAACCCTAGTGCTTACCAAACACGTGTACTCTTCACCCGTTTCATCCGTTATCCGCTAGCGGATGGGATGTGCCAAACACAGCCTAAGGCTCTGTTTGGTAAAAAGTAGCGGATAGCAGATACGCTAGCGGATAACGAATGATATAGCGATTAGGGGATAACAGATAAGCTAGCTGATAGAAAATTATGTGTTTGGTAAAACTAGTAGTTAAAATAGCTGATAAATGTAAAATGACATAAAAGGATATTTAATTAATGATTAAATTATTTAAGGATGATAAATATTTAATGAGGAAAGAGAAGTAATTTAAGAAAAATAATAAGGGTAAAATGTAAAAAAAGTGAAACGCAATCATAATCCGCTAGCATTTTAAAAAGGCAAAATATCTCCCGGGTCCCTTAATTTATTTATTTGTAACGAATAGTTCCCTTAACTTTTTTTATAACGCATAAGTCCCTTAACTTATTTATTTGTAACGATAGATCCCTTAACTTTTAAAAACGCAACATCGTTGCCCCTTAAAATCTCTCCCTTAAATAAGTTAAAAGGGCAATAGTGTTACGTTTTTAAAAGTTAAGGGACCTATGCGTTAAAACAAAAAGTAAGGGACCTATTCATTACAAATAAATAAGTTAAGGGACTTATGCGTTATAAAAAAAAGTTAAGGGACCTATTCGTTACAAATAAATAAGTTAAGGGTCCTTAGAGATATTTTGCCTTTAAAAAACGCTACTTGAAGTAGCGTTTCAAAAAAAACCTAAACGCTACTCGAAAAACAGTAAACGCTAGTGCTTACCAAACACCCGTACTCGTCATCCGCTAGTCAAATACGCTAGTTTCATCCACTATCCACTAGCAGATGGGACGCGCCAAAAAGAGTCTAAATAATTTCAACTTTTTGTTTTGGTATGTATTCTGAGCCTCTTTCCAAACTTGGAATTTCTTCGAGAAGTTTATTATGATTTATTACCTTGATAAACTTTCCATATACTTCTCTATGAAATCCAGGAATACCATTTGTTTTTTCAAAAAAAAAAATAATGCATTTTTTGGTATTTTATATTTTAAGTGATAACAAAAGTTAAAGAAAAATTTATTCAAAATTAAAAATTTAAATACCATATTTAATCATTGTCAAAAAAATCATATTTAATTTAAAAAATGCTAGTCAAAATTAAATGTCAACATGATAAATACTTTCTTTTTTTTTCACTTTCCATTTGTAACCCGTACAATTTACATATTTATTCAAATAAATTTTTTTGAAGGGACAAATAAATTAATTTATAGCTAAATTAAATGAATCGATTCCTTTTTTTAAAAAATAAAATAAAATCAGAATTCCATAAATGGCAAATCAAATCATTACCAAATTTGTTTTTTTTACTGAATTACCATATTTGTTACATGCCATAAAATGGAAAGTAAATATAAAATATTCATTGTCCTCTATATAAAAACCCCCCTATAGTGCTCAATAGTTCTACCTCTAAACTCCTCTCTCAAATCTCTTTTGTGTATCATCACCATGGTTAATAATGGCTTTGGTAACTACAACAACACAGGGCAGCAAATTGCATGCAGATTGTGCAACAGAATTTTCTCAAGCTTTCAAGCTCTCATAACTCACATTGAGTCGCACATGGAACATGAAGAAGTTGCAATAAGAAGACTCTATTCTCCAGAATACATCATCAACTCTCAAAGACAACAATTGCCACCTCATCGTTTTTCTCTCCCAATTGCACCACCAACACAATCACCTATTGCTAGTAGTATTTCTCAGCCAAAAAGAAACCCTTTTGTTAGTGTTGGCCAAGTTGGTTCTTCACAATCAATTAGGCCAATGCAATTTCCATCACTTGTTACTTCATATGCAGGGAATAATAATAATATTATTAATAACAATAATAATGTTGGTGGTGGTGGATTATTAGCACAATTTCCATCTCCACAAACCTACCAATGGAAGCCTGAAGAAGAAGAATCTGCAAGTGATGGTACTAAGCCATTCATCATGCAGCTGGAGAAACCTATCAAGAAGATTGATTACATTGATTTGGATAATAATGATGATGGGGGAAAACTGGATTTAGAACTTAGGCTCTAGCTGGCTAGAGTAATTTTGGGTAAATTAAGGATTAAAATATTTTGTTCTGTATCGAATATTTTTATTTAAAGTTATTATTGTAGTACATTATAATTGGCAATGTACCATTGAGTAGCTAGCATTAGTTTAATTTTTTAAGATTTAAGGTTATCATGCATAAGATTTGTATTTGTTCTCCCAACCTTTAAAAAAAAAGCTAGGTGCTAGCTTGGTGGTAAGAAACTAGTTTTATATCCTCAAAGTACTGAATTTAAATCTCGTTAAAGACAGTTGTAACATATAGACTAGTATCACTTTGATTAATAAAATTTCTCCCCTCTCTAATTTTTTTTTAAAGAAAAAAGACTTGTATTTTCATAACAAATGAAACCTATTTAAGCAAAGCCCCTCGACGCTACTACCCCTAATGGGGAGATAATGTGAGTTTGATAACTGATCTGTCAAAAAAAAGTCTTATAAACAAATTGAAAAATAAAGTTTTTTTGATAAAAAATTCGTATATATATATATATATTGTAAGCGGCTTATCATTGCCCTGCGGGAATTCAGCTTTTTTTTTTGTTTTTTTCTTATTCCATTTATACCAATAGTTTTTTTTTTCTTTTATATTTTAAGATTTTTCATTTTTTTTAAAATGTTAACGGTTTTAATATATGAATTTTGTTTCAATAATCGTTTCGGTGAATAAAAGATTTAATTTCATGAAAAAATACGTAAAGTACAATGTTAAGCCGTGTGTACTTTAGGATTTAGGAAAAAAAATTAACTGTTCAAATACCTAAAGTTTAACCGATTTGGTAAAAAAATAGTTTTGTGACAAAATGCGTAAAGTGTGATGCTAACAGTACATTTTGGGCTACTTTTACAAATTTTAGATGTTCAGATACGCAAGTGAAAAAAAGTAATTTTGTGATAAAATATGCAAAGTGCGATACTAAACAATGGTTTTTGGGGTACTTTGTGCGAACTTCAACATAATTTTCATTTTTTTAAAATTTTTCTCTATATTTGAGGGGCAAACTTCAGTTGGATTTTTTATTTTATTTTTCTATTTGAGGTATTTGAGAGTTAAAAAAATCCAACTTTTCACAATCGTGTAGTTCATTCTTCAATAACTGGTGAACAAAAAATAATTTTCCTCATGAAATGTGTAACTGTTTTGGGTACTTTAGAAACTGAATAAAATTTTATATGTTCAAATATGGGAAGTTCATTCCATAATAATCGGTTAGGTAAAAAAGTTAATTTCATGACAAAATACGGAAAATGAGATGTTAAACAAGGTAATTTGGTGTACTTTATGTTTAAGAATAAATTCTAATTGTTCAAATACCAAAAGTTTGTTCCTTAATAACTGGTTTGGTTAAAAAAAATTGTGACAAAATACGTAAAGTGCTTTATAGTTATTGTTTAATTTTTATTCACGAGAACTTCGACCACATTTAAGAAAGAACCTCACATCATATTCTTTCAACTTTCCATCTTCGAGTACTGTGTTGCTTCATTTAAACTTGCTGAAACTTTAACCACATTTACAATAAAACTATCATCATTTTCTTTCAACTTTGTATAGTTGCTTCAATTTTGTTGGTCATTTTCATCCAACCCTACTTGATACCAACGTGTTTCACTTTATAATAGTGTTGTATTCTTTTCTTTCAAATTATGGGTTAGTTTTTGTATTTACATTTTATAAATATGGATTATGGTATAAAAAAAATTTAGACATTTTCTTCCTATTATCTATGGATGTTTAATTTCAACGTCTTTGTTAGTATTCTTTTTAAATTTTATTATTTTAATTTATAGTTGTAATTTAATTTTAATCACTGTTATTTGACCATATATTTTACAAACAAACACAATTGGTCCACTGGCATAAGCTTCTCTGGGAGATAGAGTCGACTCAATGCTACCGAGTTCAATTTCCGCAGTGACAACCTCTGTATTTTTAAAAAAAGAAACCGACCATGAATTTTATAAAGAGTTTTGCTAAAAATGCGTATAAATTTTATTACTCATTTTCACAAAGGAATTTAGGCATCTCCGTGCTTCGCACGGGTTACGAGGCTTTTTTCAAACTTGGAATTTCTTCGACAAGTTTATTATGATTTATTACCTTGATAAACTTTCCATCTACTTCTCTAAAAAGTAATGCATATTTTGCAAAAAAAAAAATGCATTTTTTCCAAAAAAGAAATCCTGGAATACAATTTTTTTTTCTCCAAAAAAAAAAGTAATGCATTTTTTGTTATTTTATATTTTAAGTGATAACAAAAGTTGAAGAAAAATTTATTCAAAATTAAAATTTAAATACCATATTTAATTAAAAAAATGCTAGTCAAAATTTCAACATGATAAATGCTTTTTTTTTTTTTTTTTCACTTTCCATTTGTAACCCTTACAATTTACATATTATTCAAATATATTTTTTTGAAGGGACAAATAAATTAATTTATAGCTAAATTAAATGAATCAATTCTTTTTTTTTTTCAAAAAAAAATCAGAATGCCATAAATGTTTGACAAGATACTATAATTAGCTGGCAAATTAATCATTACCATATTTATTTATTTTTTACTGAATTACCATATTTGTTACATGCCATAAAATGGAAAGTAAATATAAAATATTCATTGTCCTATTTTTTTTAATAATGAATAAAACTTAGATGTCTTTTATAAATATATATATTCATTGTCCTATTTTTGTCCTAATGTTGGTAATTAATTTGTTAAATATTTGGTCAAGAGACAATGAATAGGGAACATTATTTATGTAATCTTAATATTTTTTTCCTTGAGACTCAAGTATCTACCACTTGTACCACAGGTAATTAATTTTGTGTAAAGTTTTTACCAATTTTTTCTTACTCTATAAAGAAGGGCAATAATTTTTTCCTATTTTTTAATAATGAATAAAACTTAGATGATAGGGAACATTATTTTTTATTTGACCAAATATTTAACATATTTTAATCCTTAAATATGGAAAATTAAGATTACATAAAAAATACATAAAGGGGTAGAAAATAAATTAAAATAATGAGACCATGCTATTAGAAATTAAACTAAGGCTCTATTTCGTAAAAAAAATAGGGGATAACAAATGAGCAGATAGAGAATAGCGGATAAGCTAGCAGATAGCAAATAACGGATAAACTAGCTGATAGAAAATGACGTGTTTAGTAAAACTAACGGTTAAAATAGCTGATAAATATAAAATGACATAAAAGGATATTCGTTTAATGATTTATTTATTTATTTATTTAATGATGACAAAATATATTCACCGAGGAAAGAAAAGTAATTTAAGAAAAATAAAAAGGGTAAATGTCAAAAAAGTGAAACGCTGTCGCTACTTGAAGTATCGTCTAAAAAACGCTAAACGCTAGCGCTTACCAAACACTTGTACTCTTCACACACTAGTTTCATCCGCTATCCGCTAGCGAATGGAACGCGCCAAAGTAGCTGATAGCAAATTTGCTAGCAGATAGCAAATACGCTAGCGGATAGCAGTTGAGCTAGCGGTTAGCGGATAAGCTAGCTGATAACATTGTGTTTGGTAAAACTAGCGGTTAAAATAGTTGATCCATGTAAAATGACATAAAATGATATTTAATTAATGATTAAATTATTTAAGGATGATAAAATATTTACTGAGGAAAGAGAAGTAATTTGAGAAAAATAGTAAGGGTAAAAATGTCAAAAAAGTGAAACGCAATACGCTAGTACTTGCCAAACACCCGTACTCGCCATCCGCTAGTCAAATACGTTAGTCTCAACCGCTATCTGCTAGCAGATAGAACGCGCATAACAGAGCCTAAATAATTTCAACTTTTTGTTTTGGTATGTGTTACCAGCCTTTTTCCAAACTTGGAATTTCTTTGAGAAGTTTATTATGATTTATTACCTTGATAAACTTTCCATATAATTCTCTATGAAATCCAGGAATACAATTTGTTTTTCAACAAAAAAAAAAGTAATGCATTTTTTGGTATTATATATTTTAAGTGATAACAAAAGTTGAAGAAAATTTTATTCAAAATTAAAATTTTAAATACCATATTTAATCATTGTCAAAAAAATCATATTTAATTTAAAAAATGCTAGTCAAAATGTCAACATGATAAATACATTTTTTTTTCACTTTCCATTTGTAACCCTTACAATTTACATATTATTCAAATAATTTTTTTTGAAGGGACAAAAAAATTAATTCTAGCTAAATTAAAAGAATCAATACCTTTTTTTTCAAAAAAAAAATTAGAATGCCATAAATGTTTGACAAGATACTATAATTAGCTGGCAAATCAAATCATTACCATATTTGTTTTTTTTTTTGAGATTAAAAAGTTTAGGTGAGTTGGGCTCAGGGGCTCACTGGTGGTCGAAGCGAGCCTCAAGGTCACTTTGAGCGCTTATAGAGGTACTTCTTACATCACCCACCAAAGAAGTCCTCAGATCGGCAGCGGGAGTTGAATCCACGACCTTGTGAGCCAACTCCTTACCAATTGAGCCAACCTTCCTTGGCGCATATTTGTTTTTTTTTACTGAATTACCATATTTGTTACATGCCATAAAATGGAAATTAAATATAAAATATTCATTGTCCTCTATATAAAAACCCCCCTATAGTGCTCAATAGTTCTACCTCTAAACTCCTCTCTCAAATCTCTTTTGTGTATCATCACCATGGTTAATAATGGCTTTGGTAACTACAACAACACAAGGCAGCAAATTGCATGCAGATTGTGCAACAGAATTTTCTCAAGCTTTCAAGCTCTCATAACTCACATTGAGTCGCACATGGAACATGAAGAAGTTGCAATAAGAAGGCTCTATTTTCCAGAACACATCATCAACTCTCAAAGACAACAATTGCCACCTCATCGTTTTTCTCTCCCAATTGCACCACCAACACAATCACCTGTTGCTAGTAGTATTTCTCAGCCAAGAAGAAACCCTTGTTAGTGTTGGCCAAGTTGGTTCTTCACAATCGATTAGGCCAATGCAATTTCCATCACTTGTTACTTCATATGCAGGGAATAATAATAATAATATTATTAATAACAATAATAATGTTGGTGGTGGTGGATTATTAGCACAATTTCCATCTCCACAAACCTACCAATGGAAGCCTGAAGAAGAAGAATCTGCAAGTGATGGTACTAAGCCATTCATCATGCAGCTGGAGAAACCTATCAAGAAGATTGATTACATTGATTTGGATAATAATGATGATGGGGGAAAACTGGATTTAGAACTTAGGCTTTAGCTGGCTAGAGTAATTTTGGGTAAATTAAGGATTAAAATATTTTGTTCTGTATCGAATATTTTTATTTAAAGTTATTATTGTAGTATATTATAATTGGCAATGTACCATTGAGTAGCTAGCATTAGTTTAATTTTTTAAGATTTAAGGTTATCATGCATAAGATTTGTATTTGTTCTGCAGCCTTTCAAAAAAAGCCAGGTGTTAGCTTGGTGGTAAGAAACTAGTCTTATATCCTCAAAGTACTAAATTCAAATCTCCTTAAAGACAGTTGTAACATATAGACTAGTATCACTTTGATTAATAAAATTTCTCCCCTCTCTAATTTTTTTTAAAGAAAAAAGCCTTGTATTTTCATAACAAATGAAACCTATTTAAGCAAAGCCCCTCGACGCTACCACCCTAATGGGGAGATAATGTGAGTTTGATAACTGATAAAAAAACTCCGTCAAAAAAAAGTCTTATAAACAAATTGAAAAATAAAAAGCGTTTGCTTTTCCCACACCCCTCCTACTCAAAACACACCCCATAAGGGTGTGAAAAGACCAAAAGACCAGCCAAAACCTCTTTTTTTTCACGAAATTTCACCTGTTCGAACAGGTTCGAATGACATCGTTCGTGTGTGTTAAATCTTGACTTCACACTCTCTTTGGGCGTTTTCACCTGTTCGAGTGAGGTCATGCGAACCTGTTCGCATGACCTTGTTCGAACCCGTTCGAACGACATCGTTCGAGTGTGTTAAATATTGACTTCACACCCTCTTGTGCGTAATTTCACCTGTTCGAACAAGGTCATTCGAACGTGTTCGAACAAGGTCGTTCGAACAGTCTTTAAACACGTGAACTCAGCGTTTCACGCTAGGTTATTTTTGGAATAAAATTTGTTAAGGGGTGTGAAAGAGTAGGAGGGGGTGTGGGAAAAGCAATGGCCAAATAAAATTTTGTTTTGTAAGCGGCTTATCGTTGCCCGGCGGGAATTCAGCTTTTTTTTTCTTTTTTGTTTTTTTCTTATTCCATTTATACCAATAGTTTTTTTTTGTTCTTTTATATTTTAAGGTTTTTCATTTTTTTTCTTTTTAAAAATGTGAACGGTTTAAATATATGAATTTTGTTTTCAATAATCGTTTCGGTGAATAAAAGATTTAATTTCATGAAAAAAATACGTAAAGTACCATGTTAAGCCGTGTGTTTTCAGTTACTTTAGAATTTAGGAAAAAAAATTAACTGTTCAAATACTCGAAGTTTAACCGATTTGGTAAAAAAATAGTTTTGTGACAAAATGCGTAAGTGTGATGCTAATAGTGCATTTTGGGCTACTCTTACAATTTTTAGATGTTCAGATACGCAAAGTCCATTCCTCAATAACCCGTTTGGTGAAAAAAAATAATTTTGTGATAAAATATGCAAAGTGTGATACTAAACAGTGGTTTTGGAGTACTTTGTGCGATCTTCAGCATAATTTTCATTTTTTAAAAATTTTTCTTTATATTTGAGGGGCAAACTTCAGTTGGATTTTTTTATTTTATTTTTCTATTTGAGGTATTTGAGAGTTAAAAAAATCTAACTTTTCACAATCGTGTAGTTCATTCTTCAATAACTGGTTTGGTGAACAAAAAATAAATTTCTTCATGAAATGCGTAACTGTTTTGGGTACTTTAGAAACTGAATAAAATTTTAGATGTTCAAATATGGGAAGTTCATTTCATATAATCGGTTAGGTAAAAAAGTTAATTTCATGACAAAATACGGAAAATGAGATGCTAAACAAGGTAATTTGGTGTACTTTATGTTTAAGAATAAGTTCTAATTGTTCAAATACCAAAAGTTTGTTCCTTAATAACTGGTTTGGTTAAAAAAATCGTGACAAAATACGTAAAGTGCTTTATAGTTATAGTTTAATTTTTATTCACGAGAACTCCGACCACATTTAAGAACCTCACATCATATTCTTTCAACTTTAATTTCCATCTTCGAGTACTGTGTTGCTTCATTTAAACTTGCCGAAACTTTAACCACATTTACAATAAAACTATCATCATTTTCTTTCAACTTTGTATAGTTGTTTCAATTTTGTTGGTCATTTTCATCCAACCCTACTTGATACCAACATGTTTCACTTTATAATAGTGTTGTATTCTTTTCTTTCGAATTATGGGTTAGTTTTTGTATTTACATTTTATAAATATGGATTATGGTATAAAAAATTTAGACATTTTCTTCCTATTATCTATGGATGTTTAATTTCAACGTCTTTGTTAGTATTCTTTTTAAATTTTATTATCTTAATTTATAGTTGTAATTTAATTTTATTCACTGTTATTTGACCATATATTTTACAAACAAACACAATTGGTCCACTGGCATAAGCTTCTCTGGGAGATAGAGTCGACTCAATGCTACCGAGTTCAATTCCCGCAGTGACAAACTCTGTATTTTTAAAAAAGAAACCGACCATGAATTTTATAAGGAGTTTTGCTATAAATGCGTATAAATTTTGTTACTCATTTTCACAAAGGAATAGGTATCTCTGTGCTTCGCACGGGTTATGGAGCTAGTATATATATATATATATATATATATATATTGCAAAAAAAAACGAATGTTTCTGCCTTTAATTTTTCACCCCAACAATTAGAAATTAAATTAGTAGAACGTAGGGGCAGATCATTGTTATTTTGTTGTTTTAGTCAATTTTTGTGCCATGTTCATTTTTTTTACATCAAAGTATTCTCTACAGCGACTGTAGAGACTAATCTTTCGAGGTATAAGAGATCTGTTTAAGTGATTGAAATCTTCTAACAACTGTTTTTTCATATGCATCGACCAGGATTAAACTCAAGACCAAATAGTTAAGAGACTCAAATATCTACCACTTAGTACCACATAATGTTGGTAATTAATTTTGTTCAAGTTGTTACCAATTTTTTCTTACTCTATAAGGAAGGGCAATAATGTTTTTCCTATTTTTTTAATAATGAATAAAACTTAGATGAAAGGGAACATTATTTTTTATTTGACCAAATATTTAACATATTTTAATCCTTAAATATGGAAAACTAAGATTACATAAATAATATATAAAGGGGAAGAGAATAAATTAAAATAATGAGACCATGCTATAAGAAATTAAACTAAGGCTCTGTTTGGTAAAAAATAGGGGATAACTGATGAGCAAATAGCGAATAGCAGATAAGCTAGCAGATATAGCGGATGAGCTAGCGGATATAGCAGATGAGTTAGCGGATAGAAAATGACGTGTTTGGTAAAACTAACTGTTAAAATAGCTGATAAATGTAAAATGACATAAAAGGATATTTATTTAATGATTTATTTATTAAATGATGACAAAATATTCATTGAGGAAAGAGAAGTAATTTAAGAAAAATAAAAAGGGTAAACATGTCCAAAAAAAAGTGAAACGCTATCCGCTAGCGTTTCGAGAGACGCTACTTGAAGTATCGCCTAAAAAAACGCTAAACGCTAGTGCCTACCAAACAAGTGTACTTTTCACACGCTAGTTTCATCCACTATCCGCTAGCGAATGGAACGCGCCGAAGTAGATGATAACAAATTCGCTAGCAGATAGCAAATACAATAGCGAAATGCGGTTGAGATAGCGGTTTGCAGTAGCGGATAAGCTAGTTGATAACAAATTATGTATTTGGTAAAACTAGCGGTTAAAATAGCTTATCAATGAAAAATGACATAAAATGATATTTAATTAATGATTAAATTATTTAAGGATGATAAAATATTTAATGAGGAAAGATAAGTAATTTAAGAAAAATAGTAAGGGTAAAAATGTCAAAAAAAGTGAAACGCTATACGCTAGCGTTTCAAAAAATACTACTTGAAGTAGCGTTTCAAAAAATGCTAAACGCTACTGGAAAAACGCAAAACGTTAGCGCTTACCAAACACCCAAACTCGCCATCCGCTAGTCAAATACGTTAGTCCCGACCACTATTTGCTAATGGATGGGACGTGCTAAACAGAGCCTAAATAATTTCAACTTTTTGTTTTGGTATGTGTTACGAGGCTTTTTTCAAACTTGGAATTTCTTCGACAAGTTTATTATGATTTATTACCTTGATAAACTTTCCATCTACTTCTCTAAGAAATCCAGGAATACAATTTTTTTTTCACAAAAAAAAAGTAATGCATTTTTTGGTATTTTATATTTTAAGTGATAACAAAAGTTGAAGAAATTTTTTTTCAAAATTAAAATTTAAATACCATATTTAATCAATGTCAAAAAAATCATATTTAATTAAAAAAATACTAGTCAAAATTTCAACATGATAAATACTTTCTTCTTTTTTTTCACTTTCCATTTGTAACCCTTACAATTTACATATTATTCAAATAATTTTTTTGAAGGGACAAATAAATTAATTTATAGCTAAATTAAATGAATCAATTATTTTTTTTTTTCAAAAAAAAAATCAGAATGCCATAAATGTTTGACAAGATACTATAATTAGCTGGCAAATTAATCATCACCATATTTGTTTTTTTTACTGAATTACCATATTTGTTACATGCCATAAAATGGAAAGTAAATATAAAATATTCATTGTCCTATTTTTTTCCAATTTTTTTAATAATGAATAAAACTTAGATGTCTTTTATAAATATATATATTCATTGTCCTATTTTTTTTTCCTAATGTTGGTAATTAATTTGTTAAATATTTGGTCAAGAGACAATGAATAGGGAACATTATTTATGTAATCTTAATATTTTTTCCTTGAGACTCAAGTATCTACCACTTGTACCACAGGTAATTAATTTTGTGTAAAGTTTTTACCAATTTTTTCTTACTCTATAAAGAAGGGCAATAATTTTTTCCTATTTTTTGATAATGAATAAAACTTAGATGATAGGGAACATTATTTTTTATTTGACCAAATATTTAACATATTTTAATCCTTAAATATGGAAAATTAAGATTACATAAATAATATATAAAGGGGTAGAAAATAAATTATAATAATGAGACCATGCTATTAGAAATTAAACTAAGGCTCTATTTCGTAAAAAAATAGGGGATAACATATGAGCAGATAGCGAATAGCGGATAAGCTAGCAGATAGCGAATAACGAATAAGCTAGCTGATAGAAAATGACGTGTTTGGTAAAACTAACGGTTAAAATAGCTGATAAATATAAAATGACATAAAAGGATATTTGTTTAATGATTTATTTATTTATTTAATGATGACAAAATATTCAACGAGGAAAGAAAAGTAATTTAAGAAAAATAAAAAGGGTAAAAATGTCAAAAAAGTGAAACGCTATCCGCTAGCGTTTCAAAAAACGCTACTTGAAGTATCGTCTAAAAAAACGCTAAACGCTAGCGCTTACCAAACACGTGTACTCTTCACACGCTAGTTTCATCCGCTATCCGCTAGCGAATGGAACGCGCCAAAGTAGCGGATAGCAGTTGAGCTAGCGGTTAGCGGATAAGCTAGCTGATAACAATGTGTTTGGTAAAACTAGCGGTTAAAATAGTTGATCCATGTAAAATGACATAAAATGATATTTAATTAATGATTAAATTATTTAATGATGATAAAATATTTAATGAGGAAAGAGAAGTAATTTGAGAAAAAATAGTAAGGGTAAAAATGTCAAAAATGTGAAACGCTATACGCTAGCGTTTCAAAAAACGCAATACGCTAGTACTTGCCAAACACCCGTACTCGCCATCCGCTAGTCAAATACGTTAGTCTCAACCGCTATCTGCTAGCGGATGTGACGCGCCAAACAGAGCCTAAATAATTTCAACTTTTTGTTTTGGTATGTGTTACCAGCCTTTTTCCAAACTTGATAAACTTTCCATATAATTCTCTATGAAATCCAGGAATACAATTTGTTTTTTCAACAAAAAAAAAAGTAATGCATTTTTTGGTATTTTATATTTTAAGTGATAACAAAAGTTGAAGAAAAATTTATTCAAAATTAAAAATTTAAATACCATATTTAATCATTGTCAAAAAAATCATATTTAATTTTAAAAATGCTAGTCAAAATGTCAACATGATAAATACTTTCTTTTTTTTTTCACTTTCCATTTGTAACCCGTACAATTTACATATTTATTCAAATAAATTTTTTTGAAGGGACAAATAAATTAATTTATAGCTAAATTAAATGAATCGATCCCTTTTTTTAAAAAATAAAATAAAATCAGAATGCCATAAATGGCAAATCAAATCATTACCATATTTGTTTTTTTTACTGAATTACCATATTTGTTACATGCCATAAAATGGAAAGTAAATATAAAATATTCATTGTCCTCTATATAAAAACCCCCCTATAGTGCTCAATAGTTCTACCTCTAAACTCCTCTCTCAAATCTCTTTTGTGTATCATCACCATGGTTTATAATGGCTTTGGTAACTACAACAACACAGGGCAGCAAATTGCATGCAGATTGTGCAACAGAATTTTCTCAAGCACTCAAGCTCTCATAACTCACATTGAGTCGCACATGGAACATGAAGAAGTTGCAATAAGAAGGCTCTATTTTCCAGAACACATCATCAACTCTCAAAGACAACAATTGCCACCTCATCGTTTTTCTCTCCCAATTGCACCACCAACACAATCACCTATTGCTAGTAGTATTTCTCAGCCAAGAAGAAACCCTTTTGTTAGTGTTGGCCAAGTTGGTTCTTCACAATCAATTAGGCCAATGCAATTTCCATCACTTGTTACTTCATATGCAGGGAATAATAATAATATTATTAATAACAATAATAATGTTGGTGGTGGTGGATTATTAGCACAATTTCCATCTCCACAAACCTACCAATGGAAGCCTGAAGAAGAAGAATCTGCAAGTGATGGTACTAAGCCATTCATCATGCAGCTGGAGAAACCTATCAAGAAGATTGATTACATTGATTTGGATAATAATGATGATGGGGGAAAACTGGATTTAGAACTTAGGCTCTAGCTGGCTAGAGTAATTTTGGGTAAATTAAGGATTAAAATATTTTGTTCTGTATCGAATATTTTTATTTAAAGTTATTATTGTAGTACATTATAATTGGCAATGTACCATTGAGTAGCTAGCATTAGTTTAATTTTTTAAGATTTAAGGTTATCATGCATAAGATTTGTATTTGTTCTGCAGCCTTTCAAAAAAAGCCAGGTGTTAGCTTGGTGGTAAGAAACTAGTCTTATATCCTCAAAGTACTAAATTCAAATCTCCTTAAAGACAGTTGTAACATATAGACTAGTATCACTTTGATTAATAAAATTTCTCCCCTCTCTAATTTTTTTTAAAGAAAAAAGCCTTGTATTTTCATAACAAATGAAACCTATTTAAGCAAAGCCCCTCGACGCTACCACCCCTATGGGGAGATAATGTGAGTTTGATAACTGATAAAAAAACTCTGTCAAAAAAAAGTTTTATAAACAAATTGAAAAATAAAAGTTTTGTTTTGTAAGCGGCTTATCATTGCCCGGCGGTAGGGGTGGGAATAGGCTGGGCCGAGCTAGGCTTTGCTTGGCCTGGGTCTGACCTACGTTAAAAACATTAGGCCTAAGCCTGGCCTGTGGCCTGTCATAGGCTCATTTTCTAGGTCTGACCTGGCCATTCTAAAAGCCTGTTTGAAAGCCTATTTGACTATTTTCTTAAGAAGACCTATAACATTTCAATGGTGTAAGCCATTTAAATATACTAACAAGCTAATAGGTCAATGAGATTAAGTTCTACTTGAGATCTAAAAAAATCTTTTAGGAAAATATCATTATATGACATCCTATTAAAATTCTATTTTATAATAATAATTTCAACTATGTCAAAGATTGATGTATGTTAATATGTTTAAACTAATAAAAAATGTTAGCCAAGTTATGACTTAACACAAAGTACCATATTTAATACAAAATAATATTAGTAATTAAAAAAATTAGTTATATTAATTTAAATAGGCCGGCCTGATAGGCCAAAAAGGCTTTTTCGATGGCCTATGGCCTGGCCTATTTAGCTAAATAGGCTTTTGAAAAAGCCTTGGCCTTATCTGTTTTCAAAAAAGGCTTTTACTTTTCCCACACCCCCTCCTACTCAAAACACACCCCCTCACCCTACACATTTACCAAACTAACCCCACTTACAATTCAATTCCCCCTCTGCCCTCTCCTCTTCTTCTCCTACAACAAACACACTCCTCTCCAAAACCCAAACCTCCCCTCTCTCCACTCCAAAATCCACCCATCCTCACCTTCATCATTCACTCCCATTCAACTACCCAACATTGGCAACTAGCTCAAGGTAATAACCCTACCAAACTTTTTTCATTTTGGTTCTATTTTGAGTTTTTTACGCCATTTTTTTTCGCAAAATGCGCCGCGGTTCGAGCAGGGTCGTTCGAACATTTTCGCATGAACGTGTTCGAACGGGTGTTAAATGAGATGTGAATTTGCTTTGTTCGAACACCCTCATTTGAACTGTGTTCGCATGAGGCCGTTCGAGCAGTGTATGACAAAGAATCGATAAGTTGCGGAGTTCTCTTGAGTTTTGTTGGTTAAATGGATGAAAATGAGGTGCATCTCGAGCGATTGAGTTGTCAACTTTAGCAAATGAGATGTCAATCGTCGCGATTGACATGTCAATCGACGTCGTCGAATCCCAAGACTTTACTAGTTCGTTCAAAACTGATACGGTAAGAATGAATTAGTTGTTTTAATTTTAGCAAACTATTCAAATTATGTAACCGACAACTTAGTAATTGAATTTGATTTATTTCCTAGTCGTGATGAAATTTCTTGACTTGGAGTGCGTGCGGTTGGAAAATCTCTTGGGATGGTGATTGTTATAGGAAGATCGATCTGGACGACGATCGGGTAAACAATACCGCATGTTGATTTGTGATAATCTTTGGATCATATAAGACAAATGTTGAGGAAGGCACAAACACTAGAAAATGTTGTTGTCGTTCATCGAAAAGGGAAATTTATTAAGAAGCTTGGAGGATGGATTTTGAGGGTTATGAATGGAACTCATAACCATGGTATGGCTACTTATCATGATGGACGTTCGTACATTGGTAGGTTAACTTCGTAAGAGAAGGAACTAGTGGCTAGAATGACTAGGAATCATACTCGGCCTAAATTGATCCTTAATGAGTGAAATTGATGAAGCTTTGATGATAACTATACGGTTGTGAAACAAATATACAACCGTGTCGTCAAAGGCAACGGTCGCTATGCGTGAGGGTAGGATGAGCTCCAACAATCGATGTTTTATTTGCAACGCAATAATTATGTTTCTCGGACTCGACTTGCGCATTTTAACTCATCGTTGTGAAAGACATCTTTTGGGCCCATCCAGTTCTATTGAGCTTCTAAACACCTTCCCAATTGTTTTGTTGATTGATTCCACATATAAAACCAACCGGTGCAGTGTCCGTTGGTTGAGATCGTTAGTGTAACCTCAACCGAGAAGACTTACTCTGCTTTGCATTTGCTTATGTCAATTGGGAGAGGATGGATAACTTTGCATGGGTTCTTGAGAAATTGAGGGGTTTATTTAGGAAACAAGATGAACTTCCACAAGTCATACTTACTTGTGAGACACAGTATGATGAATGCTCTGCAAAGAATATTTCCAACATCTGCAAACTTGTTGTGCCAATTTCACATTAAGAAAAATGTGAGGGCCAAAGCAAGGCTCATTGTGAAAGACAAAGCTATTGTTAATGACATTATGGGTGCATTTCAATCATTTGTGCATGCGAAGACTACGAGAGAGTATGATTATGAGTTGGGTCTGCATTTAACGACTAGGCGGGACCTTATCCCGCCATCATACGATATGTGAAGACCACCGCTGCTAGACCCCTTCAAGGAAAAATTTATTGATGCATGGATAAATAAGCATATGCACCTTGGCAACACTACCACCAACGAGTTGAGTCCGCACACTCTCACTTGAAGCAAATATTACGAAGCAAGTAGGGAGATTTGTGCAAGTCTTTGGGATGGAATGCAGACCATGCTTAGGATACAACATTCTGACCTTAAAATGCACTTCGAGCATAGTTTGAGTAGAGTGAAAGTTCACCACTTGAAGAAGAAGATTTTTGATGAAATTAAGGGTTTAGTTTCATCTAATGCTATAGACCATATTTTGGGTGAGATGCAAAGGGATGGATCTGTTTCACTTAACTCATCATTATGTCGATGCACGCTCAGGACCACACACAGACTACCATGTGCATGTGAGCTTTCTAGGTATGATGTACACTTATCTTGTTATTGTGTCTACTAACTCGACTTGTTTTGATGGGTTGTCACTATATCAACGTCGCTTATTTTGTAGGGTTATGATGGACTGCACTCCAATTCCGTTGAGCATGATTCACCAACATTGGCAGAGGTTGACTTTCAAAATACAGACAGAGGTAATGCATGATGAGTTGAGTGTAGACATTGAACTTGAAGCTATCGTAAAGAAGGTTTGAGGCCTCACGATCACGCCGGTAGAGTTATGATTAAGGCAAAAGCACGTGAATTGGCATTCCCGCACACGACTTCTATGTGTCCACCTCCTGATACGATCATTTTAAAGGGAGCACCAAAAAAAGATAAGAAAGGGAATGTTGATTACTCAACAAAGCGAGACAAGTCATTTTGGGAGCATGTAGATGACAAATTTGACTCCCCGGGGTTCATCTAGTGGATGTTTTGCTCGGTCTAAGTAAACGACCTACTCCCCCAAAGTAGGAGTGGGCGCCTACAAACCCATACGATTCTGTTTCTACTCCTACTTTGTCAACGTGTCCAAAGACCTAATCCATCACTAAGCAAAAAGAGAACTCAGTGACAAAGTGCTACTACAATCCCTACTCCTCCACTAAATAAGAAACCAACACCCACACCTATTGTTACGTGAAGTCGCTCTCACTCTCGTTTCAAGAGCTCCTACTTTGACACCGACTCTTGCTCTTTGCAATCAATCCTATTGTTCTGATTTGATGTCTGCGATTATGGATGTATTTAATACATACATAATAGGGATGCCAAACATACATGCGTCCCTATGTTGAAAAAGTTGTTAACGTGTTTGGTGATGGTAATCGTGGATCTGGGTGTATTGCAAAGATTTCTTGGAAGGGGTGAGGAGGGATGGCAGTCAGTCAGAACAGATCTAATGGAGGAGCTTAACCAATACAATGACTTCTACACTCGACTGTATGGTGGTATTGGTAAGGTCACATTTTGATGAAGGCATTGTTGAGGGCACATCATGGGAACAATGTTGAAGATAATTGGATGACTATCTGGGATATGGGGTATCTAATCGATAACAAGTACAAAGTCGTCCTGAGTTGTTGGTCACCTAATTGTTGTTACACAATTTTTCCCTTCAATGTTGCGCCATTCAATGTTGGAAGGGGTGAGGAGGGATGGCAGTCAGTCAGAACAGATCTAATGGAGGAGCTTAACCAATACAATGACTTCTACACTCGACTGTATGGTGGTATTGGTAAGGTCACATTTTTGATGAAGGCATTGTTGAGGGCACATCATGGGAACAATGTTGAAGATAATTGGATGACTATACCGGATATGGGGTATCTAATCAGTAACAAGTACAAAGTCGTCCTGAGTTGTTGGTCACCTAATTGTTGTTACACAATTTTTCCCTTCAATGTTGCGCCATTCAGAAGTGCCCGACAGTTCAACATCCTTTTGGTACCAGAACACAAACACTTTGTACAAGTAAAGTGTCTTCTATTTAGATTCAGTGTAGTCATTCCAAAACATTACATAACATTATGTTTTTTGTTGTCTTTTTGAAGATCTTTATGAAGCCTGGAAGTCCAATGCCCCTGCCGGATTTGATGTGGAATACTAATAGGGCACCCATAGCAAAGGGTTGGGACTCGCTTTTTATTGGCCGGATGCAAAAGTGGAAGTCTTTGCTCATACAATCACAACCCCCCCATCCCTTTCCTTGTGTAGATTTAAGTAAAGATAGTGATGGTAGTCAATGTTAAGTTAGGTTTATAATTTTGGTACACAATGTTGTATAACTCTTGACTGACATATTTTGAAATGACCAAAACTGTGTTTCTGGTTTATTAAGTTTTTGTTTCTGTTTCTGCACAACACTGGTTCGTATGCAACCATTCGAATTACTCCAATCGAGGCAGCCAAAACACACCCTCACACCATCAGTTGGCAATATTCCTTGACACGCATGAGTTTATTCGAACAGGTTCGAACGATGTCGTTCGAACAACAAAAATTCCTTAACACGGACAAGGTCGTTCGAACCTGTTCGCACAATGTCGTTCGAACAGTCACTTAAACCGCGCTGCACGAGCGTCCCACGCGAGGTCATTTTTGGAAAAAAAAATTTTAAGGGGCGTGCGATGAGTAGGAGGGGGTGTGGGAAAAGGAAAAGCCTCAAAAAAAGCCTGGTCGGGCCTAGCCTGTCGTAGGCTGGGCCGTAGGCCCCTGTTAGGCGGCCTGGCCTATTCCCACCCCTACCCGGCGGGAATTCAGCTTTTTTTTCTTTTTTGTTTTTTTTTCTTATTCCATTTATACCATAGCTTTTTTTGTTCTTTTATATTTTAAGGTTTTTCATTTTTTTTCTTTTTAAAAATGTTAACGGTTTAAATATATGAATTTTGCTTTTCAATAATCGTTTCGGTGAATAAAAGATTTAATTTCATGAAAAAATACGTAAAGTACAATGTTAAGCCGTGTGTTTTCAGTTACTTTTGGATTTAGGAAAAAAAATTAACTGTTCAAATTCCCGAAGTTTAACTGATTTGGTAAAAAAATAGTTTTGTGACAAAATGCATAAAGTGTGATGTTAACAGTGCATTTTGGGCTACTCTTACAAATTTTAGATGTTCAGATACGCAAAGTCCATTCCTCAATAACCCGTTTGGTAAAAAAAATAATTTTGTGATAAAATATGCAAAGTGCGATACTAAATGTAACACCCTCATATTTCTATCTAGTAGAAATACTAAAGTGTACCTATTTAGCATACATCAGAGATACATTTCCTGCTTAGATTTACAATCTTTACAAGAATAGCGGAAACGATACATAACTTAGAATAAATTCAAGTTATATAAATCGAATACAAAGATAACAAGGGTAAACATAAGTAAAACTAGAAGAACTACATCTTCAATTTCCTTCTCGAGCACTCCATCCACTCGAGCCATAAATGATCTTCTTTCCCTGTTTCTCTGAAAAACAACAACATTTGTAGGGTGAGACAACTTGTCTCAGTGAGTCTTACCGTGACCCCTTACCTATCACTCGGTCCATTTATAAAACCATAATTAGTAATTCAAAAAGAATTACAATATACAATCAATCATGTGTAATTCGATAAATGAATTACATGAGAGTTCATAGTCCGATTATTGATGACTATGTACAACTTAAATTACTTATCTATAGTTCATAGCCCCATTCTTGATGGCTATGCACTATCCTTTCTATTAATCACTTGTGACATGTCACCAACAACCTAAGGAAGCTTGAGTGACAAAATCACAATATACACATTTAAGAGTTTTATCAATTCTAGTACATCACCAACAACACATAAGGAAGCATGGGTGAACCCCAACATAGCCAATAAGTGTACAACTCTTAAAGGCGGATAGCTATAATTTTAACATGGGGGCCTAGGACCAGGGCGCATGACTTCCCTCTCCTAGTATACTAAACGCATGGAGGTCGTCACCTCAATTCGATATTTCTTATATATCGTGAAACGTGGACCGGTTTAGATGAACATAATCATCCCGAGTCAATTATAAATTAAGAAATGGAACATTTTGTTCAATTCACTTTCCAAAACATATGTCCTCACACGAGACTCTAAGTTTTACGAAATATTCGTAACATTAACCGTTTAATTCAAAACCACTTTGAACATGTATCAAAATTTCTAACGAAAATTCGACAGAGTTTCCTTTGAAATATGGACATCCCAAAAAAATATTTACCTGTATAATCAGTCCAGACAATTTACAACCACATACAAAACATAGCAATTACTTCAAGTAATTCGTTTCGAGATTTGTAGGGATACGACACAAGTGCAGAATTTTCTATAGCAGTGCACCTACTTCGGCGAATTAATTAAAATAGCAAACAATATCGGATTTCAACAAACGAACACTCATTGAAAAGCTCTCTGAGTGTAGTTTCTACATGTTATATCCATTTTTCAAAACAAGGCTCCAGTTGATACAGTTTTTAAAAATACCACACTGCTGTACAAAAATCAGACAGAACATGTTGCCCAACTTGCAACTCAATTTTCTTTCTCATTTCTTAAAGAAATTTGATGAAACCAGTGCCTACTTCGTAGGAAATTCAGTCTACTTTCCAACGAAATAAGAATCATTCAAAACGGAGTTCAATTGAGAACTCAAGACTTGAAAAACTGAACCTATACACAGTTTAATTTCAGAAATTTGACCTAACTTGAGACACTCATAACTTGAGCTACACACCTCCAAATTTAACGAAACCAGTGCCAAAACGACCGGCGTTAAGTCTATTTTCAAAAACAATCAGAAACATAATTTTTGGACTAACCGAACAGTCCCAGTTCTAAAGAAACCGAAGCTGTGTCCAGATTTTCTAAAACAGCGAGTTCGAGACCAAATTGTGTTTTTCGCGACTCAAAATTTACGAAACGCGAGCAATTTCGACAACGACAGAAATCAATCAGTCAACACAACATAAAACAAAACCCTAAGCGAGTAAAACTCACCAATCGTGATGAAAATCACGAAACACCGAGTCTTTGACGAAGTTCAATCGTTCTGAAACCGACCCGAACTCGTTCCAACTCTTCCAAATAGCTCCCAATTGAAAAAAACACCAGCTCCAAAACTCTCCACTTCTTGACCCACAACCAAACAGCAACTTAACTCTCTAATGGCCCTCAATCAATAAGACAACCTCAGTTTCACTCTTTTCCTCTACCCAATGTACATACAAGCCTTGCCAAAGCTCCATCTTCACCAAGCTTCAACTTTGAGCTTCAAGCATTAGAAATGGTGGATTCACAAAGAAGAAGAATGAGAGATTGAAATTGGTATCAAAAGAAAGAAGAATGAAAATGGAGAAGATTGGTACATAAATCATGAACATACATGAAGGATTGTGGAAGTTTCCCCTCTTCTTCCTCCTCTCCCTCACGGTTCCCTCTCTTCTCCTCTCTCTAGGTTTTCTAAGTTTTCCTTCTTCCTTTCTTTCTTTCTTTTACATGCTTTTCTTTCTCTCTTTCTATATCTTTATTTTTCCTTTTCTTTCTTTTTCCTTCTTTCTCTCTCTTACTTTCCCTTTTCTTTCTCGGTTCCTTCTTTCTTCACACAAGTGAGGAATGAGAGAATGTTTGGATATTTTTGGGTCTTAGAGCTCATTTAATGTGAGTGGTATAAAGACTAAAATACCCCTAGTGTTCTAATTTCCCCTCAATAATGCATTTAAATTATATACTCAAGCAATTATAAATTGCTTCATGACACAACCTCACATCCGTGACTTGATTTATTACCTATTCGAGTAATAAATCACTCGTTAATTTCTTAATTCGAAATAACGAAATTAGGGATGTTACAATCACCCCAACTTGAAAAATTTTGTCCTCAAAATTGAACAAACACACCTCAAGAGAACAAATACGAATATCTAGTCCGCATCTCGTTCTCCAATTCCACTTAGCTTCCTAGACCGAAGAACCATCCCAACCACTTAACAATTGGAGTTGTTCTCGTCCGAAGCATCTTCTCTCTACATTCTATGATATAACTTGGATTGGAAAGGTATTTCCTCAATTGGAATACGTGAAACACATCACGTAGATTGGACCATACAAAAGGTAAAGCTATACAGCACACCACTAGCACAATACGCTCGATGATTTGGAAAGATCCAATATACCGAAGACGATGTTCTCTGTAACAATGATTGATGAAACTCTTACAATACGGGGTCACCAGATTTAACTCTAGTGGTCTACTCCTTTTGACAACATATTTTTGTTGAATAATTCTGAGCCTTCTTCCATTCTCACTATATACCCAATAGTTTTCAATTTAAAGTCATGAGTCAAACAGTGCTCCTCATGAAACTTCAATTGCCTGGATTCATAAACTACCACTTACTGATGTTGCTTAAGAACACATCCTAAACCCTACTCCTAGGCGTCATTGTAACTCTGAAACCTTAGGGACGGATCCTGAAGAATTAGGATGGAAACATAAATTAGCCTCTCTTGCAACTCTAGAAAACATTCTCCACAATCAGAATCTCATTCACACGGCTGACCTTTACAAGTTAACCGAGGGAGTGGAATAACTAACTGCGAGAATTCTCAAATGAATCTACGATGAAAACCAGTTACCTTCCATGCACAACAACACTTCTTGATTGATTCCTTTTTGAATATCATAGATATCAGTTACATTATATATAGCCAAAGCCTCATTACAATATCGCAGATATTTTTCGTACTCTCCTCCATATTTACGACCTAAATGCATATTACGCTTATCAATATTATATACTTGACAGACCTCATCATCATTGTCCTCGTAATCATCATTTAAGGCATTGACCTTAACCTTCTGTACTTTTCCTACAAATGTTTCCACTTCCCATACAAAACTTATAGGAACTTAACATCTTTTTATTCCATTCCCGAAAACTTGTTTCCCATCAAGCTATGTAATGGATATGGCCGCCGATAACTGGATGGCACTCATGACTCGTTATTTGATTATAAGAAATGACCGCAGTAAGGAAAAATAAAATATCACATGTGAGGGAAAATATACTCAAGCTGATTTATATATTTTACGAGGCACTCGACGCACCTAAGAAATCACAATTCAAAGGTTTAGCATTCAACCTCTTCTCTCAGTGTACATTCAGAACAATGCGGAGATGCTGATCATGATCCGCAATGGTCTTAGTGTACACCAAGATGTTATAAGTGAAAATTTCAACAACTAGTCTAAGTACGGGTAGAAAACGCGGTTCATGTAATCCATGAATACCGTAGGAGCATTAGTTAGGCCAAAGGGCATCACTACTCACTTGTAATGTCCATATTTAATATGAAAAGTTGTCTTCGGAGTAACTAAAGCCCTAACCTTTAATTTAAAGATAACCCGACCTTAGACCAATCTTTGAAAACAACTGCTTTTGCACCTCGAAAGCCGTGATTAAGCAAATCACTTATTCTTGGCAAAGGATACTTATTCCTAAAGATAACTTTGTTCAACTGGAGGTAATCCATACACGACCTCCTGCTCCCGTCTTTTCAACAAGTAACACCGGAGCACCCCAACTTGTAATAAACTGGGGAACATCACCTTTCGGTTTTATTGGATATAGTACTATTAGAACTTCGGTTAAACTCACATCCTTCTGTTGTTCATAACTGACTCACAAATGCGTAAAGGTTATGTAAAAGTTTCTTAAAAACGTTTGAATATAAAATAATTTTCTCACTTACCCATAGGAGTTTGTTTCTTCGCTAACCCGGAATACTAATAAGACGTATCTTCACCTCGCGACTCAGTCTTTGAATTCAATTACTAAATTCGGATGGTCTCACGCAGATGTAAGGCTTTTCAGAACCTATAAGTCAACCGACTATTCTCTTGAACTGAGTCTACTATTCATTCACTTAAGTATGAGAAGATCTAAACAATAAAGATCTCTCGCTTGATACATAACAGCTTTCCTAGTTAAGTAAGATTTACTAGAAAATTCTAAACTTTGTTCCATCATGTTGTATTGTTGACTACTCTAGGCGGAACGTGCATATTTGGATTAATCACGGAGTTGAGCTAATTATTATAACATCAAAGAAATAATCAAAATAGAAGGATTCTTCCACGGAATCAAACGGGCACAAGATAATGCTTCCAGCGTTGATTCCGAGAACAATTCTCACTATTTTACTCATTCCTTTGGTCCCACAACCCTCCAAACTCCACAAATCTCCAAACATAACAATAACTCCTAGAGTTACTATTTGGTAAGGAATGTGTCTTGCCTAACAAGAAGTCAGGTGTTTAACACTTGGATGATTCGGTCTTCCTATAGGAAAACACCACTTCCAATACTTTAAGTAATTGGAAGTTCTACCCTTATAGTATACTAGTGAAATACCTCATTGTCGTTGGCTTTTGAAAACTCCACTGACTGTTGAGGGCATAGATATTTCTGACCATTTCTGAGAAATAAATCTCTTGGAAACTACAATGATTATCATCATAAACTGGTGTTTAGGTATCTAATCTTAACGACTGGAAGTTCTCCTTCCACTTCCCAGGCTTCAATTGAAGTTATGGCCTACAACCACTTAGGGTAAGGTAGAAGTACATTTCATCATACAACTGGAAACAAGGTTCACAAACTACTTAAATGTGTAGACATTTTCGTTAGCTTTCCAACGCATCTCGGAACATACAAATCGGAGTTCCTAATTAAAAGTTATAAAAAAAACAAGTCGGAGAACTGGCGAAAATTCCTCACAGACCAAGACTGGCTTGCTCATAATCCCAAGGGTAATATTAAGGTTATTTCGGTTACCATAACCTACTGATCTCATCTTGAATGGGAATTGGTTCACGACCATAATCGAAACTAATTTGATCAACATTAGGTGATTCTGCTTGCCGATACTGAGATTGCACTACAATTTACTAGGTCGGCTTCATGGCATTTCGAAATATGGCTTTAGTACTGCCCAAAGGCTTTGCTTAATTGTAGTTCCCTGTAGAACCTACAATAGCTTCCACTGCAATTCTACAATTGCACCGAGTTCATTGACCGAGCAGTGCATTTCTTAATTTCCTCAAACCAACTTGGCTGCCCATTGCTTGCTTGAACACCATCTGTAGCCCTCTGCTTCGCTCGTGCTCACGATAAACCGAGAAGGCCAGAATTCCTATGGTTTAGGGTTTGGACATTTTCGGGGCTGAGGTAACTAACTGTCATCATTCTCAGTAACTCACATGAAACATCGAGTGGATCCTGACTCAATACTTCACATAATATCTTTGAAGGTTCAGACATTTAATTGTCTAAGTCCCTAGCTGACTCGATCTAACCTTTTGACCACAAGGTCTCTACGTCCGACGCAGTCGAATCGCTCTGATACAAAATGTAACACTCTCATATTTCTATCTAGTAGAAATACTAAAGTGTACCTATTTAGCATACATCGAGATACATTTCTGCTTAGATTTACAATCTTTACAAGAATAGCGGAAACGATACATAACTTAGAATAAATTCAAGTTATATAAATCGAATACAAAGATAACAAGGGTAAACATAAGTAAAACTAGAAGAACTACATCTTCAATTTCCTTCTCGAGCACTCCATCCACTCGAGCCATAAAAGATCTTCTTTCCTGTTTCTCTCGAAAAACAACAACATTTGTAGGGTGAGACAACTTGTCTCGGTGAGTCTTCTGTGACCCCTTACCTATCACTCTCGGTCCATTTATAAAACCATAATTAGTAATTCAAAAGAATTACAATATACAATCAATCATGTGTAATTCGATAAATGAATTACATAAGAGTTCATAGTCCGATTCTTGATGACTATGTACAACTTAAATTACTTATCTATAGTTCATAGCCCCATTCTTGATGGCTATGCACTATCCTTTCTATTAATCACTTGTGACATGTCACCAACAACCTAAGGAAGCTTGAGTGACAAAATCACAATATACACATTTAAGAGTTTTATCAATTCTAGTACATCACCAACAACACATAAGGAAGCATGGGTGAACCCCAACATAGCCAATAAGTGTACAACTCTTAAAGGCGGATAGCTATAATTTTAACATGGGGGCTTAGGACCGGGCGCATGACTTCCCTCTCCTAGTATACTAAACGCATGGAGGTCGTCACCTCAATTCGATATTTCTTATATATCGTGAAACGTGGACCGGTTTAGATGAACATAATCATCCCGAGTCAATTATAAATTAAGAAATGGAACATTTTGTTCAATTCACTTTCCAAAACATATGTCCTCACACGAGACTCTAAGTTTTACGAAATATTCGTAACATTAACCGTTTAATTCAAAACCACTTTGAACATGTATCAAAATTTCTAACGAAAATTCGACAGAGTTTCCTCTGAAATATGGACATCCCAAAAAAATATTTACCTGTATAATCAGTCCAGACAATTTACAACCACATACAAAACATAGCAATTACTTCAAGTAATTCGTTTCGAGATTTGTAGGGATACGACACAAGTGCAGAATTTTCTATAGCAGTGCACCTACTTCGGCGAATTAATTAAAATAGCAAACAATATCGGATTTCAACAAACGAACACTCATTGAAAAGCTCTCTGAGTGTAGTTTCTACATGTTATATCCATTTTTCAAAACAAGGCTCCAGTTGATACAGTTTTTAAAAATACCACACTGCTGTACAAAAATCAGACAGAACATGTTGCCCAACTTGCAACTCAATTTTCATTCTCATTTCTTAAAGAAATTTGATGAAACCAGTGCCTACTTCAGTAGGAAATTCAGTCTACTTTCCAACGAAATAAGAATCATTCAAAACGGAGTTCAATTGAGAACTCAAGACTTGAAAAACTGAACCTATACACAGTTTAATTTCAGAAATTTGACCTAACTTGAGACACTCATAACTTGAGCTACACACCTCCAAATTTAACGAAACCAGTGCCAAAACGACCGGCGTTAAGTCTATTTTCAAAAACAATCAGAAACATAATTTTTGGACTAACCGAACAGTCCCAGTTCTAAAGAAACCGAAGCTGTGTCCAGATTTTCTAAAACAGCGAGTTCGAGACCAAATTGTGTTTTTCGCGACTCAAAATTTACGAAACGCGAGCAATTTCGACAACGACAGAAATCAATCAGTCAACACAACATAAAACAAAACCCTAAGCGAGTAAAACTCACCAATCGTGATGAAAATCACGAAACACCGAGTCTTTGACGAAGTTCAATCGTTCTGAAACCGACCCGAACTCGTTCCAACTCTTCCAAATAGCTCCCAATTGAAAAAACACCAGCTCCAAAACTCTCCACTGCTGACCCACGAACCAAACAGCAACTTAACTCTCTAATGGCCCTCAATCAATAAGACAACCTCAGTTTCACTCTTTTCCTCTACCCAATGTACATACAAGCCTTGCCAAAGCTCCATCTTCACCAAGCTTCAACTTTGAGCTTCAAGCATTAGAAATGGTGGATTCACAAAGAAGAAGAATGAGAGATTGAAATTGGTATCAAAAGAAAGAAGAATGAAAATGGAGAAGATTGGTACATAAATCATGAACATACATGAAGGATTGTGGAAGTTTCCCCCTCTTCTTCCTCCTCTCCCTCACGGTTCCCTCTCTTCTCCCTCTCTCTAGGTTTTCTAAGTTTTCCTTCTTCCTTTCTTTCTTTCTTTTCTGTCTGTTCTTTCTCTCTTTCTATATCTTTATTTTTTCCTTTTCTTTCTTTTTCCTTCTTTCTCTCTCTTACTTTCCCTTTTCTTTCTCGGTTCCTTCTTTCTTCACACAAGTGAGGAATGAGAGAATGTTTGGATATTTTTGGGTCTTAGAGCTCATTTAATGTGAGTGGTATAAAGACTAAAATACCCCTAGTGTTCTAATTTCCCCTCAATAATGCATTTAAATTATATACTCAAGCAATTATAAATTGCTTCCGCGACAACCTCACATCCGTGACTTGATTTATTACCTATTCGAGTAATAAATCACTCGTTAATTTCTTAATTCGAAATAACGAAATTAGGGATGTTACACTAAACAGTGGTTTTTGGGGTACTTTGTGCGAACTTCAGCATAATTTTCATTTTTTTAAAATTTTTCTTTATATTTGAGGGGAAAACTTCAGTTGGATTTTTTATTTTATTTTTCTATTTGAGGTATTTGAGAGTTAAAAAAATCTAACTTTTCACAATCGTGTAGTTCATTCTTCAATAACTGGTTTGGTGAACAAAAAATAAATTTCCTCATGAAATGCGTAACTGTTTTGGGTACTTTAGAAACTGAATAAAATTTTAGATGTTCAAATATGGGAAGTTCATTCCATAATAATCAGTTAGGTAAAAAAGTTAATTTCATGACAAAATACGGAAAATGAGATGCTAAACAAGGTAATTTGGTGTACTTTATGTTTAAGAATAAATTCTAATTGTTCAAATACCAAAAGTTTGTTCCTTAATAACTGGTTTGTTTAAAAAAATCGTGACAAAATACGTAAAGTGTTTTATAGTTATAGTTTAATTTTTATTCACGAGAACTTCGACCACATTTAAGAAAGAACCTCACATCATATTCTTTCAACTTTCCATCTTCGAGTACTGTGTTGCTTCATTTAAACTTGCTGAAACTTTAACCACATTTACAATAAAACTATCATCATTTTCTTTCAACTTTGTATAGTTGCTTCAATTTTGTTAGTCATTTTCATCCAACCCTACTTGATACCAACGTGTTTCACTTTATAATAGTGTTGTATTCTTTTCTTTCGAATTATGGGTTAGTTTTTGTATTTACATTTTATAAATATGGGTTATGGTATAAAAAAATTTAGACATTTCTTCCTATTATCTATGGATGTTTACTTTCAACGACGTCTTTGTTAGTATTCTTTTTAAATTTTATTATCTTAATTTATAGTTGTAATTTAATTTTATTCACTGTTATTTGACCATATATTTTACAAACAAACACAATTGGTCCACTTACATAAGCTTCTCTGGGAGATAGAGTCAACTCAATGCTACCGAGTTCAATTCCCGCAGTGACAAGCTCTTTATTTTTAAAAAAAGAAATCGACCATGAATTTTATAAAGAGTTTTGCTAATAAATGCGTATAAATTTTGTTACTCATTTTCACAAAGGAATTTAGGTATCTCATGCTTCATACGGTTATGGAGCTAGTATATATATATATATATATATATATATATATATATATATATATATATATATATATATATATATATATATATATTTTTTTGCAAAAAAAAGCGGATGTTTCTGCCTTTAATTTTTCACAGCAATTAGAAATTAAATTAGTAGAACGTAGGGGCAAATCATTGTTATTTTGTTTTTTTAGTCAATTTTTGTGCCAAGTTCGTTTTTTTAAATCAAGGTATCCTCTACAGCGACTGTAGAGACTAATCTTTCGAGGTATCAGAGATCTGTTTAAGTGATTGAAATCTTCTAACAACTGTTTTTTCATATGCATCGGCCATGATTAAACTCAAGACCAAATAGTTAAGAGACTCAAGTATCTACCACTTGTACGACATAATGTTGGTAATTAATTTTGTGCAAGTTGTTACCAATTTTTCTTACTCTATAAGGAAGGGCAATAATTTTTTTCCTATTTTTTTAATAATGAATAAAACTTAGATGAAAGGGAACATTATTTTTTATTTGACCAAATATTTAACATATTTTAATCCTTAAATATGGAAAACTAAGATTACATAAATAATATATAAAGGGGAAGAAAATAAATTAAAATAATGAGACCATGCTATAAGAAATTAAACTAAGGCTCTGTTTGGTAAAAAATAGGGGATAACTGATAACTCATATTTATATGAGTTATTTATACCTTTAATCTTTAAATTAAGTAAGTTCTCAAGTAATAATAGTATAGTATTTATTTCATTTCTGTTAGTATTAGGAAAGAAAGGGGTAAACACTGCTTTGCTATGAAATTGGCACATTTGGTGCCCGTGTGAATGTTTTGATGTATTTTGTGAGTATTGCAGTGTTTAGCGCTATAGCGTCTAACACTATAGCGTCTAGAAGGTAGATCAGCTGAGCATCTAAAGTAAAAGTGCAATTTTGGCGCCAAGCTCATTAATCTAGACTCCATATCTTGTGTCCACTGTGCTTGCTGACATGCCCGGATTTTATTGGATATTTTTGGACACTTGGCATCGCATGAGTATGGAATAGTGGAGTTGGTGAAAAAGCAAACATCAACTTTATTGACTTTTGAGAGGACATGCATGACATGCTAGGGTACTACATTACCCTCTGATTTTTCTAGAGAAAAAGAGCGTGGGAATTAGGGAGAGAGTGTTGGTAGAGAGATAGAACTTGACATCTTCTTCTTCTCCATTGATACATTTTGAAGCTTTTGGATTTTATTTTCTTCTTTGTAATTTTCTACCCTTTCTCACGGTGTAAAGCTGCTGCTTTTGTATCATCACTACGTGAATGATTAGGAGGCATCAAGATTGTATCTTTTGCACTTGTGTTTTCCTTCTTACCTACGGTAATGCAAGTATGTTTATTTGTGTTATTTTGATGATGCTCAACATGAGCTAAACTCCTTGAGTTGGGTTGCTAGAGCTTGTAATGAACCTTTGATATTACGTATATAACTTTGCACGTTTTGTGTTTTAATCCTTGTATTGTAATTCTTCCAAACTTGTTTTATATTTGGCCACGTAAAACAAGTACCTCTGTGGATTCAGACATGAATTATAGAAAGACTTCAAGGATTAATTTGAACGATAAGGTTGGTTAAAGACATTTAATCAATTTTTGCTTCCTCTAGACATAGAAGTGCAATAGTTCATAAAGCTTAAGCTGTGGGATCTCGCATATACAGGGGTGAACTTATTTAGAACCTAGACATAGGCATCTTGTAATGAAACCACGGCGCTAGTGACCAAAGGCACAAAACACTTGCAATACAGCCGCTTAACGCTATAGCGTGTGACGTTATAGCGTCTTATTTCTGGGAAGTTACTTAGTGAAAGCAATCCAACTTATTTCTCTCATATTTTAAATTACTTTTTAACTTGTTACTTTAAACAATCTCTGTTCAACTGAACTGTTGCTACTTAAATATTTGCTACTTGTTCCACTAAGTGTAATTCATTTTTAAACTCTAAAATTAATACCAATCCCTGTGGAGACGAACTCTACTTATCAATATATTACTTGTTGCGATTGTGTACACTTGCACGTCACCTTTTCGCACAACAAAGACTCAGGAGGCTAAGACGCCAACAAAGACTACAACAACTCAGACCAACTATGTCTGAGCACACTCATCATACTGGTAGAGGTACAATTGGGGGAAGAACTCCCTCACAAATAGGAGGAAGAATGCCAAGAGGTGGAAGGCAAGGTCCTTTTACCCATACTGAAGTTGATGAAGAATACTGGTCTAGAGACAGAGTCATTAATCAAGAACCTAATCAAATGGTGAATGACAGAGACAGGCCAATGAGAGATTATGTTGTGTTTGATCCACACTCCATGGAAACAAGCATCACTAGGCCTGTTGTGACTGCTACTCACTTCGAGTTCAAGCCTATGATGTTCCAAATGCTCCAAACAACTGGACAATTTGGAGGGTCCACTCAAGAAGATCTTTTTGCTCATCTAAGAAACTTTCTAGAAGTGTGCAAGAAACTTCATTATCCTGGTGAGTGAGAGATGCTTTTAGGTTGGCTGTTCCCTTATTCTTTAAAAGACAGAGCTAAGGCTTGGTTGAACTCCTTGGAGTCCAACTCTATCACAACTTGGGAAGATATGACGAAGAAGTTTCTGGAGAAGTATTTCCCACCAAACAAGAATGCTAGGATGAGGAATGACATCACATCCTTCAAGCAAAAAGAGGGTGAAACATTACATGAGGCTTGGGAGAGATGGAAGGAATTGCTTAGGAAATGTCCACATCATGGAATTCCTATAGTAATTCAAATGGAGACTTTCTATAATGGGCTAGAGGCACCTACTAGATCTATGTTAGATGCCTCATCTAGAGGTGTAATTCTGAACTCATCATATAATGAAGCTTGTGAGCTCATAGAGCGCATTGCCATAACAGCTTCTTCATGGCCTCTTTGAAAGGTTGAATTCTACAAGGAAGGTAGTTGGGGTTCATGAAGTAAGTGAGGTTTCTGCTCTTTCACCCCAAGTGGCCACTCGACAAACATGATAAAGGAGTTAAATCATCGCCAATGCTATAGCGTCGATGCTATAATACGCCTAAAGATTCAATCAGTGCAAAACAATTGAACAAGCTCCTCTGGAGAAGCTAGCCGTGGTATATCTTGTGGGAGCTTACCTTTATGAAGAATGCACAACAAATCCTGCTTCAGTCAATTATGTGGGTTACAACAAGGGTAACAACCCTTATTCCAATACATACAACCCTGGTTGGAGGAACCATCCTAACTTCAGATGGGGAGGAAATAATGCTCAAACAAGCACAAATGCTCCTGCTATTCCCCGGGTTTTCCAAGACAACAACAATCTCAAAGGCAGAATGCTCCTGCTCTCGCTATGGATAACTCAATGGAGTCTCTGCTAAGGTCATTCATCAGTGATTGCAAAACAACTATGCAGACTCATGAAGCATCCATCAAAACTCTGGAAAATCAAGTGGGACAGATTGCATCTGCTCTCACTCAAAGGCAGAATGGTGGACTTCCATCTACTATCGAACTTCTTCATCATCTCATGCGCCAGCAAGGAGCATGTGAAAGCAGCAATAACCACGTAGTGGTAAGGAGGTAAATCTTGCACCCAAGAATTTAGAGTCAAGTGTTCTTTGAAAATGAAAAAAAAATTACGCTTATAGCGCTTGACGTTATAGCGTCAAATGCAAAATGCAACACACGAACCTAAATTGGTGCCTGAATATCCTGCTCCACCCTACCCTCAAAGATTAAAAAAGGCACATGAGGACAAACAATTCAATAAATTCCTTGAGGTGTTAAAACAATTGCACATTAATGTTCCTCTAGTTGAGGCATTACAACAAATGCCCAACTATGCCAAATTTATGAAAGATGTTTTGACAAAGAAAAGAAGGTTGGGAGAATTTGAAACTGTGGCAATGACTGGGGAATGTAGCATGTTGATGCAAAATAAACTCCCCAGAAAATTAAAGGACCACAGTAGTTTCACAATACCTGCTCCATTGGAAACTTTTATTCGTCGTGCCTTATGTGACTTGGGGCAAGTATTAACTTAATGCCCAAGTCCATTTACACACAATTGGGTATTGGAACCGCCAGCCTACTACGTAAGCCTTGACTAGGCCGATAGGTCACTTGCCTATCCCGAGGAATACCGGAGGATGTTTTAATTAAAGTTGATAAATTTGTTTTTCCCCTTGACTTTGTTATCTTAGATTTTGAAGCAGATGCAGAGGTACCTATCATTCTGGGTAGACCATTTCTGGCTACAGGGAAGACACTAATTGATGTACAAAAAGGAGAATTGACAATGAGAGTTAATGATCAAGAAGTTAAGATCAATGTTCTGAATGCATTAAAGCTTCCAGATGTCAATACTGAAGAGTGCTCCTTTGTGGTTTCTCTTGACCAAGTGGTGCAAAAACATTTTCAAAAAACTAACAACCACTTGGGAAAGATACTTAACAATACTGATGAACTTGAATTGTTGAGAGAAGAGGAATTTCAAGGAGAAAAACAAGCTGTGAAGGAGGTTTGGGCTAGGAGATATGAGTCACTTGAGCAAGAGAACTCAAACCTAAAGAAGAGTGTGCCCTCCATTATCCAACCACCTGATCTAGAGCTGAAGGAATTACCCAAGCACCTGAAGTATGCATACTTGGGGGAAAATGAGACTCTACCTGTCATCATTTCATCTAGTCTGAATCAAGACCAAGAGGTGGAGCTCATTGCAACTCTGAAGAGACACAAGAAGGCAATAGGGTGGCAAATGTCTGACATACATGGGATAAGTCCTACAATCTTCATGCATAGGATCGTTTTGGAGGAAAATGCCAAACATAGCATTGAAGGACAAAGAAGGCTTAATCCCATAATGAAGGAGGTAGTAAAGAAGGAAATCCTCAAGTGGTTAGATGCAGGAATTGTGTATCCTATTTCTGATAGTGCATGGGTGAGCCCTGTGCAGTGTGTTCCCAAGAAAGGTGGTGTAACTGTGGTCACAAATGACAAAAATGAATTAATTCCCACAAGAACAGTGACTGGGTGGAGGATTTGTATGGACTATAGGAAATTGAACAAGGCCACAAAGAAGGACCATTTCCTCTCCCTTTTATTGACCAAATGTTGGACAAACTTGCTTTGTGGGACTATTATTTGCTTTCTTGATGGCTACTCGCTACAACCAAATAGCAATTGTCCTCGAAGACCAACAAAAGACCACGTTCACATGTCCTTATGGCACTTTTGCTTTTAGAAGAATGCCATTTGGATTGTGCAATGCCCCTGCAACTTTCCAGAGATGTATGATGTCCATATTCTCTGATTTCATTGAAAAATCTATGGAGGTTTTTATGGATGATTTTTCTGTGTTTGGAAATAGTTTTCAGATATGTTTGAACAACTTGGAAGAAATCTTGATAAGGTGTGAAGAAACAAACCTTGTGCTTAATTGGGAAAAGTGTCACTTCATGGTGCAGGAAGGAATTGTACTAGGGCATAGGATTTCCAGGAAAGGATTAGAGGTGGATAGGGCCAAGATTGAAGTGATTGAGAAATTGCCACCCCCCTCAAGTGTCAAAGGTATAAGAAGTTTCCTTGGGCATGCTGGTTTCTATAGGAGATTCATTAAAGATTTCTCAAAGATCTCAAAGCCTCTATGCCAACTCCTTCAAAGATGACACCACATTCAATTTTGATGAAGCCTGTCTTGAAGCATTTCAAATTAAAGACAAAGATTAGTCATCACACTGCTATTGTTACTCCTGATTGGAGTAAACCTTTTGAGTTAATGTGTGATGCAAGTGACTATGCTGTGGGAGCTGTGCTTGGCCAGAGGTATGACAAAATTTTTCATTCTATATATTATGCAAGCAAAACACTTGTAGAAGCACAATTAAATTACACATCACACGAAAAAAGAGCTATTAGTCATGGTGTTTGCATTTGACAAATTCGGATCGTACTTGGTGGGCACAAAAGTTATTGTTTTTAAAGATCACTCAGCCATCAAGTACTTGATCTCTAAGAAAGATGCAAAACCAAGGCTAATTAGATGGGTTCTCCTCCTCCAAGAATTTGACTTGGAAATTCGTGATAAGAAGGGGGTGGAGAACCGTGTTCACGATCATTTATCTAGGCTTGAAGGTGCGGGTACATCACGAGGTGAAATTAAAGAAATCTTTCCGATGAGAAATTGTTGATGATGATCTGCTGCAAAGTGTAACGCTATAGCGGTGTCGACGCTTATAACGCAAGACGCTATAGCGGCTGATGCTGACAAACCGTGGTTTGCGGACATTGTGAATAACTTGGTGAGTAGAATTGTGCTGCAGATCTAAGCTATCAACAGAGAAAAGGTTTTTCCATATAGTAAAGGAGTACTATTGGGATGAACCTTTTCTTTACAAAAATGTCAAGATCAAGTGATAAGAAGATGCCTTGCGTAAGAAGAACAACCTCAAGTGTTAGAGCATTGTCATGCCTCACCATGTGGTGGACACTTTGGAGGAACCGAAATGCACCGCAAAAGGTGCTACAATGTGGGTATTATTGGCCTACATTATTCAAAGATGCTCGTGGAATTGGTGAAGAATCGTGAAAAGTGTCAAAGGACAGGAAACATCTCAAACAAGCATGAAATGCCCTTAACCAACATTCTAGAGATTGAACTCTTTGATGTGTGGGGCATGGACTTCATGGGACTCTTTCCTCCTTCTCATGGGAATTTGTACATATTGGTGGCTGTGGATTATGTTTCAAAATGGGTTGAAGCTGTGGCTCTCCCAAATAATGATGCCAAGTCAGTTAGCAAGTTCCTTCAGAAGAACATATTCACCAGATATGGGACACCTAGAGCTATTATCGGTGTTGTGGTTCTCACTTACGCAACAAGTTGATTGAATCTCTCTTGGGAAAATATGGAGTGAGGCATAAAATTGCCACTGCCTACCACCCACAAACAAATGGGCAAGCTGAATTGTCCAATAGAGAGATCAAGAGGATGCTTGAAAAGATGGTGGGACCTTCAAGAAAGGATTGGTCAATTCATCTGGATGATGCATTATGGGCTTACAGGACAGCCTTCAAAACACCTTTGGGAATGTCTCCCTATAGACTTGTGTTTGGGAAAGCTTGCCACCTCCCTATTGAATTACAACACAAAGCTCATTGGGCCATCAAAAAGCTCAACTTTGAGTTTGATAGGGCTTTGAAGGCAAGGCTATTATTGCGCTTGAATGAGCTTGAAGAGATTAGGCATGCTGCCTATGAAAGTTCAGCAATTTACAAGGAGAAAACCAAGGTGTGGCATGACAAGAAGATCCAGAATAGAGAACTGATTGAAGGAGGCCAAGTGCTTCTTTTTAATTCAAGGCTAAAATTGTTTCCTGGCAAGCTTAAGTCTAGATGGTCTGGACCTTTCAAATTGGTCAAAGTTTACCCTCATGGTGCTGTGGATCTATATGATCAAGCAACCAACACTACTATTAAAGTGAATGGTCAAAGAGTCAAGCAGTACCATGGTGACAATGTGATGAGGAACAAGACCTCAATTGATCTTCAAGATCCCTAACATCTAAAGAAGAAGTCTGGCTGAAGACTCTTAAAGCAAGCGCTCTTGGGAGGCACCTCAAAGGTTTCACTAATCAACATTTCTTTTATTTTTTATTTTATTGTGCAGAAGAAAAAAAAAATTATTGTGTTGAGGAAGTTGGAAATTCAAGGCATAGTGTGTGACATTGACGCTATAGCGTCAAGATGTGGTAGCTGACACCAGAAAATATTTTTTTTAATTTCAAAGAATGGGACGGTTATCAATGACGTGGCGTGCGTGCTCTGTTTCTTTCAACTGCTGCACCCTATTCACCCACGTGTGACAACCCCCATCACTTCAATAACTCCGCCCCCATCAACAAACGGTCATTTCATTACTTCATTCAATTCCCAATAACCACTCCCTTCCCTTAACACTTTCCAACCGTTGTTCCTTCTTCTTCTCTAACCTCCTTTGTTCCATAACTCCTATTCCTTCTCTCTCTGCAACTAATTTTCCATTCCATCCCAAAACTTCACAAATCCCTTTCATTTTATCAAAAATCCCTAAAAATGGTGAAGAAACACTCAGTTGAAAAACCACCTAGAAGGACCAAAGCATCAGAACCAAGTCCCTCAAAGCTTCTGGACCCAAAGGATGATCCTGCTCGTTACTGGAAAATGAATTTCATAGCGGAGAGGGGTTTCAAAACAGAAAAAGCCCCTGATGTGTTCACGTCTACACTTCTGACGTTAGGATGGCAAAAGTTCATCAAGCACCGAGGGGAATTTGTGGTACCAGTGGTAAGGGAGTTTTACAAGGGTATTCCTCCTCCAAAGGGGGGAAAGCCCCAAACCTATTCCATGGTTAGGGGTGAGATGGTGGATTTCAGTCCAAGTGCAATCAATGAGCACTTCAAGTTAGGCTATTCTGGAAAGGCGTTGGAGAAGAAGATAGATACTTGGGGCTGTGATGAAATGGAAGAAGTAAAGAAGAGAATCTGTGTGGAAGAAGCAACTTGGGAAAGATTTGGGTCAGAATTCAAGGTGAAGAAGGCATTCTTGGTGGATGAGGCTTCTATGTGGTTCACCTTTATCAGGCACTCACTCATGCCCACATCTCACACAACCAATGTGGAGAAGGACAGATTAATTGTGTTGGATGCTATATTGGAGGGTGAAAGCATTGATGTGGGAAAGATTATTGCAAGGGAGATTGAAAAGAGCAGAATGAAAACTGACGGTAATATCTATTTCCCATGTTTAATTACTGAATTATGTAAGCAGGCTGAAGTGGAGATTGAAATTCGTGATGAAAGAAGAACTCCTCAAGGAGACATCCCTGCTGTGTTCAAACCCAGGCAAAGAAATGCTAGCGCTATAGCGTCTGATGCTATAGCGCTTAACCAGTTGAAGAAGAGCCAGCAAGCACTATGCAAGTTTGTAAAGGCCAAATTTGAGTGGGAGAAAGCTGTTATGGAAAAGTTGTCTAGGGGAAAGGAATTAATGGAACCTCCTGTGTTCCCAGAATGGTTGATTGAGGAAGAAGGTGTGCAGGAGCCACCTCAAGAAGAAGAAAGGGTCACTAAAAAGACCTCTGCAGATGCACTCAAGAAGAGAGCAAGGAGCCCTGCCCTGAAGAAAGTGAAGAGTCCTGCTAAGAAAAAGATAAAGGTGAGCAGTGAGGAGTCTCTGAATACTGAAGATTTGGAAAAGCTCAGTGAGGAAGATGAAGAGGAAACAAGGAGGCTAATGAAGGAGGTGAATGATTCTGAGGAGGAAGAAGAGTCTGAGTCTGAGGAGAAATCTGGTGAGGAGAGCCCAGAAAAAGAGGAAGGATCAGAAAGTGAGGAGTATGAGGAAATGCATGCTGACCCCACACCTAGCCCTACCAGACCACCTTCACCACAAATGCCTTCCCCACAAGCCCAAGACCAAGTCATTCCCGAAACCCCCAATGCAAAACCACCATCCTCCACCTATCCCAACCAAAGAAAACTCACCCCCACCATCACAACAAGCACCAATCAGAATCGAGCCAAAGACAAAGCAGGAAACAACTGTCCAATCCCCATTTCCCAGAAAAGAGCCAAGTCAACCAGCCCCACCACCACAACAACATATTCCCCAGAATCTTACTGTTGATTCTGCTAGCGCTATAGCGGCTGATGCTATAGCGCCTTCAAAGACGAAAAAGCCCAAACTTCATTTGTGTCGGTCTGCAACAAAATCTCCTAGGCTTAAGCAAAAAGCCCAAAGGAGCCCACAATCAAAAGCTAACATTATTGCAGGTTCAGAAGAAGAAGCTCAGGCTATGGTTGATAGCCCTCCCAAGGAAGTGGGTCAAGGCCCATTGCCATCTGGCACACCAAGCCGTGGCTTGAAGGAGAAGCATGTTGCCATGAAGAGGCCAACATACGCGTCTGCAAGAAGGAGCCCAAGAGCTAAGCTTGCTGTGATTGAGGAAGATGAGCAAGGAAGGGTGCAGTCAGAAGGCCAAAGATCTGAAAAGGAGGTGTCTGCCCAAGAGAAAGAAGCTGCTAGCAAGTTAGCAGAAATGAAGGCCTCTAAAGAAATGCAAGCCCCAAGTGGTAGCGCTATAGCGTCTGATGCTATAGCGCCTGATCAAGGCCAGAAAGAAGAAAATAAGAAGAAAAAGGCTGCAAAGCCTGCTCAGCCAAGTCGTATCAGTGCAAGGACCAGGTTTGGTCTAATCAAGAAATAATTTCATTATCCTGCTGTAGTAGTTTAGTTGTTGTGTACTTTTCAATAAATTGTGAAGCGCTATAGCGTCTGTCTTGCGCTTCACAAATGTTATAAGACTTGTTTCTATTTTGTTTTTGTGTTTGTCTTAGGCCTATTCCTAGTTCATTAGAGCAGTGAGGACACTGCTCACTTTTGTTGTGGGGGGAGGACCTAAAGTTATCAGTGTTTCGTTTTTAAACTATAAGCATTGAATGTATTCTCTTTGGGCTAGTTTTAGTGATGATTGTGTGAGTGAGTAAAGTGAGCCATGCTTTTAGATAAAATCTTTGGTTATTATTGCTCCTACACATAAAAATCTCCGTGCTTAAGGAAAAACTTAGTTAGCCTAGGACTATCTGATGCTTAGGTTAGTCCCGGGTTAACCAAGGTGACAAAGAAAACTTGACTAAAAACTTGAAGAGCTTTAGAAGCTAAGTTTGGGGGTGCTCAGATTTCATTAAGGCTAGGTACAAAGGTCTTAGGGTGGCTAGTGACGAAGAAAGTCATTGTAAATTAAGTGTATATAGGTTTAAAGGCTGTAACTGCCTGAAACAAAAGCTGGGTTGTTCCAAAAAGGCCTCATTGTATATTAAAAAAAAGTGCCAAAGGAACTCAGTAATGAGGGGGTTACAGTCTGTAAAGTTGTCAATTTCTGTTCTGCCGCTATAGCATCAAACGCTATAGCGTCTCTGTTTAGTCAATAGGGTAGGAACGCTAGCCACATGCCTGAAGTGTCTAATCAAGCCCTTTGTCATGTCCAAATCCTCAAATCAAGGTGTGAAAATGTTAGTCTAGTCAGTGTTTTGAAAGAAATTTTGGTGTCACCAAAAGAAGGCCACTCTTCCCAAGGCTAAGAAAAATCTAAATCTAGCTAGGAATTGAGATAAGTCAGAGATCACACACACACTATTGAGCAGTAATAAGCTTAGAAGTTGATTAAAATGCATTGGTGTGTTGGTGTGAGTGTGAATCTGAATTATTAGCCCTTGAGAATGTATTTGAATGATTGTGTTTAGAAGTGAAGAGCTGATCAGGTGATGAGTGTTGTGCATAAGTGTCAGTATGTTTTGTCTTTGCAAGTGTCATTACTTGGGGACAAGCAATGGTTTAAGTTTGGGGGTGTGAGAACTCATATTTATATGAGTTATTTATACCTTTAATCTTTAAATTAAGTAAGTTCTCAAGTAATAATAGTATAGTATTTATTTCATTTCTGTTAGTATTAGGAAAGAAAGGGGTAAACACTGCTTTGCTATGAAATTGGCACATTTGGTGCCCGTGTGAATGTTTTGATGTATTTTGTGAGTATTGCAGTGTTTAGCGCTATAGCGTCTAACGCTATAGCGTCTAGAAGGTAGATCAGCTGAGCATCTAAAGTAAAAGTGCAATTTTGGCGCCAAGCTCATTAATCTAGACTCCATATCTTGTGTCCACTATGCTTGCTGACATGCCCGGATTTTATTGGATATTTATGGACACTTGGCATCGCATGAGTATGGAATAGTGGAGTTGGTGAAAAAGCAAATATCAACTTTATTGACTTTTGAGAGGACATGCATGACATGCTAGGGTACTACATTACCCTCTGATTTTTCTAGAGAAAAAGAGTGTGGGAATTAGGGAGAGAGTGTTGGTAGAGAGATAGAACTTGACATCTTCTTCTTCTCCATTGATACATTTTGAAGCTTTTGGATTTTATTTTCTTCTTTGTAATTTTCTACCCTTTCTCACTGTAAAGTCGCTTGCTTTTGTATCATCACTACGTGAATGATTAGGAGGCATCAAGATTGTATCTTTTGCACTTGTGTTTTCCTTCTTACCTACGGTAATGCAAGTATGTTTATTTGTGTTATTTTGATGATGCTCAACATGAGCTAAACTCCTTGAGTTGGGTTGCTAGAGCTTGTAATGAACCTTTGATATTACGTATATAACTTTGCACGTTTTGTGTTTTAATCCTTGTATTGTAATTCTTCCAAACTTGTTTTATATTTGGCCACGTAAAACAAGTACCTCTCGTGGATCGGACATGAACCATAGAAAGACTTCAAGGATTAATATGAACGATAAGGTTGGTTAAAGACATTTAATCAATTTTTGCTTCCTCTAGACATAGAAGTGAAATAGTTCATAAAGCTTAAGCTGTGGGATCTTGCATATATAGGGGTGAACTTATTTAGAACCTAGACATAGGCATCTTGTAATGAAACCCTGGCGCTAGTGACTGAAAGACACAAAACACTTGCAACAGCGCTTAACGCTATAGCGTGTGACGTTATAGCGTCTTATTTCTGGGAAGTTACTTAGTGAAAGCAATCCAACTTATTTCTCTCATATTTTAAATTACTTTTTAACTTGTTACTTTAAACAATCTCTGTTCAACTGAACTGTTGCTACTTAAATCTTTGCTACTTGTTCCACTAAGTGTAATTCATTTTTAAACTCTAAAATTAATACCAATCCCTGTGGAGACGAACTCTACTTATCAATATATTACTTGTTGCGATTGTGTACACTTGCACATCACCTTTTTGCACAACAATAACTGATGAGCAAATAGCGAATAACAGATAAGCTAGCGGATGAGCTAGCGGATATAGCGGATGAGCTAGCGGATAGAAAATGACGTGTTTGGTAAAAATAACTGTTAAAATAGCTGATAAATGTAAAATGACATAAAAGGATATTTTTTTAATGATTTATTTATTTAATGATGACAAAATATTCATTGAGGAAAGAGAAGTAATTTAAGAAAAATAAAAAGGGTAAAAATGTCAAAAAAGTGAAACGCTATTCGCTAGCATTTCGAGAGACGCTACTTGAAGTATCGCCTAAAAAAACGCTAAACGCTAGTGCCTACCAAACAAGTGTACTCTTCACACGCTAGTTTCATCCACTATCCGCTAGCGAATGGAACGCGCCCAAGTAGAGGATAACAAATTCGCTAGCAGATAGCAAATACAATAGCGGATAGCGGTTGAGATAGCGGTTTGCAGATAGCGGATAAGCTAGTTGATAACAAATTATGTATTTGGTAAAACTAGCGGGTAAAATAGGTTATCAATGTAAAATGACATAAAATGATATTTAATTAATGATTAAATTATTTAAGGATGATAAAATATTTAATGAGGAAAGAGAAGTAATTTAAGGAAAATAGTAAGGGTAAAAATGTCAAAAAAAAGTGAAACGCTATACGCTATCATTTCAAAAAATACTACTTGAAGTAGCGTTTCAAAAAATGCTAAACGCTTCTGGAAAAACGCAAAACATTAGCGCTTACCAAACACCCATACTCGCCATCCGCTAGTCAAATACGTTAGTCTCAACCACTATTTGGATGAGACACGCTAAACAGAGCCTAAATAATTTCAACTTTTTGTTTTGGTATGTGTTACGAGGCTTTTTTCAAACTTGGAATTTCTTCGACAAGTTTATTATGATTTATTACCTTGATAAACTTTCCATCTACTTCTCTAAGAAATCCAGGAATACAATTTTTTTCCAAAAAAAAAGTAATGCATTTTTTGGTATTTTATATTTTAAGTGAAAAGTTGAAGAAAAATTTATTCAAAATTAAAATTTAATCATATTTAATCAATGTCAAAAAAATCATATTTAATTAAAAAAATGCTAGTCAAAATTTCAACATGATAAATACTTTCTTTATTTTTCACTTTCCATTTGTAACCCTTACAATTTACATATTATTCAAATAATTTTTTTGAAGAGACAAATAAATTAATTTATAGCTAAATTAAATGAATCAATTCTTTTTTTTTCAAAAAAAATCAGAATGCCATAAATGTTTGACAAGATACTATAATTAGCTGGCAAATTAATCATTACCATATTTGTTTTTTTTACTGAATTACCATATTTGTTACATGCCATAAAATGGAAAGTAAATATAAAATATTCATTGTCCTATTTTTTTCCTATTTTTTTAATAATGAATAAAACTTAGATGTCTTTTATATATATATATATATATATATATATATATATATATATATATATATATATATATATATATATTCATTGTCCTATTTTTTTCTAATGTTGGTAATTAATTTGTTAAATATTTGGTCAAGAGGCAATGAATAGGGAACATTATTTATGTAATCTTAATATTTTTTTCCTTGAGACTCAAGTATCTACCACTAGTACCACAGGTAATTAATTTTGTGTAAAGTTTTTACCAATTTTTTCTTACTCTATAAAGAAGGGTAATAATTTTTTCCTATTTTTTAATAATGAATAAAACTTAGATGATAGGGAACATTATTTTTTATATGACCAAATATTTAACATATTTTAATCCTTAAATATAGAAAATTAAGATTACATAAATAATATATAAAGGGGTAGAAAATAAATTAAAATAATGAGACCATGCTATTAGAAATTCAACTAAGATAGGGGATAACAGATGAGCAGATAGAGAATAGCGGATAAGCTAGCAGATAGCGAATAACGGATAAGCTAGCTGATAGAAAATGACGTGTTTGGTAAAACTAACGGTTAAAATAGCTGATAAATATAAAATGACATAAAAGAATATTCGTTTAATGATTTATTTATTTATTTAATGATGACAAAATATTCAACGAGGAAATAAAAGTAATTTAAGAAAAATAAAAAGGGTAAAAATGTCAAAAAAGTGAAACGCTATCCGCTAGCGTTTCAAAAAACGTTACTTGAAGTATCGTCTAAAAAAAGCTAAACGCTAGCGCCTACCAAACACGTGTACTCTTCACACTAGTTTCATCCGCTATCCGCAAGCGAATGGAACGCGCCAAAGTAGCTGATAGCAAATTCGCTAGCAGATAGCAAATACGCTAGTGGATATCAGTTGATCTAGTAGTTAGCGAATAGTGGATAAGCTAGCTGTTAACAATGTGTTTGGTAAAACTAGCGGTTAAAATAGTTGATCCATGTAAAATGACATAAAATGATATTTAATTAATGATTAAATTATTTAAGGATGATAAAATATTTAGAGGAAAGAGAAGTAATTTGAGAAAAATAGTAAGGGTAAAAATGTCAAAAAAGTGAAACGCTATACGCTAGCATTTCAAAAAACGCAATACGCTAGTACTTGCCAAACACCCGTACTCGCCATCCACTAGTCAAATACGTTAGTCTCAACTGCTATCTACTAGCGGATGGGACGCGCCAAACAGAGCCTAAATAATTTCAACTTTTTGTTTTGGTATGTGTTACCAGCCTTTTTCCAAACTTGGAATTTCTTTGAGAAGTTTATTATGATTTATTACCTTGATAAACTTTCCATATAATTCTCTATGAAATCCAGGAATACAATTAGTTTTTTCAACAAAAAAAAGTAATGCATTTTTTGGTATTTTATATTTTAAGTGATAACAAAAGTTGAAGAAAAATTTATTCAAAATTAAAAATTTAAATACCATATTTAATCATTGTCAAAAAATCATATTTAATTTAAAAAATGCTAGTCAAAATGTCAACAATATAAATACTTTCTTTTTTTTTCACTTTCCATTTGTAACCTTACAATTTACATATTATTCAAATAATTTTTTTTGAAGGGACAAAAAAATTAATTCATAGCTAAATTAAATGAATCAATACCTTTTTTTCAAAAAAAATAAAAATTAGAATGCCATAAATGTTTGACAAGATACTATAATTAGCTGGCAAATCAAATCATTACCATATTTGTTTTTTTTATTGTATTACCATATTTGTTACATGCATAAAATGGAAAGTAAATATAAAATATTCATTGTCCTCTATATAAAAACCCTCCTATAGTGCTCAATAGTTCTACCTATAAACTCCTATCTCAAATCTCTTTTGTGTATCATCACCATGGTTAATAATGGCTTTGGTAACTACAACAACACAGGGCAGCAAATTGCATGCAGATTGTGCAACAGAATTTTCTCAAGCACTCAAGCTCTCATAACTCACATTGAGTCGCACATGGAACATGAAGAAGTTGCAATAAGAAGGCTCTATTCTCCAGAACACATCATCAACTCTCAAAGACAACAATTGCCACCTCATCGTTTTTCTCTCCCAATTGCACCACCAACACAATCACCTATTGCTAGTAGTATTTCTCAGCCAAGAAGAAACCCTTTTGTTAGTGTTGGCCAAGTTGGTTCTTCACAATCAATTAGGCCAATGCATTTTCCATCACTTGTTACTTCATATGCAGGGAATAATAATAATAATAATATTATTAATAACAATAATAATGTTGGTGGTGGTGGATTATTAGCACAATTTCCATCTCCACAAACCTACCAATGGAAGCCTGAAGAAGAAGAATCTGCAAGTGATGGTACTAAGCCATTCATCATGCAGCTGGAGAAACCTATCAAGAAGATTGATTACGTTGATTTGGATAATAATGATGATGGGGAAAAATTGGATTTAGAACTTAGGCTCTAGCTGGCTAGAGAAATTTTGGGTAAATTAAGGATTAAAATATTTTGTTCTGTATCGAATATTTTTATTTAAAGTTATTATTGTAGTACATTATATTTTATTTGTTTTAATTTTATTTTTTGACCAATGGGGGGTTTTTATTTTAGACTTTTGATTTATTTAGTCTTTGTGGAAAATGCAATATTAATTTAATATTTAATGGCTTTGTGGAAAATGCAATATTAATTTAATATTGAATGGTTATGAGCGATTGTCTTTTACTTTTTTACTGATTGTGTTTCTTTAGCATTTAATGTGAATCAGCAGAGCATAAGCAGCTAGCAATTTGTGATTTGTCAAATATTGCATGTTATTAAAAGATTAATAAATTGAATTTAATGAGAAATAAATTGAATTAATGAGAAATTTAATAAATTGAATTTGTGTCAAAAGAATAAATAAATTGAATTTAGTGAGAAATTAATTACTAATTGGAAAAAATCTACAAAGATTTGTGAAACACCAGTACTAGGACGGGTCAATCGTAATTAGACTCGAATGGAAATAAAATATGTAAAATATAATAATTGTCTATTTACGCGGTTGGAGAAACCAAATGTCCGAGGCCGATTCGTCGCAACAGTTGAAATGTCGTTTATGGACACCCGGGTTTGATCCCTCTGGGTGTCGATCTTTGGTTTTCCCGTTTGTGTGTGTTAGGTCTTAACACTTGTCAGTCCGACCATCAGACCAAAAAATATTTACTAAGACAATTACGGTTTTTCCTATAACGCACCACGTCATTAGTGGTGTGTATCACACACAACTTTTGTAAACATTTTTTGACCATTGGATTGAAAAGTCTCACAACAAGATCATATGGTGAATCTGTTGAGACAATTGAGAGCTATTTTGGATTGAAATCTCTTGCATTCATTGATAGAACAATAGGTACATATATGAAGCTCAGTGATACGGTTATACATAACAGAAACCGATCACCATACAATCAAGGGAAAAGCGATAAATGACTCTTTGTGTGAGTAACTACAAAGGGTTACCTGCAGTCACGGGTATTACAATAAAGGGAGAATAAAACTAATACAAAATTCCTAACAAACCCTCATGTAAACTAAACATTCAAACAATCACAATTGTTTAGTTTAAGCTTGGAATTTTGCATACTCCCATCAACTTTCTGAGCTTGCAGAAGCTCTCTTTGCTCAAAGCATTTGTGCATATATCTGCTATTTGATCCTTGCTTCCACAGAAAGTCATTTTGATGCTTCCATCCTTCACCAAATCTCTAAGGTAATGAAATCTAACTTGAATATGTTTACTCCTTCCATGGAGTATAGGATTGTGAGACAACTTAATTGCTGAGCTATTGTCACAGTACAACACAGTCCCCTTATCAGTGTTCAGCTGCAGTTCATGCATAAATTTTTGTAACCACACAGCTTGACAAGCTGCAGAACAGGCAGACACAAACTCTGCTTCTGTTGTAGATATGCAACTATTGGTTGCTTCTTTGAACACCAAGCAATTGCTCCATAGCTAAGAAGAAAAACATAGCCAGAGGTGCTTTTACGATCCTCCAAGTCACCTGCGTAATCACTGTCAGTGAAACCCAGAATTTGTCCTTCGTCAGCAGCTAATCTTCCTTCATCAGTATCTACCTTTCTTCTATACTCAATGCCAAAATCTATGGTTCCTTGCAAGTACCTCAAGACTCGTTTAGCAGCTAGCATGTGAGTTTGAGTGGGTTTACTCATAAAGCGACTCAAAACACTTACAACATACATTATATCAGGCCTGGTTGCTGTGATATATATCAGACTGCCAATTAACTGTTTGAACAGAGTTTCATCAGCCAGTTCACCATTTTCTTCCCTTGTAAGTTTTGTTCCAGGCACCATGGGAACCAAAACAGAGTTGCAAGAGCTCATATCAAACCTTCTGAGCAACTCAGCAGCATATTTCCTTTGACAAATGTGAATAAAATCATTATGTTGAGTCACCTCTATTCTTAGGAAAAACTTCATTTTTCCCAGATCAGTCATTGAAAATTCTGTTTTCATGGAGTTTTTGAAGTCATTCATCATTTCAGCATCATTACCCGTGTAGATAAGATCATATACATATATACTTACTATAAGTATTCCATCATTATTATTCCTCTTGAAAAACAATGTCTGCTCACTGGAACTAGCAGTAAACCCTTCTTTCACAAAGTATGCTTCTATACGGCTAAACCAAGCTCTAGGTGCTTGTTTTAACCCATATAGTGCTTTGTGAAGTTTGTAGACTTTAGTCTCACTCCCCTTCACCACATAACCCTTTGGTTTCTCTATGTATACTTCCTCATTCAATTTACCATACAAGAAAGCAGATTTAACATCCAATTGGTAAATGATCCAACCTCTTTGAGCTGCAGTTGCTATGATGAGTCTAATGGTATCCATTCTACTGACAGGAGAAAATACTTCAGTATAATCGATCCCCTGTTTCTGTGTATATCCCCTTGCTACTAGTCGTGCCTTGTATTTGTCTACCTCACCAAGCTCATTCAATTTAGTTTTGTAGATCCATTTGACTCCTATAACCTTGCATCCCTTAGGTAGATCAACCAATTCCCATGTCTCATTTTTTACAATTGAAGCAATTTCAATGTCCATGGCTTCCCTCCACTTCTTGTCTTTCACTGCAACTTCAAAGTATTCAGGGTCAATACATTCAGTGCCTGCTATATTTGCTTCCTCATCTATTGTGTGAATCCCAAAACTTGTTTCATAGTCTCCAAGCCAAATTGGAGGTCTTCTAGTTCTGGTAGTATTGTCTGGTGCATCATCAGTATTGTTTGTGTCATCAGTTTCATCATTTGAATCACCATTTACAAGTGAATCCCCTGCTTCAGAATTATCTGTGTTTCTCAGTTCATTCTCACTTTCATTTTCACTTACTTCACTAGCTTCATTTTCCACTATTTCTTCTCCTGCTGAATCTGTTTCTCCCCAATCTAGTTCATCAGATATTTTTGGTTGTAATGTTTCATTCCAATCCCATTGTTCTCCTTCTTCAAAGACAACATCCCTACTGATATACATTCTCTTTTCTATAGGGTCATACATTCTATAACCTTTAGATTCTTCACTTATTCCTAGTAGAACACATTTCCTACTCTTATCTTCCAGCTTACTTCTTTTTGCATCAGGGATATGCACATGCCCTATGCAACCAAACACCTTGAAATTTCCCACAGAAGGTTTCAGGTTACTCCAGGCTTCCTCAGCAGTTTTGTCTTTTAAAGAGAGAGTAGGGCACCTATTTAATACATGAACAGTCCATTTTGCAGCCTCTGCCCAGAAGTTCTTAGGAATGTTTTTGTGACTAAGGATTGATCTTACCATATTCATGATGGTCCTATTCTTTCTTTCCACAACCCCATTTTGTTGGGGAGTATATGCAGTAGTCAAATTTCTTTTTATACTAGACATAGTGCAGAAATCATTAAACTCAGAGGATACAAACTCTCCTCCTCTATCAGTTCTAAGGCATTTGATTTTCAAATCAGTTTCCATTTCTACCATGCTTTTAAATGCCTTAAAACAGTTAAATGATTCTGATTTTTCATGCATAAGATAAATCCATGTCTTCCTAGAGTAGTCATCAATGAAGCACATTATATATCTCTTGTTGCCACTTGATGCAGGAGTAATTGGACCGCAGACATCAGCATGTATCAACTCCAATCTTGCCTTGGCTCTCCAATTGCTCTTCTTTGGAATAGGATCTCTGTGTTGCTTCCCTTTCATACAATCAATGCCACTTGTATCTTCATACCATTCCCCAGCTTTACACTCTTCTTTACTGATTCATCCAAATCCACAAAACTAGCTTTATCCCCACTCATGTGGTTTGAACACCCCGAATCCAAGAACCAAATTTGTTCCATTTCCTCTTCCTTACTCATAGTGGTAGCCATCAAAACCATATACTCCTCAGACTCACTATCACTTTCCATATCTTCATCATCAACTTCCATGGGATCTTCACTGTCACAGTCTATCAAAGCAGCTTCATTATCAGTCTCTGTACTAACCATTAACAGCATCAATTCATTTTCATCTGTTTCACCATAGTTAGCATTCGTTTCTTTCTCCCAATCAGAGCATTCATTTCTATAATGCCCTAATTTCTTGCACTTGAAGCATTCCACTGTGTCACGATTCTGCCTTCCCCTTCCTCTACCTCTGCTACTTCCTCTTCCTCTACCAGCACTGCCAGAATTTCTTTCTTGAGTAGTAGTCTTTAAAGCTTGTTCATCTCCACGGTTCTTGGAAAACCTGAGAAAATTTTGCTCATGAACCAGGAGTGAACTGTGAACCTCATCAACTGACATTTTTTCTGTGTACTTTGATTCCGCGATTGAGCATGCCATGTAGTTATACTTCTCACAGAGAGATCTCAGAATTTTTTCCACTATGACGCCATCCTCCATCTTGTCGCCGTGAATCCTCATTCTATTTGCGACTTGCATCACCCTCGGTATGTATTCGCTTATGGTTTCTGTTGATTTCATTTCAATCCCTTCGAATTCCTTTCTTGCGGCCTGCAATGTGGATCTTCTTGCTCTTGAGTTTCCTTGAAATTTCTTTTTCAAAGATTCCCAAATTTCCTTCGACGTATCCTTGTTCAAAATTGTTTCAAGAGTAACTCTGTCTATTGCCTGAAACGTAGTTCTTGCATTTCAAATCTTTAAGTTTCGCCTCGTCGATCTTCTTCTTCTCCCGCTTGCATACTGCGCCCCGTCGGCCGATTCTCGTATTCCCTTCTCAATCAAGAACCGGTATTCCTTCGATCTAAGGAAGTTCTCCATCAGCATGCTCCAGTGTTCGTAGTGCCCGTCGAGACGTGGTATCGATGGCTGCATGTAATTCCCTTCGGTTCCATTACTGTTGGAATTCGCCATTGATGAGAAATTGATATTTCTTTGCTTAACTCTTTAGGCCCCAAGATGGGGCTCTGATGCCAATTTGTTGAGACAATTGAGAGCTATTTTGGATTGAAATCTCTTGCATTCATTGATAGAACAATAGGTACATATATGAAGCTCAGTGATACGGTTATACATATCAGAAACCGATCACCATACAATCAAGGGAAAAACAGTAAATGACCTGCTGTAGCAGGTAACTACAAAGGGTTACCTGCAGTCACGGGTATTACAATAAAGGGAGAATAAAACTAATACAAAATTCCTAACAGAATCATCCCAATCAAATATGTCCTCCTTTCCCTTTTAACTCACTGCTCTGGCTTACCGCAAATAGAGCCATAATTTAACTGGAATCCGTATCTCTCCTTGTAGTTCCCCCAAAACATCCTTCTCAAAGTGTTTCCCACTCCTTGTACGTAGTTGTCCACGTGAACTTTGTCGCTCTCGGTTGGTTGCATAACTCTTGGCCAGGTGCTTGTCTATGGGTTGAGGTTCATCATGTAGACTTTGTAGAGGGGGCATTTGTAGAGGCCCTTTGTGCTCTCATGAGGATTTTAGTGGTGGATGGGTGTGGTAATCATCGAATGGAGGCGTCTGAAGGGCTCTAAAGTAGTGAATATGGGTTCAATATGATGGTGACACATATTCCAAGCGTTATTGGAGTGGTCAGAGTGGGAGCTATTGAAGCAGTGTGGCTCTGGTTGTAGCCGAGTGAAAATATAAAAGGAGTGGTCTGGTCAGGAGATTTGTGGTGGACATGGTGGCGGCAGTCACATAGATATTGTGAAAGGTAGAGAAATTAGGGGAGAGCAGAAATGATAGCGTGTAGAAGGTTCACAATTAGATCTTGTGAAATTGCAAGATCGAATGGCTAAAATGTGTAGAAAATTTGAGGTACCGTGGACCACCTAACCTCCTAATGTACTATATGACTTTGCTAGACAATTAATCATTACCATTCATGAGACTTCATTTTAAAAGTAGAGTGAAAACTCAATTGCAAATCCCTTTCATTCCCTATTTTCCAAAATATTATCAAATTTTGTTATATGTTCTGCAAAAATATACTCTATGGATAAAACCCTCAATAAATTTGATTGAATAACTTAGCGAGTATTCATAGGTAAACTATCTTTTTTCTCCACCTGCTTATTAAAAAGGTTGAATTTCAGTAAACCTCAAGGGGTTGGTTTAGTAAAGCATGATAGAGTCTCATATCTAACGTGCCGCTTTAGTGCTCTTAGCCATACACTTTGGACACCCAAGTTCGCATACCTGCGCTCATTACCCGCACTTTAGCAAGAAAAAATAATAAATAAGCATTAAAAAAGCAATCATTTTTCTAAATCTACTTATTAAAATATTAAACATGACAGCATTTTGATAAGTCATAATTTAGAGTGTTTTTAGCCTTTGAATTAAATAAAATTTGGGGAGTTTTAGTTCTATTTTGGAGCTATTTTACTACAAAATGTTAGTTTTGTGTTTTCAGGACTAAAAGTGGAGAAAAAGAGAAATTTTGGATGAAATAATAGCAAGGATCAAAAGAGCATGAAAGGAGGAACAAGAAAAAAAAGAAAATAAAAAAGTCAGAAACCAAGCACGACCCGTGCGCAAGATAGCACGACCAGTGCTCCTTCAAAAATTAGGAAATAACATTTGCGAACACAGAGCACGACCTGTGCGACCTTCCCGCTACTCAGAATTCAGTTACAAAGCTGATCCCTTCTTCTTCTTAGTGGGTTTTTATGGCCATGATTGTGAATTTATGTGATTGTCTACTGATCCTAGGCTATATAAAGGCTCTCTCTTCACTTGTAATATGAACCTTGTCACTTGCAAAATTACTCTAAAGTTTAATCTAAGTTCTAGCATTTTATTCTTAAACTTTTGTTCTTTTATTTTCATGTTCTTTACTTTCTTGCAATTTTAGTTTTTGTTCTTTACATTTCCAACACTTTACATTTCAGTTCTTTATTGCTTTGTTTATATTCTTGTCATTTACATTCTGTTATTTACATTATGTTATTTACTTTTATGTCATTCTCTTCTACTCTCTTGTCTACTATGATCATGTGTGAGTAAACCTTTTTAGTATTGGGATTGTGGGAAACAATCCAATGATGGGTCCCTAAACAATTCCAAGACTAAACTCTATCTTATTAGAACTTGTGTTGCGTCAAAAACACACTTAGAGCAAGTGTACTCTTTCACAGAAGTAGTATAAATGATTATCGTATCCACAAGGATTATTTAGCAGGTACCAAACTAATCGAGACTATATATTGTTTAGACGAATAAATAGTTTGATGGTTATAGTAACAAAGTAAAAGGAAATATTTAAATAACTAGAATTAAAATGCAAGATAAATGGAGAGAGGCCTAGGGTCACGGTTTCACTTGCAAGCTTCGATTCCTCTATGTCTAACTCTACCTGAATTCCCTTATTTTATTTAATTACCAATCCCTTTACTAAAACTATTAATCCGTTTGGTCATTCGCGATTAATATTTTTTTTCCTAAATTAACCCTAGTTTGGTCATGCTAGAATTTAAATTCAAGAAAAGCATAAAGTGCAAAAAGGTTGAATGATTGGAAGACTAAATTATGGTTTGGTCATGCCCTAATTATAGCCTCAATTATCCTATAGATCCACCAACTAATTGCAGTACGGTCGCTGATCAACTAATTGATTATAAACATGCAAAGGGTAGCTAATCCTAATCATGTGATAAAAACAATAGGACAATATTAATTAAAATAAAAATAGGAATTCAAACCAGAAATTAGAACATAAAAAGGTCTCTAAGCAAACAAGATTCACCTAAGACCCTAGAAGAGGATTTAGGTATCCATAATAATCAAAAACAACAAAATAGAAATTAGAGTCATGATTACAGAGATAAAAATAACCCGAAAATCTGAGAAATTCTTATTCTGACCCTTCAATCTCTTTTTTCCTGCTCCGAAGCTCTCTCACGGTGTCAAAAAGCGGTACCCAAAATTTTCAATCTTCCTCTCACTGCTCCTGTGTGCGTCTTCTCCTTCCTTTCCTCTGGGTTAGCGTCAGTTATGCGGCTACTATTTTTTGTCAGTCTCTCCCCTCATGCTGCAAGCCTTCCTTTTATATATAAGCTTCCCTAGGTTTAGGTTAGGCCTTGCAATTTGCTTTTCTCCTCTCACATGCGATGGATCCTCTCAAGAAGATTTCCTAGGCCCTTTTTATAGGCTCTTGCTTTTCCCACACCCTCCTATTTCTAAACACACCCTATAAGGGTGTGAAAAGACCAAAAGACCTATTTTTTTCAGAAAATTTCAACTGTTCGAACACGGGGCTTTGAACAGGTTCGAACGAGGACGTTCGAGTGTGTTAAATATGGACAGACACCCCTTGGGCGTTTTTTCACCTGTTCGAATAGGGTCATACGAACAGGTTCGATGGTGGTCATGCGAACATGGTCGAATTATGTTGTTCGAACAAGTGCTGCTGCAGAATTGCTGCAGAATAGCAGGTATTGGACGCCTCAGATTCCACCGACAGTTTTAATCAACGGTTTACAATCAGTCAAATGTGTCAGATAAAGGAGTGGATGTCAATCGTTTTGGAAATTGTGCCTGAACGGATAGAATTTAAACGGCTCAGATTTGTGATCTAAAAATGAAATCAACGGCTGACATTTCACCACGCCTATTATAAAAGGGGGTTCACATCCTCAGACCTTCTTCACCAAACCCTAATCTGCTTCTTCACCAAAACCTTCTCTCCTTCTTCCCAACCCAGCTGCTTCTTCACCAAAACCTTCTCTCCTTCTTCCCAACCCAGCTAAAATGGAATGGCAATTGTGCTCAACCCAGTACTCAAACGACAAATTCCTAACAACCCTTCACCACAATGGGATCTGCTACCACCGAAGCGAACATGGTGTTTGTGTTTCGTTGTCCTAACCATGTCTTCTGCGGATGAGTAAGGACATCACCTTCGCCCAACCGAAGGAAAAGGCCGAGAGGAAGATTCGTCCCGAGGAGCATGGCGTAAAGACGTGAGCGATACGTTTCAAAAAGTTCAATTGTAGAGATGATGGGACTGTCCAGTATTCAGTCATGGAGATCAAAAGCGACGACGACGTCCGCGCAATGATGGAACATCTAGCTAACGTTCCGATGGGGCGACAAATCTTAGAGCTGTACGTGGACACACGACGCACTACAGAAGAAATCATGCATCTTCTTCGAAGACCACCCGCATAATCTTAGAAATTCCCTTTATGTTTTCCATGTCGTTTCGTAGTTAGTTGTTTGCTTATGTTGGTGTTATGTATTTCGTACTTGATGTATTTCGTATTTGGTTTTCATGTATTTCGTATTTTGTAATGACAATAAATTTGCGCAAACGTAAAGGGAATATCAAATTAAAAAACCAAATGAAACAAAGTAGTTAAATTATACAAAAAATGTAAACATATATCCCCCTCTGCTCCTCACCATATCTGAAACAACAATCAACAGAAACAATTAAATCAAATTAACAAAACAAAACAGAATCAGGCTGAGAAAGTTCACTGTCAAACGACTGTTCGAACGACTACATGCGAACCTGTTCGTACAACCCCGTTCGAACAAGTCAGTTTCAGTTGCCAAATTACAACGGTTCGAATGAGGTCGTTCGAACTGTGTTCGCACAACCTCATTCGAACACCTTCATTTTCATGTGTTCGAGGGTGCTCGTTCGAACAATTCTGCGTAACAGAAAAAAAAAAAAATGAGAGCGTAAGGGGAGAGGCATACCTTGAAGAAAATGGAACGATTAGAGAGTGTGAGGGGAGGAGAAAATAACCCAGCAACTCTTGAGAGTGTTGGTGGAGAAGATTGAGTGAGATATTGGGTGAGATTGAGTGAGTTGGGAGAACGTGAGTGAGAGGGAAAGAGAGGTTAGGGTTCGAAGGAGGGGAGGGGAGAATGAGAGAACGAGGGAGAGTGAGAAGGGGGGGAGGGGGTGTGGGTTTTTTTGTTTTTTTTTGAATGGGGGTAATTTTGGAATTAAAAGTTTGATGGGGTGTGAATAAGTAGGGGTGTGGGAAAGCACTCACCTTTTTATATTCCAGCCCAAATATCCTTCTTTGATTTCAGCCCATTTATATATATATAAATGGTTTTTAATTAGACTTTTATTTCTTTTTATCTTTTTTTCCTTTTCTGCAAAATAAATAGTAAAGTAAGTCAATAATTTATATAATTTGTAATAATTGCTCCAAAATTGACTCACAAATATCACTAAAAATGCATTAATTTGGAGTTTATCAACTCCCCCACACTTAACATTTGCTTGTCCTCGATCAAGCAAATTTTCTGGCCAAATAAATTTTTTCAAATAAGTAATAGAGATAGCCAAGTAAGGAACCAAAAATTAGAAGCACAATGACAGACAATATATAATATAGCACATATGAGATGTCAAAAGGTTGCCCAATTAGAGACTCAAGTCCTCGGAGAATACATTTCTGTGAACAAGGACACTCGCTCACAATCTCTCTAAGTGTTTAGGGACTAGTGAAAATATACACTCAAGTTTCCACAAAATGCACATTACCATAAGCTTGTAATTTGACCAAATCTCCACAAAATAGTTTACATGGGTTGCAATGGGGCCAGGGTGAATTCATGCAGGGTAGGAAATAAGAAGAAAGGGATAATCAAAGGGCTAAAAACAAGATACAATTAGTAACCTTCGAAACCAAAGGTTTTTCTCTTGAGTGGACTTTTTTTGTTGCTTTTTTTATTTGCCCTTTGGCTCTTTCATTCTTTTGATGTGTCTTTTCCTCCTTCTTGCTTTCCTTTTTTTTTTTTTCAAATTATCTTTCTATATTTTTTCCATTTTTTTCTTAGGAGGTAAAGGTAAGTACATGAAAACTTCTATTTTGATTCCTTTGTAAGAAAATATTCTTGTAAGCACATGATTCACTCCTTCTGTTTTCTTCATCCTAACAAGATAGACAACTAAAGTATAGGACGTAATTGTAATTTTCAATAGTTGATCCACATTCAATTTCAATTGGTTACCAAAAAAATAGAAAAAGCGAAAAAATTATATCTGGGTACCAAAGAAGAAATATAACAATTAGGCTCAAGGGGGGCAACTAATGGGTAAATTCAACAAACAACTCTGAGGCCAGAAAAATACCTAAATTCCCCAAATCTTTTTACATGATGCAAATCAATTTTCGCCTTGAAATGGTCAAAAGACAAATTCTAGAATGTAGCAAATTGGGAAACACACTCATAGAAAGAAAAAAGGGTAAAAATTTATGATTTAGTAACAATCCCCTTATGAAGGCTCCAGATCTCACATTTAGAAGCTAGTTCACAAAAAGTACTCAAGAGGGACAAATGCTAATTATCAGCTTCCTAAGGACATCCTCACAGTTACAATCAAGCACAAGTCTGTCAAGTGAATTAATTATCGGATCCCCTAAAGACATAATCTCTATTTTTTTTTCAATACAAGCATAATTCATGCAAAACAAGCAAGAAAAAATGCTATCAACATATATAATGGGTATGTGCATTAATAGAGACCAAGTGACAATATATAATATCCTCCCCCACACTAGCATGAAGCATGGTCCTCAATGCAAAATATCTGATTGACACAAAAATAAATGAGAGAGAGTAAAAGTGACTTCCCGAGAGAGCTTGTAGTTGGAGCTTGTTCCTAAAAACAAAAGAAAACAAAAGAAAACAAAAATAACTGAAAATAAAACACAAAGTTGCCTCTCGCGAAGCGCTTGTTTAACGTCATGAGTCCGCGATAGTTGGTGCTCAATCGAGCGGCTCTCCAAGAGCGAATTTTACATCTAACGCGTGCACCTTTTTAGCTTTCTTACCATGTGGTTCACATTGTTCTTTCTTTTTCCACGTGGTGGATGAACTTCAAATGATGGTGACATTTTCTTTCAGATCTCCATCCACCACTAAACTAGGATCCTGCATAATAAGAATTTTTTCAAAAGGTCCCGCATCTTTAGATCACAAAAATATTAGTTTCAACCACATCATCAAAATAAGGAGAAGTTAAAGAAAATAAATTTTCATTGAAATTTAAAGCTTTAATAACATCATCTTCTTTACCACTCCTTAAAGTTACTTTTCCCTTATTAACCTCAATTATAGCATCACCAATGGTTAAGACAATTTGGCCAGAAATTTGGGTTTTCTCCTCTTTCTCCAAATCAGAACTCATTGATCTTTCTCATTCTCCTCATAATCGCTCTCATCAATGGAATCTATTATCTCAATTTGACTCTCCTCGGTAGGATCTATTATTTTGATTTGACTCCCTTGGTGAGGAGTCTCTTCATCTTTCTCGAGAGCTTATTCCTCTAGATTATCTTCTCCGGAGAACACTTCATCACTACTAAGAATATTATCTTTGTTTTGCTCAGTTTGTGAATAAGAAGTTTGTTGGGCCTCTTGAGATAACAAAGCAATGATACTTGAGATTTGGTTTGTCATGGTATCAATTCTATCCCCCCAAGTATCAATTATATCACCCAAGGTATCAATTCTATTATTGATTCTTCTCTCAAAGGCACTGTATTGCTCAATTTCCACGGTCGGGGTACACTTAGTTTGTGAAAACTGAGTTTCTTGAGCCAACTGAGTTGCTAGTGCTATCATATCACTAATTTTTGACAACCGATTATCTATATTATTCTCAAATCACAAATCTTTCAATTATTTGCTCCATTGGTTTGGGCAAGACCTCATTGGCATCTGACTTTTCCTCTTCTTGCCTCTGCACTTGTAGTGGCTCATAAGTATCCCAGTGGGAGGAATAAGGAGGTGGCTCGTAGTCATCACAATAATCCAAATAAGGGTCATAAGGAGAAGGAGAAATTGGAATTTGGCACTGAGGCACATACCAATATGAATTCTCTAAATTTCTTTGTGCCTCTGCCTCTCTAATATAATCTCCAAGGGTCTTAACCATGATTTAGACTTTTATCTGCAAAACAGGTGAACTGCAACAATCTCTTGGGAAAGTATTAGCAATTTGTTTTTTGTATTTTTTTAATAAAATAAATAGAAAAAAACAATATTTAAAACTAAAGCATAAAAAAAATGTCTAAAGCAATAAAAATCTTTTTCGTTTAATATTGCTAAATTAATCCCCGGCAACGGCGCCAAAAACTTGTTGCGTCAAAAACACACTTAGAGCAAGTGTACTCTTTCACAGAAGTAGTATAAATGATTATCGTATCCACAGGGATTATTTAGCAGGTACCAAACTAATCGAGACTATATATTGTTTAGACGAATAAATAGTTTGATGGTTATAGTAACAAAGTAAAAGGAAATATTTAAATAACTAGAATTAAAATGCAAGATAAATGGAGAGAGGCCTAGGGTCACGGTTTCACTTGCAAGCTTCGATTCCTCTATGTCTAACTCTACCTGAATTCCCTTATTTTATTTAATTACCAATCCCTTTACTAAAACTATTAATCCGTTTGGTCATTCGCGATTAATATTTTTTTTCCTAAATTAACCCTAGTTTGGTCATGCTAGAATTTAAATTCAAGAAAAGCATAAAGTGCAAAAAGGTTGAATGATTGGAAGACTAAATTATGGTTTGGTCATGCCCTACTTATAGCCTCAATTATCCTATAGATCCACCAACTAATTGCAGTACGGTCGCTGATCAACTAATTGATTATAAACATGCAAAGGGTAGCTAATCTTAATCATGTGATAAAAACAATAGGACAATATTAATTAAAATAAAAATAGGAATTCAAACCAGAAATTAGAACATAAAAAGGTCTCTAAGCAAACAAGATTCACCTAAGACCCTAGAAGAGGATTTAGGTATCCATAATAATCAAAAACAACAAAATAGAAATTAGAGTCATGAATTACAGAGATAAAAATAACCCGAAAATCTGAGAAATTCTTATTCTGACCCTTCAATCTCTTTTTTTCTGCTCCGAAGCTCTCTCACGGTGTCAAAAACGGTACCCAAAATTTTCAATCTTCCCTCTCAGCTGTCTGTGTGCGTCGTTCTTCTTCCTTTCCTCTGGGTTAGCGTCAGGTTATGCGGCTACTATTTTGTCAGGTCTCTCCCCCTCATGCTGCAAGCCTTCCTTTTATATATAAGCTTCCCTAGGTTTAGGTTAGGCCTTGCAATTTGCTTTTCTCCTCTCACATGCGATGGATCCCTCACAAGATTTCCTAGGCCCTTTTTTATAGGCTCTTGCTTTTCCCACACCCCCTCCTACTCTAAACACACCCTATAAGGGTGTGAAAAGACCAAAAGACCTATTTTTTTCAGAAAATTTCAACTGTTCGAACACGGGGCTTTGAACAGGTTCGAACGAGGACGTTCGAGTGTGTTAAATATGGACAGACACCCCTTGGGCGTTTTTTCACCTGTTCGAATAGGGTCATACGAACAAGTTCGATGGTGGTCATGCGAACATGGTCGAATTATGTTGTTCGAACAAGTCTTTAACTTTGCCGAAATTGCTGCGAGAATAGCGGTATTGGGCGCCTCGATTCCAAGCGCTTTAATCAACGGTTTACAATCAGTCAAATGTGTCAGATAAAGGAGTGGATGTCAATCGTTTTGGAAATTGTGCCTGAACGGATAGAATTTAAACGGCTCAGATTTGTGATCTAAAAATGAAATCAACGGCTGACATTTCACCACGCCTATTATAAAAGGGGGTTCACATCCTCAGACCTTATTCACCAAACCCTAATCTGCTTCTTCACCAAAACCTTCTCTCCTTCTTCCCAACCCAGCTGCTTCTTCACCAAAACCTTCTCTCCTTCTTCCCAACCCAGCTAAAATGGAATGGCAATTGTGCTCAACCCAGTACTCGAACGACAAATTCCTAACAACCCTTCACCACAATGGGACTGTCACCACCGACGAACATGGTGCTGTGTTTCGTTGTCCTAACCATGTCTTCTGCAGGATGAGTAAGGACATCACCTTCGCCCAACTGAAGGAAAAGGCTGAGAGGAAGATTCGTCCAGAGGGAGCATGGCGTAAAGACGTGGAGCGTATACGTTTCAAAAAGTTCAATTGTAGAGATGATGGGACTGTCCAGTATTCAGTCATGGAGATCAAAAGCGACGACGACGTCCGCGCAATGATGGAACATCTAGCTAACGTTCCGATGGGGCGACAAATCTTAGAGCTGTACGTGGACACACGACGCACTACAGAAGAAATCATGCATCTTCTTCGAAGACCACCCGCATAATCTTAGAAATTCCCTTTATGTTTTCCATGTCGTTTCGTAGTTAGTTGTTTGCTTATGTTGGTGTTATGTATTTCGTACTTGATGTATTTCGTATTTGGTTTTCATGTATTTCGTATTTTGTAATGACAATAAATTTGCGCAAACGTAAAGGGAATATCAAATTAAAAAACCAAATGAAACAAAGTAGTTAAATTATACAAAAAATGTAAACATATATCCCCCTCTGCTCCTCACCATATCTGAAACAACAATCAACAGAAACAATTAAATCAAATTAACAAAACAAAACAGAATCAGGCTGAGAAAGTTCATCACAAAAGCGATCGTTCGACGACTACATGCGAACTGTTCGCACAACCCCGCTCGAACAAGTCGGGTTTCGATTGCCAAATTACAACGGTTCGAATGAGGTCGTTGAATCGTGTTACTCGCACAACCTCATTCGAACACCTTCATTTTCATGTGTTCGAGGGTGCTCGTTCGAACAATTCTGCGTAACAGAAAAAAAAAACCAAATGAGCAGAAGGGGGAGAGGCATACCTTGAAGAAAATGGAACGATTAGAGAGTGTGAGGGGAGGAGAAAATAACCCAGCAACTCTTGAGAGTGTTGGTGGAGAAGATTGAGTGAGATATTGGGTGAGATTGAGTGAGTTGGGAGAACGTGAGTGAGAGGGAAAGAGAGGTTAGGGTTCGAAGGAGGGGAGGGGAGAATGAGAGAACGAGGGAGAGTGAGAAGGGGGGGGGGGTGTGGGTTTTTTTTTTTTTGAATGGGGGTAATTTTGGAATTAAAAGTTTGATGGGGTGTGAATAAGTAGGGGGGTGTGGGGAAAGCACTCACCTTTTTATATTCCAGCCCAAATATCCTTCTTTGATTTCAGCCCATTTATATATATATAAATGGTTTTTAATTAGACTTTTATTTCTTTTTATCTTTTTTTCCTTTTACGCAAAATAAATAGTAAAGTAAGTCAATAATTTATATAATTTGTAATAATTGCTCCAAAATTGACTCACAAATATCACTAAAAATGCATTAATTTGGAGTTTATCAACTCCCCCACACTTAACATTTGCTTGTCCTCGATCAAGCAAATTTTCTGGCCAAATAAATTTTTTCAAATAAGTAATAGAGATAGCCAAGTAAGGAACCAAAAATTAGAAGCACAATGACAGACAATATATAATATAGCACATATGAGATGTCAAAAGGTTGCCCAATTAGAGACTCAAGTCCTCGGAGAATACATTTCTGTGAACAAGGACACTCGCTCACAATCTCTCTAAGTGTTTAGGGACTAGTGAAAATATACACTCAAGTTTCCACAAAATGCACATTACCATAAGCTTGTAATTTGACCAAATCTCCACAAAATAGTTTACATGGGTTGCAATGGGGCCAGGGTGAATTCATGCAGGGTAGGAAATAAGAAGAAAGGGATAATCAAAGGGCTAAAAACAAGATACAATTAGTAACCTTCGAAACCAAAGGTTTTTCTCTTGAGTGGACTTTTTTTGTTGCTTTTTTTTTATTTGCCCTTTGGCTCTTTCATTCTTTTTGATGTGTCTTTTCCTCCTTCTTGCTTTCCTTTTTTTTTTCAAATTATCTTTCTATATTTTTTCCATTTTTTTCTTAGGAGGTAAAGGTAAGTACATGAAAACTTCTATTTTGATTCCTTTGTAAGAAAATATTCTTGTAAGCACATGATTCACTCCTTCTGTTTTCTTCATCCTAACAAGATAGACAACTAAAGTATAGGACGTAATTGTAATTTTCAATAGTTGATCCACATTCAATTTCAATTGGTTACCAAAAAAATAGAAAAAGCGAAAAAATTATATCTGGGTACCAAAGAAGAAATATAACAATTAGGCTCAAGGGGGGCAACTAATGGGTAAATTCAACAAACAACTCTGAGGCCAGAAAAATACCTAAATTCCCCAAATCTTTTTACATGATGCAAATCAATTTTCGCCTTGAAATGGTCAAAAGACAAATTCTAGAATGTAGCAAATTGGGAAACACACTCATAGAAAGAAAAAAGGGGTAAAAATTTATGATTTAGTAACAATCCCCTTATGAAGGCTCAGATCTCACATTTAGAAGCTAGTTCACAAAAAGTACTCAAGAGGGACAAATGCTAATTATCAGCTTCCTAAGGACATCCTCACAGTTACAATCAAGCACAAGTCTGTCAAGTGAATTAATTATCGGATCCCCTAAAGACATAATCTCTATTTTTTTTTCAATACAAGCATAATTCATGCAAAACAAGCAAGAAAAAATGCTATCAACATATATAATGGGTATGTGCATTAATAGAGACCAAGTGACAATATATAATATCCTCCCCCACACTAGCATGAAGCATGGTCCTCAATGCAAAATATCTGATTGACACAAAAATAAATGAGAGAGAGTAAAAGTGACTTCCCTGAGAGAGCTTGTAGTTGGAGCTTGTTCCTAAAAACAAAAGAAAACAAAAAGAAAACAAAAATAACTGAAAATAAAACACAGGTTGCCTCCTGCGAAGCGCTTGTTTAACGTCATGAGTCTGACGATAGTTGGTGCTCAATCAGGCGGCTCTCCAAGAGCGAATTTTACATCTAACGCGGTGCACCTTTTTAGCTTTCTTACCATGTGGTTCACATTGTTCTTTCTTTTTCCACGTGGTGGATGAACTTCAAATGATGGTGACATTTTTACTGTATCTCCATCCACCACTAAACTAGGATCCTGCATAATAAGAATTTTTTTCAAAAGGTCCTGCATCTTTAGATCACAAAAAATATTAGTTTCAACCACATCATCAAAATAAGGAGAAGTTAAAGAAAATAAATTTTCATTGAAATTTAAAGCTTTAATAACATCATCTTCTTTACCACTCCTTAAAGTTACTTTTCCCTTATTAACCTCAATTATAGCATCACCAATGGTTAAGACAATTTGGCCAGAAATTTGGGTTTTCTCCTCTTTCTCCAAATCAGGAACCTGTTGATCTTTCTCATTCTCCTCATAACTGCTCTCATCAATGGAATCTATTATCTCAATTTGACTCTCCTCAGTAGGATCTATTATTTTGATTTGACTCCCTTCAGTAGGAGTCTCTTCATCTTTCTCGAGAGCTTATTCCTCTAGATTATCTTCTCCGGAGAACACTTCATCACTACTAAGAATATTATCTTTGTTTTGCTCAGTTTGTGAATAAGAAGTTTGTTGGGCCTCTTGAGATAACAAAGCAATGATACTTGAGATTTGGTTTGTCATGGTATCAATTCTATCCCCCCAAGTATCAATTATATCACCCAAGGTATCAATTCTATTATTGATTCTTCTCTCAAAGGCACTGTATTGCTCAATTTCCACGGTCGGGGTACACTTAGTTTGTGAAAACTGAGTTTCTTGAGCCAACTGAGTTGCTAGTGCTATCATATCACTAATTTTTGACAACCGATTATCTATATTATTCTCAAATCTGTCAAATCTTTCAATTATTTGCTCCATTGGTTTGGGCAAGACCTCATTGGCATCTGACTTTTCCTCTTCTTGCCTCTGCACTTGTAGTGGCTCATAAGTATCGATGGGAGGAATAAGGAGGTGGCTCGTAGTCATCACAATAATCCAAATAAGGGTCATAAGGAGAAGGAGAAATTGGAATTTGGCACTGAGGCACATACCAATATGAATTCTCTAAATTTCTTTGTGCCTCTGCCTCTCTAATATAATCTCCAAGGGTCTTAACCATGATTTAGACTTTTATCTGCAAAACAGGTGAACTGCAACAATCTCTTGGGAAAGTATTAGCAATTTGTTTTTTGTATTTTTTTAATAAAATAAATAGAAAAAAACAATATTTAAAACTAAAGCATAAAAAAAATGTCTAAAGCAATAAAAATATTTTTCGTTTAATATTGCTAAATTAATCCCAAACAACGGCGCGCAAAAACTTGTTAAGTCAAAAACACACTTAGAGCAAGTGTACTCTTTTCACGTAAGTAGTATAAATGATTATCGTATCCACAGGGATTATTTAGCAGGTACCAAACTAATCGAGACTATATATTGTTTAGACGAATAAATAGTTTGATGGTTATAGTAACAAAGTAAAAGGAAATATTTAAATAACTAGAATTAAAATGCAAGATAAATGGAGAGAGGCCTAGGGTCACGGTTTCACTTGCAAGCTTCGATTCCTCTATGTCTAACTCTACTGAATTCCTTTATTTTATTTAATTACCAATCCCTTTACTAAAACTATTAATCCGTTTGGTCATTCGCGATTAATATTTTTTTCCTAAATTAACCCTAGTTTGGTCATGCTAGAATTTAAATTCAAGAAAAGCATAAAGTGCAAAAAGGTTGAATGATTGGAAGACTAAATTATGGTTTGGTCATGCCCTACTTATAGCCTCAATTATCCTATAGATCCACCAACTAATTGCAAAGATGCGATCGATCAACTAATTGATTATAAACATGCAAAGGGTAGCTAATCTTAATCATGTGATAAAAACAATAGGACAATATTAATTAAAATAAAAATAGGAATTCAAACCGAAATTAGAACATAAAAAGGTCTCTAAGCAAACAAGATTCACCTAAGACCCTAGAAGAGGATTTAGGTATCCATAATAATCAAAAACAACAAAATAGAAATTAGAGTCATGAATTACAGAGATAAAAATAACCCGAAAATCTGAGAAATTCTTATTCTGACCCTTCAATCTCTTTTTTTTCTCGCTCTCCGCTCTCTCTCACTGTGTCAAAAACTGGTGCACCCAAAATTTTCAATCTTCCCTCTCAGCTGTCTGTGTGCGTCGTTCTTCTTCCTTTCCTCTGGGTTAGCGTCAGGTTATGCGGCTACTATTTTGTCAGGTCTCTCCCCTCATGCTGCAAGCCTTCCTTTTATATATAAGCTTCCCTAGGTTTAGGTTAGGCCTTGCAATTTGCTTTTCTCCTCTCACATGCGATGGATCCCTCACAAGATTTCCTAGGCCCTTTTTATATTCCAGCCCAAATATCCTTCTTTGATTTCAGCCCATTTATATAAATATATATATATATATATATATATATATATATATATATATATATATATATATATATATATATATATATATATATATATATATATATAAATGGTGTTCCCAATCGGACTGACCGGTATCAAGAAGGCTCGGCCGGACATAATGCACGCAATGGAAGAAGAACACAATCATGCGGTCGGCCAGATTCCCTAGACGGTCAGCTCTTACAACTATCCGATCATCGGTTCGGTCTATATGTTCGGCCACCTACATCGTTCGGTCGGCCTAACCATCGGTCGGCCTAACTATCGGTCGGCATAAGCATCGGTCGGCATAAGCATCGGTCGGCCTAACTATCGGTCGGCCTAACCATCGGTCGACCTAACTATCGGTCGGCCTAAGCATCGGTCGGCCTAACCATCGACCGGCCTATGCGTGACTCAAGACATGTATTTAAGAGAATCCCTATGATTCCTCCACAGATCTCGCAATAGTCATTTATTGTATTGATTAACATTAAACTCTAATTGTACTATATAAACAGCCCTTAGAGGCCAATGAAAAGGACAACCATTCGCTGGATTACAGAGATTATTCACTCTCATAGTCTTTATTTTATATTCTCTTATTCTTACTAAATCCTACGCTGGGAAATAGGTAAGAACATTGGCGCCCACCGTGGGGCCCAGGTAAAACTTTTCCTGCGCTCCACACAGATTCATTTTCTCCAAAAGCATATTCCATTGGAAAATATCATTTCTATTAGTCCATGCACCTGTTTGTCGCTTCCTGAATCACTACAATTGGGTCAAGAACTATTTCTTCTAGATCCGAAATAGTGAAACAAAAAGCCAATCAGCTTATAGACCACTAAGACCATCTTTGGATCACAACACTGCTCCCACCAAAGCCACACTATTATGGAGATGGCTCCCCCTCGGATCTTCTGATCACTTTTATGCCATGCCATATCAACTCTGCTTCCATTTCATGGATCTCTATCAGGTTTAAAAGTATTTTCTCAAACTATGTATTATGCATGTGGTTGTTTATTGATTCATCTCAAATCCAATTGGTTCTAAAAGAAAATGTTGATAATTCATCGGTCTGCACTTTTCATGATTTCTAGCTCCTCAAATCCGAATTGCTCTGTCGGCTTTTCAAATGATTATTACTTATAACAACTTATGGTGGTGGTGTCGTGGTGATAATTGTTATGCAATGCTTTTCAAATAAATCACTCACGCACAACCACCAGACAGTAGAAGCATCTATACTAGCATGGTGGTGGTGGTGTCGTGACTCAAGACATGTATTTAAGAGAATCCCTATGATTCCTCCACAGATCTCGCAATAGTCATTTATTGTATTGATTAACATTAAACTCTAATTGTACTATATAAACAGCCCTTAGAGGCCAATGAAAAGGACAACCATTCGCTGGATTACAGAGATTATTCACTCTCATACTCTTTATTTTATATTCTCTTATTCTTACTAAATCCTACGCTGGGAAATAGGTAAGAACAAATGGTTTTTAATTAGACTTTTATTTCTTTTTATCTTTTTTTTCTTTTCTGCAAAATAAATAGTAAAGTAAGTCAATAATTTATATAATTAGTAATAATTGCTCCAAAATTGACTCACAAATATCACTAAAAATGCATTAATTTGGAGTTTATCAACTTGATTTTTAATCTAGCCTCATCATTCTTATTTCATAAATCAAATATCAAACGAGGTACCGAGAGGTGAAGTTTGAAATTGGAACAAATGAGGTTAGACAAGGCATATCAAAGCATGAGAATAGCTTTTATCGTCTTGGGACAATAAGATTGCGCTTAATGGGTCTCTGCGATGATCAACCATGAGAATAGGCTTGATCATTGTTTCGAGACACATTCTTGTCTTCCGAAAGGAAACTTGAATTACACCAAAAGAATACTTTGACCTTAAAAACAATTTCAATATAAGATAGAGGATAGTTAAGGGATTGTTAAATTTCCGTCATTATGATTTGTCCCATAGTTCTAAGACGCCTTTATAATTCTGAATTTAAAATCAACAAACATTCCTTCTTCTAAAATCATTCCTTTCAGCTAATCAACATCAAAAAATTAGATTCGTAATCACACTTTACTCCCTGTGGACCGATACTCTTTTTATTACGCGATAAGACCGTGCACTTGCGGGCCTATCAAGTTTTTGGCGCCGTTGCCGGGGAGTTAGTGATTTTAATCAACTTTTTGGTACCGGTTAGACTGAAATTTTTGTTTTCTTTTTAAAACTTTCTGAATTCTCTTTTTCTTGAATGCGAAGAACTCGTAGTCTTGGGGAAATTGCTCAACCAATTCCTGAGATTGAGAGATACCTTCATAGATGAAGAAGAGAATTGCGTAATAACCAAGAAATGGCTGCTAATCAAAATCGTACTCTCGAAGAGTATGCTACGCCTTCTACGGCTGAGCCCCATGGTGTTATTGTGCATCCAACTGTTGATGCTCATAATTTTGAACTCAAATCGTCTTTACTTTCTATGGTCCAACAGGATCAATTTTCTGGATCAGCTACTGATGATCCAAACCTTCATCTCTCAATTTTTCTTGAATATTGTGGCACTCTGAAATTGAATGGAGTGACTCCTGAAGCTATAAGGCTAAAACTTTTCCCTTTTTCATTAAGGGACAGAGCCAGAGCTTGGTTTCACTCATTACCTAATGAGTCTGTCACAACTTGGGATCAACTAAGGCAAGCATTCCTTGCTAAATTTTTTCCGCCAAGCAAAACTGCTCAACTGAGGAATCAAATTACACGATTCACTCAGAATGATGGGGAGTCTCTTTATGATGCATGGGAGCGTTTCAAAGAAATGCTAAGGCTTTGCCCCCATCATGAACTAGAGAAATGGTTGATCATCCACACTTTTTATAATGGTCTATTGTATACCACAAAGATGACTGTTGATGCAACTGCAGGTGGAGCTTTAATGAACAAAAATATGAAAAAGCTTATGCTCTGATTGAAGACATGACTCAGAATCACTACCAATGGACGAGTGAGAGAGTTGTCACTGCTCCAGTTCCATCAAAGAAAGATCCAGGTAAGTATGAAGTCTCTGCTCTTGACCATTTAACTTCTAAGGTGGACGCACTGTTTCAAAAATTTGAAAAATTAAATGTCAGTGTTGTCTCGCCTTCTTCTACTTCTTTTGTACCTCCTTGTGAAATTTGTAGGGCTGTTGGTCACACTGGGGTTGAATGTCAACTTGGGGCAAATCCTAATGCTAATGAGCAAGCAATCTTTGCTCAAAAAGGGGATCCTTTTTCCAATACTTATAACCCCGGATGGAGGAATCATCCAAATTTTTCCTATAAAACTCCTCCATCCAACACCCCTTTTCAGCAAGCAAATAGGACACCTCCTGGTTTCCAAAATTTTCAAAATCAAAAGGCATTCACTCCTCAAAAATCTAATTTGGAAACTTTATTGGAAAATTTTGTGATAACACAAACAAAGCAAAATGAAGAGTTTAAAAACCAAAATGGATTTTTGAATGACACTCTCATAAAATTGACACCAAAAGTGGACTCTATCTCTACTCACAACAAAATGCTGGAAACTCAAATTTCTCAAGTAGCTCAACAAGTTGCTTCATCCTCTAGAACCTCTGGAATATTTCCAGGGCATCTAGAACCAAATCCCAAAGCCCAAATAAATGCTATTACCCTTAGGAGTGGAAAACAATTAGAGGAACCAAAGGGGACTAGTGAGAAAAATGTGAGTGAGGAAGAACCACAAAATGAGAGGGTTGAGTTTGAGATAGAAAAAGAAAAAGAAAAAGAAACACCCTATGTTCCACCACCACCATACAAGCCTAAAATATCATTCCCACAAAGGTTTGCCAAATCAAAGCTGGATGAGCAATTTAAAAAGTTTGTTGATTTGTTAAAAAAGCTCTACATTAACATTCCTTTTACAAATGCTCTGTCTCAAATGCCATCTTATGCAAAAAAATTGAAAGAAATTTTATCTAAGAAAAGAAAGATAGATGACAATGAGACAGTAGCTCTAACTGAAGAATGTAGTTCTATTATTCAAAATAAATTGCCTCCAAAGCTTAAGGATCCGAGAAGCTTTTCCATTCCATGTGTGATAGGAAGTGAAACCATAAATAGAGCCATGTGTGATCTAGGATCTAGTGTGAGCTTAATGCCATTATCCCTTTGTGAGAGGTTGGGTTTAGGAGAGTTGAAACCCACCAAAATGACTTTATAGTTGGCTGATCGCTCCATTAAATATCCGGTTGGGATTCTTGAGGATGTTCCTATTAAAGTAGGAGAGATTTTTATACCAGCTGACTTTGTTGTAATGGAAATGGAGGAGGACTCCCAAGTTCCAATACTTTTGGGGAGGCCTTTCCTTGCCACTGCAGGAGCTATAATCGATGTCAAACATGGTAAGTTGGCATTCAATGTTGGTGATGAAAAGGTAGAATTTGATTTATTTAAATCTATGAAACAACCTTCCTTTGAGAATTCTTGTTGCAGGATTGATTTGTTAGAGTCAAACAAAGCACACTTTGATGATCCATTAGAGTTGTGCTTGGTTGGTGTACTCTCGAGTGATGATGAAGGTATGTCATCCGAGTATACCCACTTACTAGAAGCATGTCCTGAATTTTCATCCAAAATGGATAACAAGGAGATTCTTGAATCAAAGTCTAAACCTAATGATTTGAAAGAGAACAAAGCCCCACAAAAGATTACGAGTAAAGTGTAACACCTAAATAATTTAATTAAGTAATTGATTAAATTATTTAAAGTGTTGCACTAAATTTAATTATATTGAGTTATAATGTGGTGGTTATTTTATTGTGTTAGGGAGTGGTGGAAGCGATGGAAGGGGGGTGTAAAAAGGGCCCAAACCTTTTGAGCCCAAAATATAAATAGACTAGGCTTAGTTGCATAGGAAGAAAAAGAAAAGAAAAACAACAGAAGAGAAAAGGAATAGGGTTTGCGCCGTGGGAGAGGAAAGGAAGGAGAAGAGAGAAACTTCTCAAGGTTGCTCAAGGTAAGGGTTTTGGTCCTTTCTTTCTCAATTTTTTTCCTTTTCCTATTGTGGTGATTTTCAATCACTCATTGCTTGTTGTTGTTGGTTCGCAAGTTGCTCAAGAAGGGACATCCATCGTTAATTGTGAAGGAGAGGAAGGGAAAGCTTGCTATTTGGGTGATTTTGGTGTTATTGGAGTCCTACGATTTAATTTAAGGTAAGGGTGAGCGTTTCATCTAACATAATTAGGTATATGATGGGTTTTGTTGGGTTTTGATGTTGTATGATGTGTTGTTGATGTTATCACGTGATGAAATTTATGGGATGATGAATTGAGTTTCGAATTGGGTGAGTTGATGGGGTTAAAAATCGATTTCCATGGTTAGGGTGATGAAAGGGTTGTTGTTTGCTTTGTTTAATTATGTGTGGTTGCTGTTTTTAATTGGACATAGTGCTGTTTTTTTTGAAAATATAAGGTGCTGTCTTTGGGGGTTAAATTGTTGCTGTTTGCTTTGTTTAATTATGTGTGGTTGCTGTTTTTAATTGGACATAGTGCTGTTTTTTTGAAAATATAAGGTGCTGTCTTTGGGGGTTAAATTGTTGCTGTTTGCTTTGTTAAATTATGTGTTGTTGCTATTTTTAATTGAATATAGTTGCTGTTTTCAAGGATATAAGGTGTTGTTTTTGGTTGTTAAATTGTTGCTGTTTTGTTAACAAATAATTGATGTTTTCATGAAAATATAGTGCAGTTTTTTTTTAATATAAGTTGCTGTTTTGTCACAAAAATTTGATGCTGTTTTGTGAAAATATAGTGCAGTTTTTTTAAACATAAGTTGCTGTTTTTGTCACAAAAAAATTGATGCTGTTTTGTGAAAATATAGTGCAGTTTTTTTAAACATAAGTTGCTTTGTGTTTGTCACAAAAAATTGATCTTTGTTTTCTTGAAATGATAGTGCAGTTTTCTTTAAATATAAGTTGCTGATTTTGTCACTAAATTGATGCTGTTTTATGAACATATAGTGCGGTTTTTCAAAAATATAAGTGGCTGTCTATGTTACTAAATTGATGCTGTTTTCCTAATTAAAAGGTTGCGGTTTTACAAAATAATGAGGTGCAGTCTTGTATTAGTAATCTGCTTGCTTTTAGCTACCGCTACGCGCCTCAAAAAGTCACTTTATTTTCTCAAATTTTGTTCTTTGACGAGGATCGAATTTTCTCGAGTTTATTTTATGATTGAATTGTTTGTAAGAGGTTATACTATTAGTGTACTCCTTGACTATGGCTAGACTGTGGTTTACCACTAAGGCCAGAATTTCCTTCACTGGTGTATTTACAAGGGCATCACTGAGAGCCTTGCAAATGTGGCCAATGCCTCTTGCGAGTAGTACCAGTTACCTGAGTAATCCCATAGTCAATCAGTTTACTATTTTATAACCCACAAAACTAAAAGATAAGTGATCGATGATGATGTGTTATTTAATGATTGTGATGTGAATGACGAATGCACTCTACGAGTGTTTTATGATGATGTGTTATTTAATGATTGTGATGTGAATGACGAATACACTCTACGAGTGTTTTATGATGACATACCTTGAGTGGTTATTTATTTTATGATGATGATGATGAGTACCCCGAGTGAGTGTTGGTTGAATTGCACATGTGTTATAGGATCTCATGGCATGTGCATACTATGACTTATATTGATGATGTTATGCCTTGAGTGGTTCTCTTCTATAATGGAGATATGCCTTGAGTGGTTTTTAAAGATGATATGGTACCATCATGCATATGCCCGCGTGTGGGTTGCATTCTCATACATAAACATAACTGTGAGTGGTGCTGTTGTGATTTGAGCTGGTGTTGTGTAATTATGATGTGGCGATGATACCTTGTGATTGTTCCTTCTCATTACTCTATTGTGTATCTGATTATGTTCCTTTGAAATTCTCACCCCTTCTGCTTGGAATGTTGCTCTATTGTGGCAACGCTGCAGGTACCCGCGAGTGAAGGACTTGCTGCCTTATTCTTTTAGTTTTTGGGATGTATTGTTGTGTCGCTCTCTGAAACTGTAACACCTAGGGGCGTGGAGTTGGATAATTTATTTAGTAGTTGTATGCTGATTTTCATTTGTTACATTGAGACGTGTTTGAGAGTATCTGGTGAGTCGGTGTTTAGGCCGCTGCGATTGTGTTTATGAGGATGGAATTTTCCATAATTGATGTTTGATTGCACCAATTTGAGAAGTGCATATTTGATGAGTTTTTCTGAAGCTGTAACATTTCTTTTCTATCAATTAAACAAATTTTATTTTATTTTTAAAAGAACTACTCTGATAAATGACACGTAATTTGAGGGTTGAAAAGGGGTGTTACATTAGTGGTATCAGAGCAGTTCGGTCTGTCCGGCCGGTGGTTGAGTCATCAAGTTGAGTAACATTTGAGCTTTGTTACTCGCTTTACGATTTTTGTTTTCTCGCTTGCGCAGACTAGAATGGCGGGGCGGAACGATCGTCGCGCTTTTGCCGCCGCCTTGCGCTATGCTATTGGCCGGGGTTGTGGGTAATGCTACGGGTGATGGAACGCGTGAGTCCGCCACGCTCAAACAAGTGAGAACCCTCCTACTTTTGAAGGCGGGTATAATCCTCGATGGTCCCCTTGAGTGGCTAAGTGAGATGGAGCGGATATTCCGTGTCATGGATTGCACCGATGCTCGTAAGGTTCGCTATGGCACACACATGTTGAAGAAAGAGGCTTATGATTGGTGGAGAACAAACTAGTCAGGGGTTGACGATCGCCAATGAGGAGATCACGTGGGCGATTTTGAGAGGGAGTTCAAGAGGAAATACTATCCTAAGATGTCCGTGGAAAGAAAGAGGTGGAGTTTTGAGACTTGAGCAAGGTAGCATGATCAGAATCGAGTATGCCGCAAAAATTTCTCGAATCTGTCCCAAGTTTTATCCACACTATGATGGAGAGGGTGCCGAGTTCTCCAAATGCATCAAGTTTGAGAACAGTTGCGTCTTGACATTAAGAGAGCCATAGGGTATCAATGCAGATCCGAGTATTTCCGTTGTTGGTTAATAGTGCGAGAATTTTGAAGAGGACAATAATGCTTTCTCTAGAGTTATGAAGGAAAAGCAAAAGAATTTTTCGGTCGGGAAAGCCATATGAGGTGCCCGCTGTAAGTGGGGCAAAGGGAAGTTTGTTGGTAAATTTGTTGGTGGGTCTAAGCGAAGTGGGGAGATGTCGCAGCCAGGTGTTACTTGTTACACGTGTGGAAAGCGAGCCATAAGAGTCCGTTGTTGTCCAAATAATGAGAAAAGAGATGTTACAGTGTGGAAAAGAGGGACACATGGCTTCCAACCGTGATAGGAAGGAGGTGTTGTGCTTTAATTGTGGGAGAGTGGTCACATCGATGACGCAGCGTCCAAAGCCAAAGAAAGAGAAGTCCACTCGGGAGAGTTTTTGCACCGGGCGAGTTCGGAGGACCCAATGCGATTAAAGGTACATGCTTCATCTATGGTACACCTTTAATTGCTATTGTTGACACGGTGCTACGCACTCTTTTATTGCTTCATTTGTCTTTGAAAAGTTGGAATTAGTGTTGTCTGTTATGGAGAGAGGGATGGTTATCGACACTCCAGCTAAGGGTTCGGTAACTACTTCTCTAATGTGTGCTAGGTGTCCTCTGTCAGTCTTCGGCAGAGATTTTCTGGTTGATCTGATTTGTTTGCCTTTGGGTGGGTTGGATGTGATTCTGGGCATGGACTGGTTAGTAGATAACCATGTGCACATCAACTGTCCTAGTAAGTCTGTTAGTTTTCTTCTTCCTGAAGAGGAAGAGTCTGCTTTGCTGTCTGCTGAGCAATTGCGCGGGGTAATGAAAGAGGGTGGTCAGTTGTTTGCTTTGATGGCGTCCATGTCTGCTGAGAACCAAGCTGTGGTTGATGGGTTGCAGGTGGTGTGTGAGTTCCCTGAAGTGTTTCCTGATGAGATTCCTAGTGTGCCACCAGAGAGGGAAGTTGAGTTTGGGATTGAGCTTGTGCCTGGCACTAGGCCTGTGTCTATGGCACCGTACCGAATGTCTGCATCTGAGTTGGCAGAATTGAAAAAGCAACTTGAAGATTTGTTAGAAAAGAAGTTTGTGAGACCGAGTGTGTCACCTTGGGGAGCTCCAGTGCTGCTAGTGAAAAAGAAAGACGGGAGTATGAGGTTGTGTGTAGACTACCGCCGCGGTTGAACAAAGTTACAATCAAGAATAAATATCCTCTTCCGAGGATTGATGATCTGATGGATCAGCTGGTGGGTGCTAAGGTTTTTAGCAAGATTGACTTGAGGTCGGGTTATCATCAGATCAAGGTGAAGGATGAAGACATCCAGAAGACCGCGTTCAGGACGAGGTATGGGCATTATGAGTACTCTGTAATGCCGTTTGGTGTCACAAATGCACCAGGGGTGTTTATGGAGTACATGAACCGGATCTTCCATAGCTATTTGGATCGGTTTGTGGTTGTGTTTATTGATGATATACTGGTGTACTCTAAGTCTGAGGAGGAACACGCAGAACACCTGAGGTTGGTGCTAGAGGTGCTGAAAGAAAGGAAGCTTTATGCTAAGTTATCAAAGTGTGAGTTCTGGCTGAAAGAGGTAAGCTTCTTGGGTCACATTATCTCTGGTGATGGTATAGCTGTGGACCCAGCTAAGGTTGATGCAGTGTTGCAGTGGGAGAGCCCAAAGTCTGTGACTGAGATTAGGAGTTTCTTGGGGTTAGCTGGTTACTACAGGAGGTTTATTGAGGGGTTCTCTAAGCTAGCCCTTCCGTTGACCCAATTGACCTGTAAGGGAAGAGCTTTTGTGTGGGACGCCAAGTGTGAAGAGAGCTTCCAAGAGCTGAAAAGGAGGTTGACAACATCTCCGGTGCTAGTGTTGCCTGTGCCGGATCATCCTTTTGTTGTGTACTTGTTACCTCAAAATTCCGACAAGGGCATTAAATTAAGCTTTAAATGGTATTGACTGCACATTTAATAAGTATTCTGTGGGCCACAGGTCAATGTTCAAGTCAATGTACCATAAATTCGACAGTGAAGTTGTACAAGTGTCTTGACAATGCAAGCAAACTTCGGCGGACTTGGGTCTTCAAGCTACGAAACAATGACGAAACCTTCGATGTGAGAGGCCCAATTGTTCGACAAAACGGGTCCAATACTTCGCCAAATCCTTCGACAACAAGTCGGGTCGAGCGCAAGGAGCAAAGATTAGTGGCGGTTATTTTCCTAGTTTTTAGGAAGTAGTTATCGTGCTTGCCCACGATTGTATCCGAGAGTATAAATACTCCTTGTAATAGGAAAACGGGGTCACCACATTTTACAAAAACACCGAGAAACTCAACTTCCAAGCCAAAGCGAAACAAGAGTGAATCGATTATATTGTGCGTGTTGGTGTACCACCTTCTTCTTTCTATCATTTTAATGCAATTTTTACTTGTTTTTACGTTTGTTGCTTTCTCACTTTCATTCTCGCTTTCAAACTATCTCTTCCTACTATTTTCTGCTCTTACGCACGCTAAAAGACACAAAACACAAAGGCAATTGTCAAAGAGATTTTCTAGTTTGATCTCACAGATCTTAATATTGAAAACTAGTGATTGTTTGCTAAAAACACCAAAGAAACAAATTGGCACACCGGTGGGACCTTTGCGCTTATTTTGTGTCGTTTCGTTAAGTGTATAAACTTGTATGCACTTGAGGAGTGGTAGGATGGTGCGCACCAATTCTAACAACGCCTCTAGTTCCGACTACGTGATATCACAAGTGCAAGGAACAACGGTAGATTCTGCCAATGTCAGCGGTGGAAATGTTGCAGGGACTACGGCCCCAGTGACATCAATAACCGTTCCCACGATGTCAATGACCAACGTTGGTTCGACATCGTCTATGGCCTTGCCACAAAGCGTAGGACTTCCTTCTAGTCCTTATGTGGCAACAGGGAATAGTTTGGAAACACGTTTCCAAAATATGAGTCTACCACCATACCCTTTTGGGGTATATGGCATGCCTACTGGAATGCCACATGTGTCGACCTTCTCTCCTTCACACGTTTCTTCTGAGGGTATACTTGGTCGAAATCCTACTGCATTAACCAATGCGTCCTTGTTGGCGTTAAGACAACAAGTGGACGCCAACAATCATGATATGGTTAATATCTTGACTCAACAAATTGGTACCGTGTTCAATCCTTTGATTCGAACACAAATACCAGTTATCAGATGTTAGCAGACCAAATGGGTAGGATTGCAGATTTCTTTGGGGCTCCTACGGGAAATAATAGGCAGTTACCAAATTGCGGGAACAACATGCCTAACACCCCACGAGAGATCGATGGATCGCCGAAGCCAGCGGTTATGGGCGAACAACAAATGGGAAATCACATCCCCGAGGTAGTTATGGTAAATCGAAACCAAAACGCTGATGAAGTTGTTCGACAAGTGCAACGAAACAACGCTTACGCTCAAGACAACATAGCCACTTTGGTCGAAACCATAATGGCGCAAAATGGCCTTAACATAGGTTTACATAGGCCTAATTTCATATCCCCCAATGAGAGTATATCTTGCAAGCGAGTTGCCGAGGGGCTGGAAAATTCCTAAATTCACTAAGTTTGGGGTGACACCAATGAGTCCATCATCGAACATATTGCCCTATTACATGATCGAGGCAGAGACATAGCTCAAAATGAGAGTTTGAAAATGAAGTATTTTCCAAATTCTCTAACTAAAAATGCCTTTACGTGGTTTACCACTCTACCCCCGGTTCCATATATACATGGGGCAATTAGAAAAGGCTTTTCATGAGCAATTCTACATGGGCCAGTCGAAAATTAGTCTTAAAGAACTGGCTAGTGTTCGACGTAAAGTACCTGAGGCTATTGATGATTATTTGAATAGATTCAGGTTACTGAAGGCAAGGTGTTTTACACAAGTGCCCTCGAACATGAGCTTGTCGAAATGGTCTGCGAGATGGCCTTGACTATTCAATTCGAAAGAAATTGGATACGTCTCATTTGAGAGACATGGCCCAACTAGTCGATAGAGGTCGACAAGTCGAAAGGCTTAAAGAGGAAAAGGCTAGAGTGAATAAGTACAATAAAAAAGAAAACTCAGTGGGTTTTCACAAGAAAGAAAAGATAGCCTATGTAGACGAACAATTCGACTTCGCATTCAGTGATGTCGAATCTGAGGAAATAGACGTGGCTGAACTTAAGCCTGGTCCTCCTTATGCTTGCAAATTATTAAGGCCTGCAAATGGGAATAATCCTGTAGAGCCTAAGAATGATAGATTTGTGCCTAAAACGTACACCTTTGATGTTACTAAATGTGACGAGATCTTTGATTTGCTAGTGACTGATGGCCAAATAATAGTGCCAAATGGCCTGAAAATTCCTCCTCTCGAGCAGAGGAAGAAAAAGGGTTATTGTAAGTTTCATAATTTTTTGGGACATACAACTGACCGTTGTGTTCTTTTCAGGGACATGGTTCGAAGCGATCGAGGAAGGGAGGCTCAAATTTGGAGATAAAAAGAATAAAGCACCGATGCAAATTGATCTTCGAATTCTCCATCAAGTGGAGGCGATGTATGCGGAACCAATTGAGATGAGTATCAATATGGTAGACGTAAAAATGGTGGACTCTCCTAAGTCTGCCAAACCTCCTGCTGAAAAAATCAAAAGTGTTGTGCAAAAGAGTAATGCTGTGCAACACGTTACTCAAGAAGAATATGAGGAGAAGGTGCAACTGTGTACCCCAGGCCGCCGAGGAAGATTTGATAGACTTCCGAATCGGTGTAAATTGAGCTCTGAGGTCATGTTATGTCCTAGGTGCAGTCCTGTGTTTGATAAAGAAGCGGCTAAGAGTGTCAAGTGCTGCGAAGTTCGACCACCCCTAAAGAGGAAATGGCGGATAAGAGGCCAAACTTCACTTCAAAAGAGGGACCTTCCTTACAAGGTAAAGAATTCAAGCAAGGCTTCACAAGCAAGCCGCAGCTTTCTTTGCAAGGTGTAGCCAAGAAGGAGTTTGTGCTATCGCCTCTCGCCAAACCATTTGTTCCAAGGATGATCCATCCAATGAGAAGTGGATACATGCTTTGGATGTAGACACTACAAGAATGTTCAACAGCCGAACGCCAAGCCAATCACAAAGTAGGCCTCAAAGTATAATTATAAAAACAATTATAAAGGGAAGAATCCCATGACGAAGACCCAATGGCGTCGCTACGGTACTTCGAAAAGAAGGCAACACCGGTTGCTAACGAGCAACGCCAAAAACGGTTAAGGGTGTGACTCCTAAAACCGCTGGGAACACAAAGATAAGTATAGGTGCCGCCAATCAAGTGAGGGTTGGAAACAAGGCTAAAGGGAAATCTATTGTGATAGAGGAACCAAGAAGGCCTGCTATGGAGAGGATTTTCCCTCCATTAACATCTTTAAAGAAGAAAAGTGCTTCATTCGACATGGATGAAGACGTCACTTCAGATTTCGACGACTCTGAGGCTAGCTTCGACGTCATCTGTAACGTGGTATCCATTTTGCCGAGTGAGTACGATGTTGTTACAGTCCCAAACGACGTCGAAGAAGACTTCATTGGGGATATGGCTAACCACAAGCCAGTATGCTATTATGTCATGAACAATGGCTGCGTGGAAGAACAAATGGCCACTTTTGAGAGGCCAGACGAGGGCATGCAACACCATTTGAAGCCCTTGTACGTCCAAGCCAAGGTTAATGGCGTAGGCATTAATAAGATACTGGTCGATGGAGGGGCTGCTGTTAACTTAATGCCTCAGGCCATGCTGAAGACAATAGGGCTGTTTGATACAGACCTTAGACCTCATAACATTATGTTAACCAATTATGAGGGGAAATCTGGCCGGTCGTTGGGGGCTGTCGAGGTGGAAGTGGTGGTAGGAACTGTCAGAAGAACCACCACGTTCTTTGTCATAGCATCAAAAGCAAGCTACAATCTACTCCTTGGGAGAGAGTGGATACATGGCGTAGGAGCTGTTCCCTCAAGCCTACACCAAGAAATGGGTATGTGGAGGGATGATGGTCCGTGGAGTACGTCGAAGCGGACTGAGTTATTTCCTCTTGGCGACGTGAATAATGTCACTAGGGAGAATTTTGAGAAGCAAATGGCGAATATTGCGCCATGTTCATCTTCTAGCCAAGCATATATCTCTTCGATAATGTGCTTTCCTCCATTCACCTATACCCAACACATGGTTTTGTGTGGGAAGGAGAGGAAATAGAAGGTGCAAATGTCTATCCTGATGGTGTGCTACCTCCAACAGGATGGGACACTGACTCTTAAAAGGTTTAGATGTCGGTGCATTAAAGGTTGGGATAGAATTACGGCTTACATGGCCGAAAAATAAAATAAAACGGCTTTGGAAGCCGAGTTAAATCGACAAACAATGGTCATCCGGCCACAACTTCATCTGAAGAAAATGGTGAAGTCATAAATGACAAACTGGATTGCATTTATGACGACGAACCATTGGGTTTTGAAAAAGACCCTAGAGATTCTACAAAGCGCATGCAAGCTCAAGATCCAGTCGAAGAGGTGGATTTGGGAGATGGCTTGATCAAAAGGCCAACTTATATTAGTGCACATCTTGATGCTGCCTTCAGAACCCAAGTCATTTCACTTCTGCAGGAGTTCAAGGATTGCTTTGCTTGGGAGTACAGCGAAATGCCCGGTTTGAGTCGAGAAGTGGTGGAATTACAAATACCCATTCGACCAGGGAAGAAACCAGTAAAGCAAACGCCAAGAAGATTTGCTCCTCAGATATTGGCTAAGATCAAGGAAGAAATAGAGAGGCTGTTCAAAAGCAAATTCATCGAATCGCGGTGTATGTTGATTGGTTAGCTAATATAGTTCCAAAGAATGAAGAAAAATGGAAAACTTAGAGTTTGCGTAGACTTTAGGGATCTAAATAATGCAACACCTAAAGATGAATACGCTATGCCCGTGAGCGAAATGCTAATAGACTCGGCAGCGGATTTGATTATCTCGGTTGCTAGATGGCTACTCGGTATAATCAAATCTTTATTGCCGAAGAGGATGTGTCAAACGCTTTTCGATGTCCAGGGCATTGGGTGTTTATGAATGGGTAGTCATGCCCTTTGGTTTAAAAATGCCGGTGCCACTTATCAAAGGGCAATGAATTCTATGTTTCACGATTTTATTGATGATTTTATGCAAGTATACATAGATGATGTGGTGGTTAAGTCATCCTCGTAAAGTGGTCATTTAGACCATCTTCGACGTTCTTTTGAACGAATGAGGAAATATGGATTGAAAATGAATCCAACCAAATGTGCTTTACGTATGCGTGCGGTGAATTCTTGGGTTTTGTAGTACACAAGAAAGGCATAGAGATCAACGAAAATAAGACTAAAGCAATTATGGAAACGAAGGCTCCTTCGACCAAAAAAGAATGCAAATCCTACTAGGGAAAATCAATTTCCTTCAAGATTCATCTCAAATCTAAGTGGCAAAACACAAGTTTTTTCGCCATTATCGAGATTGAAGAAAGAAGATGAATTCAAGTGGGAGCAAGTTCACCAAGATGCTTTCGACGCAATCAAGTCTTATCTGGTCAAGCCACCAATTTTATTGCTCACATTATTGGAAACAAATTGCTAAAATTGTATATAGCGACTTTCGATAACACAATAGGTAGCATGTTAGCGCAAGAGGATGATAGTGGTGTCGAAAGACCCATTTATTACCTTAGTAGGGTTTTGATTGATCTTTGAAACTAGGTATAGTCCAATTGAGAAACTATGCCTTTGCTTGTATTTTTCTTGTACAAAATTGAAGCAATATATAAAATCAATGAGATGTTTATGTTTATTCGCATTTTGACGTTATTAAACATATGTTGTCAAAACCAATGTTGCATAGTCGAATTGGCAAATGGGCTTTAGCTTTGCTAGAGTACAACTTAACTTACCAACCCCTTAAATCAATTAAAGGACAAGTGGTTGCTGATTTTATAGTGGACCATTCTGTTGTCGAATGTGAAATACATTCGTTAGACGTACGTCCTTGGAGATTATACTTCGATGGCTCAAGCCATAAAAATGGAGCAGGTATTGGAATCTTGATTATCTCGCCGGAAAATACTCCAACGAAGTATAAATTTAAAATTCGAGACTCTTGCTCAAATAATGAAGCTGAATATGAGGCTTTAATAGTAGGCCTTAAAATCCTACTCGAATTGGGGGCAAGTTATGTCGAAATAAAGGGTGATTCTCAACTGGTGGTCAAACAATTGACAAAAGAATACAAATGTATCAATGAACACCTTATTAAATATTTCGTTATTGCCAATACTTTGCTAAAAAGGTTTACATTCGCTTCACCTAGAACATCTACCACGAATTGAAAATCACGTGGCAAATGAATCGCACAAATTGCTTCCTACAAAAGTATCGAAGCAAAGCCTAGAAGAGTTAATTGAGATAAAAGATAAATTAATCTCAGAAGACTCTCTCTATAATACTCCTTCGACGTTATTGTCAACACCAAAAATTGGGGGGGCAATAAATACAAATGAAGTACACGTCGAAAAACGTCACATTTTTGACGATATTGACTTGGCAGAAATTTTTGCTAATTGGAAACGAATTGTACAAGCAAACTCCTGAAGGGGTACTACTAAAATGTCATAGTGAAAACGAGGCATATTTGGCAGTTTCTGATACACATAGTGGAGCATGTGGCTCACATCAAGTAGGCCACAAAATGAAATGGTTGTTATTTCGACAAGGAATGTATTGGCCAACTATGCTAAAAGACTGTATAGAATTTGCCAAAGGTTGCCAAGAATGCCAAAAGCATGCTGGAATACAACATGTGCCTGCAAATGAGTTGCATTCTATAGTGAAACCTTGGCCATTCAGGGGTTGGGCTTTAGATGTGATTGGAGAAATAAAACCAACCTCGTCGAAAGGCCACAGATACATTCTAGTAGGGATCGATTACTTTACTAAATGGGTAGAGGCAATACCTTTAGCCAATATAGATCAAGAAGCAGTGATAAAGTTTATTCAAAATCATATCATTTATAGATATGGAATTCCAGAGACCATTACTACGCACTCAAGCATCTTTTTTTTCACTGGTCGAAAAATGGTAGATTTCGCTGCTGAAATTGGTTTCAAGTTATTGACTTCGACACCATACTACGCACAAGCCAATGGTCAAGTAGAGGCTGCCAATAAAATCATTATTAACTTGATTAAAAAGCACGTTGGACGCAAGCCTAGAAGTTGGCACAGTTCTCTTGACCAAGTGTTATGGGCTTGTCGAACTTCACCTAAAGAGTCTATAAACACCACTCCCTACAGGTTAACATTTGGGCATGATGCAGTGTTACCTGTCGAGATTTGTTTACAATCAACAAGGATTCAGAAACAATGTGAAATTCCTTTTGATCATTATTGGAATATGATGATTGATGAATTAGTTGATTTAGACGAAGAGAGGTTGTTAGCTTTAGAGATGCTTATTCGACAGAAAGAAAGAGTAGCTAAAGCTTACAATAAAAAGGTTAAGTTAAAAACCTTTGAGGAAGGGGAGTTAGTGTGGAAAGTCCTATTACCTATGGATAAAAAAGATAGAGTTTTAGGCAAATGGTCACCAGGGTGGGAAGGCCCATTTCGCGTGTTGCGTTGCTTTTCGAATGGCGCTTATGAAATCGAAGAGTTAGGTGACGAAAATAGGACCTTTAGAATAAATGGCAAGTATTTAAAACGATACAAGCCAACGTTAACTGAGATAAAGATTGAGCAATTATAAGTAAACGAAAGTTGTTCATAAATGGCAATGTATAAAGAAATTGTTAAAATTACACAGCCATTTTTAGAATGCTAAAATATTACAGATCTCGTAAGTTCGACAAGGTAGCCTTATGCCTCTCCATAATACTAACACTTAGAGAAATAGAGGTGTCGAGAAGGTACAGCTCTCTTTGTCGAGGTCGGCGAGAATAGCTTGGTGCTTGTCAATCTTCTCCAAGTGCTCTATAGCCGCCAATGCTTTGGTAGTTTTAGTGGATGAAGAAGCGGCAGACTCATGCGTTCGACGATCGTGCCCTTCGATGCTTAGCGTTTGAAAGTTGGAATTGAAGGGTCTTTATCTCTTCATCAATGCGCGCAATCTCCGTATCCCATTCAATGAGTGCTTTCTCATCATTAGTCGCTGGGTTTCAAGAGCCTCGATGGCGCGCCTTGATCGGCCTTAAGAGAGGCGAGTTCTACCTCACGAGTTGAGTCTCTTGAACCTTGCGCTTAGAGGTGGTCGACCGTTGGTTGATTAAAAGAGAAAGTTGCTCAAAAATAGGGCCAAATTCCATGAAGAACGAAAGGACATTTTGAGGAGGGTCTAATCTGGTGATCTTCCGAATGAGGATTTTACCTCAAGATACACGCATGAGTCATTCTCAATGGTTGCCACCAAGTCCCCTTCTAACACCTTCGCCTTCAACCGCAAAGTAAGCTTTCGACCGCTCTCTTGGTTGATAGAACTTAGAGAGTTGTTCGAGGAACCGCAAATCAAGCGGCTCGACGAGCTCTTGAGGCTTAACATAATCTTCAAAGCCGCCAAGGGATCCGCTTCTTTAGCTCACCCAATTCTTGATCGTGCCACAATACTGTTGGATGACTCTTTGGCGTAAGCACCTTGATCTGCAGATACCCCCACTCTAAGCTCCTCCGGTTCTTGATCGACCATATTTGCTTCGTGAATTTCGACGAGGTAGCCACTACTTCAGTCCTTCAGTTGTTGGAATGGTAGGTTCGGAACTTGAGCGCTTTCTCCAACAACGCCTCCTGCTCGACGCTACCAAAGAATGGGGAAAGCCTCCTCCGTATCAGAGCATTTTCTTCGACGACCGCGCTCTTGTTCGACATTTCCAAAGACTTGGCGCAAACTCCTCGAAAATAGGAACTTCGTGGTTTTCCAACGCTTGGAAAATTTCTTCACGGCCGCACCGAGAGAGATGAAGGAAAAGGGAGCATAGGGACCGACAACTCTAGATCAAAGAAATCAACCATAGATCGAACTTCGTGATTGTTCACGAGCACCCACCCACCTATACACAACAAGGTGTATCATTTAAGTTAAGAATTGGAAAGGTGAGATCGAAGAAGTCTAAACTAATGTCGAAAGGGAGTTTACCTCTTGTACCTTAAGCCTCTTGATTGGAGGGGAAGAGGGTGGTTCAGGAGCCTCATCAATAATGATGCCTTGAGCTGCCCTTTGAATCTCAGGAAGGTTTCTTTTCCTCGACCTCTGAGTGAGGGGGATGTTGTCATCACTTTCCGTGTCCCGCAAAAAAAAAAAAAAAAAAAAAAAAAAAAAAAGGAATTTGGGTTATGACAAGAAAGTGAATGACAAAGGGAAGGAAAATTTCGACGGATTAACAAGGCAAGAGTATAGTACCTCATCTTCAGGAAGGACCATTTTCCTTTTAGCTTTGGTCCACTGAGGATTTTGCCTCGGTTTTTTCTCTCGAAAGAAGGTTTTTCGACATAAGTAAAAGTCGTAATCAAAAATAACTTGAAGCGAATAAATGGCAACATACCTTCTTTAGGACAATGTCCGGAGTAGATCTCGCGTCCCAATCGCTTTCTTGGTTGCCGGAGGAGATTTTGCTTGTGGTAGCCTTGCCTACTTTGGTCTTCACTTGGTGCGAGTTGACTGACGTCGAAAACATTGGTAAGGAAAACAAAAATAAAACTAAGTTACGTATGTTTAAGACTCGTAAAGATGTGGATATCAAGCAAGTAAATACCGGTTGTTTGAAGGAAAGGCTGCCACCAATTTCTTCATAATGTTTTCTCGCAAAGGCATCACTAGCCTCCCAAAGCAGTGGTGGTATAGTAACTAGTCCACCATTCATGAAATTCCTTAGTGCATGAGAATCGGGGTTGAATCGAGAGGTTCAAATTCAAGGCCCTATAGTGGAATTTCTTGAAGGCATGTTTGTAGGCTACCGCTTTGTTTCGGATTCGAAAATTCTCGCCTATGAAAACACACCGCCAGTCGACCGACAAAGGCCAAACTGTCGCGAGAATAACTTGGGAAGTATCTCTTAATTCCGGCTATTTTTAGCTTTGCCAGGTAAGTCCGTAGAAAGAATAGCGGGAGAGAGGTAGGCTTGCGATTGGGTAATCTCCTCACTTTGTTCGATGTAAGAAGAAGGGAAATGGTTGCAAACCAAGTTGGACCGAAAGGCCTTTGCACAAAAGGAGCCATAGAGTCTACGAAACTTGTGCACTTCAGGAACATGTCGAAGTGAATTTCGAAAGACTCTTCTGGAGGAATATTTATCTGCTTGGGTTTCAGCTGAGCTAGTCGAATCCCTTCACCCTCCTAGACTTTAAGGTTGGGTGAATGACTTAGGGATATACTGCACCTAGTCGAGACTCAAAAGTGGCTAGCGACCACAATTGCAATAGCCACAATGGGCCGTGAGGCCAAGAACTTGTTGGTGGGTTCGCCTTCTTTCATTTCTAACAAAGATTGTCAAGCTCCTGATAGAGAGAACCCAACAACAGTTTGGCAAGGTTAATGTCTTCTTTCTCGTGGAGTTGGGCTGCTAGTGGAATATAAGTTTTAGAAACCTGGAGTGAACGGGTGCAGAAAACAAAAAGGGATAACCGGAGGTTAAGAAGGCTACGTGTTCTTTAGCGATAATCGTGTCATTGTCACGGTTATGGTGTTCTCGTGATGTAAGGAGCAAAAGTGGCATTATTGAAAGTGAATGGGTATACATAATCGATTAGCGTGGTCAAAAGTCTCACCTAGGGGTTTCGGACTGTGATGGCAAAGAACATCTAGTAAAGTGGGAGTCAAGATGCCACATCTCAAGTGAAGACTATGAGTGGCACAGCCCCGAATCGCATAGCGGCCAATATCAAGGTGTCATGCCTTAGGCCCATACCTAGACAACTGGATGAGATCGAAAATACCTTGTTTTTTCCAGACGCCGCCCTTTTAGCCTCTACCTTGTCGAGCCAATCTATGTAAATATGTTGGTCGAGCCTAGGAGCGAGACCTAAAAGACCTGGAAGGACTATTCGAAATTCTAAATGAAAAGGGGTCTTAGTGAAAATTCTGGGTTGAAGACAGGCATGACTGGGGAAAATTTCAGAAACCTCAGTATTTTCTAATAAGATATCAGGTAGAGGGCCTAGATATGCATGAGTATAAACCCTAGTAGAGGGAATCAATACTTGGGTTTGCCATTGAACCGCTTTCGACTATCGTGAATGTCGCTCATCAACAAAGCCATCAAGGTTTTAGGTCCATTGGTTTCGCTGCTTTTAGTGGAACATTCAAAGAAGCAGAGAGGAGGAAGCCATGAGAGATAAAAAGCAAATGCGAGACGAAATTCGAGCGTAGATTGAAGAAAAGGAATGAAAGTTTGAAACTTTAGTGATTTTGGGATTTTTGCAAAACGCAGAGAATGAAGAATGCGCAGAGACTTCACAAAAGTTCAAACCGAGTAAAGAGGAATATGAAGGGTTGTAGCCGCTTATATATGTTGGAAGCTACGCTTATTGGCATCGTTCGCCATAACTCGCACGTTCGCGACGTTTGAGAGACGTGATGGCCCACCAACTATGCAACGCGTGTGCCAATAAGACGGTTCGCTTTACCTGCAAGTAATGATAGTTGTCTTTTCGACCACTTTGTTGAAATGCAAAAGGCGGTAGAAATGACCATTGCACAAGATTCAAAAATACCTTTTCTTCCCTCCATTCCTTATTCCGTCGAAAAAGCATTTTTGGGGGCAATCTGTTACCTCAAAATTCGACAAGGGCATTAAATTAAGCTTTAAATGGTATTGACTGCACATTTAATAAGTATTCTGTGGGCCACAGGTCAATGTTCAAGTCAATGTACCATAAATTCGACAGTGAAGTTGTACAAGTGCTGACAATGCAAGCAAACTTCGACAGACTTGGGTCTTCAAGCTACGAAACAATGACAGAAACCTTCGACAGGAGAGGGCCCAATTGTTCGACAAAATCGGGTCCAATACTTACAAAATCCTTCGACAAACAAGTCTGGTCGGCGCAAGGAGCAAAGAAGTAGTGGGCGGTTATTTTCCTAGTTTTTAGGAAGTAGTTATCGTGCTTGCCCACGATTGTATCTGAGAGTATAAATACTCCCTTGTAATAGGAAAACGGGGTCACCACATTTTACAAAAACACTGAGAAACTCAACTTCCAAGCCAAAGCGAAACAAGAGTGAATCAGATTATATTGTACGTGTTGGTGTACCACCTTCTTCTTTCTATCATTTTAATGCAATTTTTACTTGTTTTTACGTTTGTTGCTTTCTCACTTTCATTCTGCTTTCAAACTATCTCTTCCTACTATTTTTTGTTCTTACGCACGCTAAAAGACACAAAACACAAAGGCAATTGTCAAAGAGATTTTCTAGTTTGATCTCACAGTCTTAATATTGAAAACTAGTGATTGTTTGCTAAAAACACCAGCAAACAGTATTGTGATGCTTCCAAGATGGGTTTGGGAGGTGTATTGATGCAGGATGGGAAGGTAGTTGCTTATGCGTCCAGGCAGTTGAGGATACATGAGAGGAACTATCCTACTCACGATTTGGAACTAGCTGCTATTGTGTTTGCGCTAAAGATTTGGAGGCACTATCTCTATGGTACCAGATTTGAGGTGTTCAGTGATCACAAGAGTTTGAGGTACTTGTTTGACCAGAAGGAGCTGAATATGAGACAGAGGCGTTGGTTAGAGTTGCTGAAAGATTACGATTTCGGCTTGAACTATCATCCCGGCAAAGCTAATGTCGTGGCTGATGCTTTAAGTCGGAAAACTTTACATATGTCAGCAATGATGGTGAAGGAATTGGAGTTGATTGAGCAATTCCGTGATTTGAGTCTGGTTTGTGAGGTGACACCGCAGAGTGTCAGGCTGGGTATGCTGAGGATTGATAATGACTTCTTGATTAATATCAGAGACGCCCAGAAACTGGATGTGAAACTGGTGGATTTGTTGGTTGCGGGTGATCAGGCAGTGGATGGGGATTTCAGGTTGGATTCCCAGGGAGTATTGAGATTCAGGGACAGGATATGTGTTCCTGATGATGCCGATATGAAGAGAATGATACTTGAGGAGAGCCATAGGAGCAAGTTAAGTATTCATCCAGGTGCCACGAAAATGTACCATGATTTGAAGAAACTGTTTTGGTGGCCTGGTATGAAGAAGGATGTAGCACAATTTGTATACGCATGTTTGACTTGCCAGAAGTCAAAGATTGAGCACCAGAAGCCGGCAGGGTTGATGCAACCGTTGGAGATTCCGGAATGGAAGTGGGACAGCATTTCCATGGACTTTGTGACAGGGTTGCCAAACACTGTGAGAGGGTTTGACTCTATTTGGGTGATTGTGGATAGGTTGACCAAGTCTGCTCACTTTATTCCTATCAACATCACCTATCCTGTGCCAAAGTTGGCTAGAATATACATTCAGGTGATTGTGAAGCTTCATGGGGTTCCGAAGAGTATTGTGTCGGATAGAGACCCGCGGTTTACATCAGAGTTTTGGGGAAGCTTACAGGAGGCTTTGGGGTCCAAGCTGAGGTTGAGTTCAGCTTATCATCCTCAGACTGATGGTCAGACAGAGAGAACCATCCAGTCTTTGGAGGATCTTCTGAGAGCTTGTGTGCTGGAGCAGGGAGGTGCGTGGGATACACACCTTCCACTGATTGAGTTCACTTATAATAACAGCTACCATTCGAGTATAGGGATGGCTCCTTTTGAGGCAATCAGATGGGCGGAGGTGTAGGACTCAGTTGTGTTGGCATGAGTCCTGGTGAGAGTGTCGTTCTTGGACCGGAATTGGTTAGGAGACTACAGAGAAGGTTAAGATGATCGGGAGAAAATGAAAGAGTCCTGCAGCCTCAGAGAAAAGTTATCATGATAGGAGGAGAAAGGACTTGGAATTTCAGGCTGGTGAGCATGTATTCCTGAGAGTTACGCCTATGACAGGTGTTGGGCGTGCACTGAAAGCGAAGAAGTTGACTCCTAGATTTATTGGACCGTACCAAATCACCGAGAGGGTAGGAAAAGTTGCTTATAGGGTGGCTCTGCCACCTAATCTTTCGAACTTGCACGATGTATTCCACGTGTCACGCCTTCTAAGTATATTCCGCACTGCTCATGTGATTCACATGGATGATGTAGAGGTACGTGAGAATCTCACGGTGGAGACTATGCCAGTGAGGATTGATGATAGAGAGGTGAAGGTGTTGAGAGGAAAAGACATTGCATTGGTCAAGGTGGTGTGGTTGGGAGCTGCTGGTGAGAGCATGACTTGGGAGCTAGAGAGCAGGATGAGGGAGTCCTATCCAGAACTATTTGACTCAGGTATGAATTTCGAGGACGAAATTTCCTAAGTGGGGGAGAGTTGTAACACCTAAATAATTTAATTAAGTAATTGATTAAATTATTTAAAGTGTTGCACTAAATTTAATTATATTGAGTTATAATGTGGTGGTTATTTTATTGTGTTAGGGAGTGGTGGAAGCGATGGAAGGGGGGTGTAAAAAGGGCCCAAACCTTTTGAGCCCAAAATATAAATAGACTAGGCTTAGTTGCATAGGAAGAAAAAGAAAAGAAAAACAACGAAGAGAAAAGGAATAGGGTTTGCTACTGGGGAGAGGAAGGAAGGAAGAAGAGAGAAACTTCTCAAGGTTGCTCAAGGTAAGGGTTTTGGTCCTTTCTTTCTCAATTTTTTTCCTTTTCCTATTGTGGTGATTTTCAATCACTCATTGCTTGTTGTTGTTGGTTCGCAAGTTGCTCAAGAAGGGACATCCATCGTTAATTGTGAAGGAGAGGAAGGGAAAGCTTGCTATTTGGGTGATTTTGGTGTTATTGGAGTCCTACGATTTAATTTAAGGTAAGGGTGAGCGTTTCATCTAACATAATTAGGTATATGATGGGTTTTGTTGGGTTTTGATGTTGTATGATGTGTTGTTGATGTTATCACGTGATGAAATTTATGGGATGATGAATTGAGTTTCGAATTGGGTGAGTTGATGGGGTTAAAAATCGATTTCCATGGTTAGGGTGATGAAAGGGTTGCTGTTTGCTTTGTTTAATTATGTGTGGTTGCTGTTTTTAATTGGACATAGTGCTGTTTTTTTTGAAAATATAAGGTGCTGTCTTTGGGGGTTAAATTGTTGCTGTTTGCTTTGTTTAATTATGTGTGGTTGCTGTTTTTAATTGGACATAGTGCTGTTTTTTTGAAAATATAAGGTGCTGTCTTTGGGGGTTAAATTGTTGCTGTTTGCTTTGTTAAATTATGTGTTGTTGCTATTTTTAATTGAATATAGTTGCTGTTTTCAAGGATATAAGGTGTTGTTTTTGGTTGTTAAATTGTTGCTGTTTTGTTAACAAATAATTGATGTTTTCATGAAAATATAGTGCAGCTTTTTTTAATATAAGTTCTTTGTTTTGTCACAAAAAATTGATGCTTTTTTTGTGAAAATATAGTGCGCTTTTTTAAACATAAGTTGCTTTGTTTTTGTCACAAAAAAAATTGATGTTTGTTTTGTGAAAATATAGTGCGCTTTTTTAAACATAAGTTCTTTGTGTTTGTCACAAAAAAAATTGATGTTTGTTTTATGAAATGATAGTGCGCTTTTCTTTAAATATAAGTTCTTGATTTTGTCACTAAATTGATGTTTGCTTTATGAACATATAGTGCGGTTTTCAAAAATATAAGGTTGCGGTTTTACAAAATAATGAGGTGCAGTCTTGTATTAGTACTGCTGTTTTTGGCTACCGTTACGCGCCTCAAAAAGTCACTGTTTTCTCAAATTTTGTTGCTGGACGAGGATCGAATTTTCTGAGTTTATTTTATGATTGAATTGCTGTAAGAGGTTATACTATTAGTGTACTCCTTGACTATGGCTAGACTGTGGTTTACCACTAAGGCCAGAATTTCCTTCACTGGTGTATTTACAAGGGCATCACTGAGAGCCTTGCAAATGTGGCCAATGCCTCTTGCGAGTAGTACCAGTTACCGAGTAATCCCATAGTCAATCCGGTTTACTATTTTATAACCCACAAAACTAAAAGATAAGTGATCGATGATGATGTGTTATTTAATGATTGTGATGTGAATGATTTAATGCACTCTACGAGTGTTTTATGATGATGTGTTATTTAATGATTGTGATGTGAATGACGAATACACTCTACGAGTGTTTTATGATGACATACCTTGAGTGGTTATTTATTTTATGATGATGATGATGATGAGTACCCCGAGTGAGTGTTGGTTGAATTGCACATGTGTTATAGGATCTCATGGCATGTGCATACTATGACTTATATTGATGATGTTATGCCTTGAGTGGTTCTCTTCTATAATGGAGATATGCCTTGAGTGGTTTTTAAAGATGATATGGTACCATCATGCATATGCCCGCGTGTGGGTTGCATTCTCATACATAACATAACTGTGAGTGGTGCTGTTGTGATTTGAGCTGGTGTTGTGTAATTATGATGTGGCGATGATACCTTGTGATTGTTCCTTCTCATTACTCTATTGTGTATCTGATTATGTTCCTTTGAAATTCTCACCCTTCTCGCTTGGAATGTTGCTCTATCAGGCAACGCTCAGCAGTACCCGCGAGTGAAGGACTTGTCTTTGCCTTTATTCTTTTAGTTTTTGGGATGTATTGTTGTGTCTCTCTCTGATACTGTAACACCTAGGGGCGTGGAGTTGGATAATTTATTTAGTAGTTGTATGCTGATTTTCATTTGTTACATTGAGACGTGTTTGAGAGTATCTGGTGAGTCGGTGTTTAGGCCGCTGCGATTGTGTTTATGAGGATGGAATTTTCCATAATTGATGTTTGATTGCACCAATTTGAGAAGTGCATATTTGATGAGTTTTTCTGAAGCTGTAACATTTCTTTTCTATCAATTAAACAAATTTTATTTTATTTTTAAAAGAACTACTCTGATAAATGACACGTAATTTGAGGGTAGAAAATGGGTGTTACATAAAGTGGCAAAATGTGTTCGTCGAAAAGATGTTCTCACAAAGCCCACATGGGTAGATGATGTTAAAAGAAAAATGTCACATAGAGGGGGAAAGATGAAGAATTCAAAACCCCTCAAGGTCTGGAAAGTTAAAGGGGCAAGCATCCCTCGGTTGGATCCAGGATAATCACCATACCCACAGGTTTACCTTTGTTTTGCATTGATGGAATAAGAAGGAAAGCTGCAAATACTAGTCAATGTGAGCTTTCTTTACCCTTCTCATGTGTTTTCATTTTTATACATTGAGGACAATGTCTAGTCCAAGCATGGGGGGTGACTTTAGTATTTTCTTCTTCTTTATTTGGTAGTTGAGTCATCTTCTCCTCCTATGTGATAGATCCTTGTGAAACTTTGAAGTATTATTTTATGGCATTTATGTGATAATTTTTTCGATTTTTAGCAATTTGAATGTTCTGGCTGGTGTTCAACTGTTAGATATGCTTGTTGATACTTACTGTTGGGTTCACACACACACTGCTAAGACAGGTTTTTGGTACTAGGATGTCTAAGAAAGATTGGAAAAAAAAGCCACTTAGTTCCCTTGGTGACACTTACTGCATTTTGGTTATTGGAGAAATGTATGGGTGTAGCTGCTTAAAAAGAGCAAGAAAATGGAAAGATGTTGAAAAAGAAAAAAAATGAAAAAAGAAAAAGAAAAGAATCTAAACAATTTAGCCCAACATCCCTTTGAGGTCATAGGTTACTAGGGAAATACTTTGAGTACCCTTTTGAGGCTTCATAAGTTACTAGGGAAATACTTTGAGTACCCTTTTGAGACCGATTAGCTACTGGGAAAAAGAGGAACTCCTTTGAGACCAAGTGTGGGAATTGCATTGTTTGCATATAAGTGGATGACCCAAGCAAAAGATGATAGAGAATTTGGCTGTTGATATCTACCTTGTTGTTCTAGTACCACAAAACTGATCTTCTCTGCACATAAAGCTCAATAGAAAAGTGTCTTAAGCTGAGAAGAGGAATGTTGTTCGATACCGCCAAATCATTTCTAGTTCATGTGCTAAGCCGATAATTTTTATTCAAAGATTTGCCAAATAAATTGTAATGTTTTGCTTGAAGACAAGCAAGGATTTAAGCATGTGGGAGTTTGATAAGTCATAATTTAGAGTGTTTTTAGCCTTTGAATTAAATAAAATTTGTGGAATTTTAGTTCTATTTTGGAGCTATTTTACTACAAAATGTTAGTTTTGTGTTTTCAGGACTAAAAGTGGAGAAAAAGAGAAATTTTGGATGAAAGAATAGCAAGGATCAAAAGAGCATGAAAGGAGGAACAAGAAAAAAAAGAAAATAAAAAAGTCAGAAACCAAGCACGACCCGTGCGCAAGATAGCACGACCAGTGCTCCTTCAAAAATTAGGAAAATAACATTTGCGAACACAGAGAACGACCCGTGCGCCTGTTGAGCACGACCCGTGCGACCTTCCCGCTACTCAGAATTCAGTTACAAAGCTGATCCCTTCTTCTTCTTAGTGGGTTTTTATGGCCATGATTGTGAATTAATGCGATTGTCTACTGATCCTAGGCTATATAAATGCTCTCTCTTCACTTGTAATATGAACCTTGTCACTTGCAAAATTACTCTAAAGTTTAAACTAGGATCCCGCACACCGCTCCCCCCACCGAGCCGAGCCTGGGATCTGATACCACTTGTTGGAAGTCTGGGGGAGCGCTGGGAGCAACACCGAGCTAATGACCTGGACCCCAAAGAGACCTAGACACCACATCTCCACCCAAAACCTTAAGGCATTAGATGTATAGGTCCCCTCTATTTTCTATCCTTCATTTAGCTCATTCCTAGCCGATGTGGGACTAACCACTCACACTTGAATTCTCAACAATATATATGCGGGTGCAGGCCAAGAGCGGGATGTGTAGTGCCTGCACCCGAGCCCACACCTATTTGTGGCGGTAATTATCCAAGCGTCTTGGGCAATTTTGTTGTGTGCCTAAGGGGTATTGACTGAATTGTGTGACACCCTCTACCCCATCATGACATTAAATAAAAATGAAAATGACTAGAAACTAAGTTTTGTCCAAAATAAAACTTTAAAATTTAACAAGATAAAGTTATCACGTTCACAAACTTGCGGAAGAAATTCAAAATAAATAAATGTACTAACATCTAATTAAACAAATATTCCAAATTCCCGATGTCACAACAATTTAGGGCTGACCCATACAAAAGTACATCAGAAAACAAACTTTCATAACATAAACTAGCTAATCCTATAACTCTGAGAGCACAATCACTCCTCGGCTCCATCAACATCAACATGTGCAAGCACATCCTCTATACATACACAATGGTGTATGCATAGCCACAACAAAGGGGTTAGTCATCATATACTCAAGTAGCATTCATCGTAAGAGAGATATCAAGCAATGCACTTTATACAACAATTTTGACAGAATAGCAAGACATCACATACAACATTTATGAGACATATAATATTACAAAAACTAACAACAAGAACAATAACAACAACAATAACAACATCAAAAATTAACAATAGCAGCAACAACCACATCAAGGCTGGGATGCCGTGCCCGAATGAGATACCTTGCCTGATACAGCCTACTAACAATGACAGCGACAACAGTAGGACCGAGTTACCATGCTCGAACGGAATACATTGCCCGATATTGCCCTACTAACTGTTGTTGCGCTTGTGTAATAGTGTGGTTTTTTGCAATTATAGTGCAAGTATACACATCGTACAAGTAATAAAGTGGATAAGAGTAAGAGATCGTTCCCACGAGGATTGATATGCTTTCAAAGTTCAAGTTTCAAAACACAAGAGAAGTAAGTAACAAATCGGCAATAAGAGTTGGTTTTTAAGCTAAAGATGTAAATATAACAAGTAAACAAAAGTTGGTTGTGAATATGGATGAGAGATGAGTGAAGTTGTTGCATGCAAGTAAATCCTTCCTAGCTAGACGTTATAACGTTTACACGTTATGACGTTCAAATGTTATTGCAGTATAGACGTGGCCACGTTTGAACGCTGTTGCAAAAGAGCTATGCTTTTCAAAGACAAAACGCCGTCGAGTTTCAAGTATAAGAGGTCCTATGTCTAGGTTCTAAATAGGCCCACTCCTGTATTTTAAGCACCCACAGCAATGTTCTATGAACTATTATCCATTCTATGTCTAGACTTAGATAAAGATGCCTAAATGTCTTTAGTGCATTGTTCATTCATATAAATCTTTGATTTCTTTTCATAGACCATGTCCGTACTCTATGAATCTACCCATTTTAAGAGGCCAACCTCAAAACAAGTTTGGAAATATTTTTACACAAAGATTTAAAACAGACAACGACAATACTTCATAACATTAACTAGAAATTCATTATAAGCAAAACAACAACTCAACTACAAAGTGCTTAGCTCATGCTGAGCATCTTTACAGAATGAAAAGGATTTAACATCCAAATACCATACATAACAGAAAAGAACCTAAGTGCAAAAGATACACCTAAGTAACTTTTTAGCATGTACGCTGTATAGACGTTACAACGTCTGAGCTTTACAACAATGCAGAAAATAAAACTATGTTCAGATAAGCAAAATATAGAAGTCTGTTTCCAGATCTTCTTTACAAAACTACTTCTGAATTTAATGGAGGGATGATGAGGAGATGAAGATGAAGTGATTCAAAAGATATGTAGAAAAGATGATGCCTTGAGAGAGAGCTGAGCCTTCCTTAAATAGCCACCTTGCTTACGCGTGCTGATGTCACTTGCCCACCTACCATATCTGTTTCTTCCTGACACTGTTCAGAGCTACAGTGTTTCTGTGCGTCAGCTCATGGGGAATAGAAGAACTTCTGACTTTTATATCTTTGACTATCATTGCTTAGCGCGCCAAAATTAAGATCTTTCACCCTTTCTCTGCTGCACTTCAGTAGACGTGGTGAGGGACGTGGTAACGTTCAGCACTAATTTTCCTGCACAAGCACAAAAAGCATCAAAACGCTCTCAAGGGCACCACTTGGTGCCTAAATGCACAGATTTATCACTTTATCCACTTATTTGCTAAAAACTCAGAAATTACATAAAACTAATTTAATAAACCTTGTATTGCTAGAGAACTTGCATGACTTATTCTTTGAATGAGTATAAATAACTCATATAAATATGAGTTATCACACCCCCAAACTTAAATCATTGCTTGTCCTCAAGCAATCAAGACACAACTAACAGATATGAAATCAACTACACTAGCAGGTTATGCTCTACTCAATCAACAGATCAAAAATTCATTCTCAAGGGGCAAATTCTTCACACACTCACACACCACTTGCATGATTAAATTCCAGATTTATTAAAGCTCAAAGTGAGTGTGTGATCTTTGCATTTAATTCTTCCTCTAGCTAGTTCAGAACTACTTTAGCCTATGAAAGAGTGGCTTCCCAAATGGTGACAGTAAAACATCTTTCAAAACCAAGAATAGGCTAACATTTTCACATAAGAAATAAAACCAAGAATAGGCTAACATTTTCACATAAGAAATGGGGGTTCATTTAAAGCATGACAAAGGGTCTTAATTGAGTGCTAGGACTAGGTTAGTGCAACTAATTTATTGACTCACACACGCAAAAAGACTGTAACCCCCTCATTACTGAGCAACTCTCTTTTATTTGCTCCATTTCGGAGTGTTTTTTTTTTTTTTTTTTTTTTTTTTAGATTGGAGTGCTCAGCATTTGTTTCAGGGTATTACAGGGAACACAGCATACATGTGGATTTTCCACTTATTTGTATCAATCACACTCTTTTTGGTACTTTTGGGAATAGACGTTACCACGTTTATGGGTGAGACGTTGCAACGTCCGAACACACAACACGACACACACGGCATACGTTATAACGTTACGGGTAGACGTTACAACGTTGCACTCACGCTACACCTGCACTTAACCATCCTACAGTCTTTGCACCCAGCCTTAGTACGACTTGACTCACCCCCAAACTTAGCTTCTACTGCTATTCTAGGTTTTTAATCAAGTTTTATTCTCACCAAAGTTCACCAAAACTAGCTTCAACACAAAATATTCCCTAGCTAACTAGATTCTTTCTTAAAAACAGAGTTTGTGTAGGAGCAACAATCAATTCTTTTCATCTAATCATGCATAGGCTACTCACACACATATTTTCACTATCTTTAGCCCAAAGAGAATTATTTTCATGCTTTGACAGAGTAAGAACAGAAATTGCTTTTGCATTTGATTTCATGTACAACACAGACAGAAACTTAAAACATTGAGATTCCCCCCCCCCCCACATTCCGAACATGAAATAAACTACTAAAACTTCAACTAAAATTAAAACTAAGAAAAAGAAACTACAACTACTATTGATTTGAATGGGGGACTTACTTGTTTGCTGCACCAGATCTAAGCCTTCCGCTTTGTCTGGTGGACACTCCTGCCTGACCTTCTCCTTTCTTCTTTTCCTTCTTCTCTTTCTTCACCTTTACTCCTCCTTGCTCGGTGGTGGTTGTTGTTGTTGCTTCATCAGATTCCTTCTCTTTTGAGCTTGCACCCACACTTGTAGCAGCAGCACTTGAGGCTTCAGCAATCCTCTTTTTAGCCTCCTCCCACATCTTCATTGCCAAATCAGCAGGGTTGACATGCATTGGTTCGTTGGGGATCACCTGGGCTTTTTCCACCTCTGGCTCTTTAGACGTTGCCACGTCTGATGATGATCCTCCAATACCAGCAATCGTACCCTGAGCTTGCTTCAACAGGTGCTCTGCTAGCTTCTGAGTGGCTTCCTCCATTGCTTGTTGCTTTACCTTTTCTAACGCAGCTTCACGCTCATTGGTGATTTGCATTTCTCGCAAGTTTGGTCATGCGTTCCTCTTTTCAAAGCAGACGTTGTAACGCCTCAGTGGCGCTTCTTCAAAGAATAGTAGGAAAAGCTTGCGAAACACTAGTAGCAACAAATGCTTTGCTAGTAGCGAGCGAGCGTGTTTCCTGCGAAAGACTTGACCTTTTCTCTCACAGCAGCGACTTTTGCCTTATTGTTTGTTGGGGTTGCAACTTCCTCTTTATCTGCACTCCCTTGAGCTTGTTTTGACTCAAAGAATTCTAGCTCTTGTCTTTTCTTCCTTCCAAAGGGATTGTATGTGAGTGCACTTTTCACTCGTGTTTTCTTGGGTGGTGAAATGGGTTGGGCATCCGGTTACTCCTGTGTTTGTTGGCTCGCACGCGCCACGTCCGGGTTCTTGCACTTTCTCGGGGTGATGGTTGCTTTTCGTGCTCGAGGTTGGGGTGGGGTTGGTTGTGGTGTTGATTGATCTTGAGCTTTGGATTGTGGGGTTTTGGGTGTGTTTTGGTCATGGGTGGAGGTTTCTTTTGGTGAAGGTGGTGGTTGTGTGGCTTGTGGGGATGGTTGTTTGGATTTTGTTTGGGCTTTCTCTTTGTTTGCTGGGGATTCACTTTCAGTCCTCTCACTTGAACTCCCTTTCTCTTCAGGGCTCTCCTCCTCCTCCTCCTCACTGATTACTTCCATGCTTACTTTTCTTGATTCATCTGCATCAACATCAGAAATATCATCCAAATCATCAGAATTAAAATCCTCTTCACTACTTGCCTTCTTTTGTTTCTTTGCTGGGCTTTGCCTTTTTGGTGGGCTTCTTGCTCTCTTGGCCTTTTCTTTCTTCACGGCTCTTCTTTGGATTGTAGACAGGGGAACATCTTCATCATTTTCTTCCTGCATCCAGTCTGGCAATACAGGCTCTTCAATTGCTTTCTTTCCTTTAGACACTTGGGCAAATACCTTCTTTTGCCACTCAAATTGTTCCTTGACAAACTTGGCGGGGAGTTCGCTTTCCTCCGGACGTTGCAACGTCTGTATCAACAGAACTTGCAGCTCCTGCAGATTTCACCCTAGGCTTAAATTTTGTTGAAAAGGGGCCTTGAGGCTGCTCCCTTAGCTCTGAGGCTTCAATCTCTACTCCTGCCTCCATGCACAGATCAGTTATCATACAAGGGAAATACAAATAGCCATCCTTTCTGTTCTTCCATTTGTTGAGCTCACGGTTTATCAACTTTCCAACCTCCACTTTGTCTCTTGACATGATTGCATCAATCACAATCAGTCTCTCTTTGTCTACCCAAGATGTGTGAGAGGTGGGGATTAAGCAATGCCTTATGAAATGAAACCAAGTGTTGGCTTCATCACATAGGTATCTCTTCATGATCTTGAATTCGCTTCCGTGTTCACCACTTCTTTCCCAGACAGCACCTTCGACACATATCCTATCCTTGATAGCATCCATTTCAGCCAATCCATAGTTCTTTTGCTTGGTCTCCACAGCTTTCCCATAGTACCCTAGCCCAAAATAATCATTGATGACTCTCACACCAAACTTTACTTCCTCACCTCGCACCTTTGACACAATGGACGGCTCTCCTTCAGGTCTCTCAACGATTCCCTTGTAGAAGTCGTGAAACAAAGTAGCAATATATTCCTTTCTCGCGTACAACGAATTTACGCCACCAACGTCGCGACGGTTGCGAAGAAAGTCGATTGGGGCTTTCTTGACCAAACCCCTTTCGTGAAGTAGGGCTTTCTTTTGGATGGGTTGGGTGTTTCGGGGATGGGGTGAGGATGAACTCAGTCGACATGTTTGCCTTTCCCGAGGATTTGGTGGCGGATTGCTTCACTTTTGTCATGGTGATTGCGCGAGAAAATTGTTTGGAAGGAAATGGGGATTTCGGAAATTTTAGGTTTTCGGAGAAAGAGAGGGAGATGTTGGTTAGAAAGAGGTTGCAGGTGGTGGAATGGTGGTGAATGGTTAGATTTTTATGGGGAAGTGGTTATGGGGAGTTGAGAAATGGAAGAGTGGAGTAATGGAGAAAAGTAACCGTTGATTAGACGGGTTAAGTAAGGGGGATGACGTCGTAGTCAGTTACCACGTTAAGTGGTTCGCAGGAAATCATTTCTGACACGTCATTACTTACGCTTTTGACTTAATTTAAATCGCCTCGATCGCCCGGGCGTGCCCACGTCTAATACATTCTGAGACGTTACGACGCCTACCACCTTTACTTTCTCCTCTTTTCAACACTTATTCCCGCAAAACAAAAATTAAAACAACACAAAAATTTAAAAATCATTGGGTTGCCTCCCAAAGCGCTTGCTTTAAGAGTCTTCAGCCAGACTTTTGTCTCTTTCATTCAAGAATTGTTGAAGGACATTTGGATCTTGTCCCTTTCCACATGCTCTCCATGATATTGTTTCACACGTTGGCCATTAACTTTGAACATGGTGTTTGTATTTTCATCAAATAAATCCACTGGCACCATGAGGATAGATCTTCATTAATTTGAATGGACTGACCACCTTGACTTCAACTTTCCTGGGAACAGTTTCAGCCTTGAATTAAATAGCAACACCTGCTGTCCTTCTACTAGTTCTCTCCTTTGGATTCTTTGATCATGCCACTTCTTGGTCTTTTCCTTGTACATTGCTGAGTTTTCATAGGCATGATGTCTGAACTCTTCTAGCTCATTTAATTGTGACAACCTTGCCTCACCAGCTTTTGCATGATCCAAATTTAATTGTTTCAATGCCCAATAAGCCTTATGTTGGAGCTCAATTGGCAGGTGACAAGCCTTACCATAAACTAGCTTATAAGGAGACATGCCCAATGGTGTTTTGTATGCTGTCCTGTAAGCCCAAAGTGCATCATCCAAGTGTAATGACCACTCCTTTCTGTTGGGACCAACCATCTTCTCAAGTATTCTTTTGATCTCCCTGTTGGATATTTCTGCTGCCCTTTGGTTTGGGGGTGATAAGTCAGAGCAATTCGTGTTTCACTCCATACTTAGCCAAGAGGTTCTCAATTAACTTATTGCGAAATGAGCCTTCATCACCGATTATGGCTCTTGGAGTTCCAAATCTTGTGAATATATTCTTTTTCAGGAACTTGCTAACTGATTTGGCTTCATTGTTTGGTAATGCCACCGCTTCAACCCACTTTGACACGTAATCCACAGCTACTACGGAATGTATAGATTTCCATGAGACATAGGAAATGGTCCCATGAAATCCATTCCCCAAACATCAAACAACTCTACTTCCGCAATGTTTGTGAGTGGCATCTCCCGCTTGCTTGATATATTCCCTGTTCTTTGGCACTTATCACATCTTCTTACCAACTCATGCGCATCTTTGAATAAGGTTGGCCAATAGTAGCTCGATTGTAGGACCTTTGCAAATGTTCTTGTACCTCCAAAGTGTCCACCATACGGTCTTTGAGTGACATTGTTGCGGCACATGGAGTTGTTCTTCTTCACTAGACACCTTCTTAGTAACCGATCCGGGCACAATTTGTACAAGTATGGTTCATCCTGAAATATTGCTTTGTAGTGTGGAAGAACCTCTTCTTTTGTTGGTGGTTGAATCCTACAGGCACAATCTTGCTAACAAGGAAGTTAACTATGTCGAGATACCATGGTGCGATGAGTATCGAGGGCGTTATGACGTTTGACGAAAATGTCATAGACGCGTGGTAACGCCTTCAACTCATCGAGGCTACCGATAATAGTCTCTCATCGTGAATTTTTCTTTTATCTCTTCTTCACACTGCACTGCATCAACATTCTCAAGCCTAGAAAGATGATCGAGAACTTGGTTCTCCACCCCTTTTTGTCACGAATTTCCAAGTCAAATTCTTGGAGGAGGAGAACCCATCTAATAAGCCTTGGCTTTGCATCTTTTTTGGAAATTAAGTACTTAATGGCTGAATGATCAGTAAAAACAATAACTTTCGCACCCACTAAGTAAGATCTAAACTTATCAAATGCAAACACAACAGCCAAAAGCTCTTTTTCAGTCACAGTATAATTTAATTGGGCATCATCTAAGGTTTTACTGGCATAATAAATAGAATGAAAGATTTTTCCATACCTTTGCCCCAAGATCATACTCCTACAAAGATAATCACTTGCATCACACATCAACTCAAATGGTTTGGACCAATCTGGAGTGACTATTACAGAAGCAGTCACCAAGACAGTCTTCAATTTGTTGAAAGCTTCATGACATTGTTCATCAAAGTTGAAGACGTTGTCACGTTGCAACAACAGACACAGGGGTTTTGAAATCTTTGAGAAATCCTTGATAAATCTTCTGTAAAACCCTGCATGTCCTAAGAAACTTCTGACTCCTTTGATAGTTGTTGGTGGAGGCAGCTTGTCAATAACATCAATCTTTGCTTTGTCTACCTCTAATCCCTTCTTTGATATTCTGTGTCCCAACACTATTCCTTCTTGTACCATGAAATGGCATTTTTCCCAATTGAGCACTAGATTGGTTTCTTTGCACCTTATCAGAACTCCTTCCAAATTATCCAGGCATGTCTTGTACGAATCTCCATAGACTGAGAAATCGTCCATAAAAACCTCCATGGAATTCTCAATAAAATCAGAAAATAAGGCCATCATGCACCTTTGAAATGTTGCAGGAGCATTACACAGCCCAAATGGCATTCTTCTGAAAGCAAAGGTGCCATAGGGACAAGTGAATGTTGTCTTTTCTTGATCTTCAAAAAGGCGGCTATCCGGTTGTAGCTTTGAATAACCATCAAGGAAACAAGAGAAATCCTTGCTCGCGAGCCTGCTCTAGCATTTGATCAATGAATGGAAGAGGGAAATGATCCTTCTTAGTTGCTTTGTTTAACTTTCTGTAATCCATGCATATTCTCCAACCTGTTACTGTCCTTGTTGGAATTAGCTCATTTTTCTCATTTGTTACCACAGTAACTCCTCCTTTCTTGGGCACACACTATACTGGACTCACCCAGGAGCTATCACTAATAGGGTAAATGATTCCTGCATCCAACCACTTGATGATTTCTTTCTTGACCACCTCCTTCATTATGGGGTTCAGTCTCCTCTGTCCTTCAATACTATTCTTGGCATTTTCCTCCAAGACAATTCTATGCATCTGATTGTGGGACTGATACCTTTGATGTCCGCCATTTGCCAACCAATTGCCTTTTATGTCTCTTCAGTAGTAATGAGATCATTTTCCCGCTCTTGGGTGAGCTTGGAAGAAATGATCACGGGCGAGGAATCATTTTCCCTAAAAGACATACTTTAAATGATCAGGTAACACCTTTAATTCCAAAGTAGGTGGCTCTTTAATGGAAGGCACATTCTTCTTTAGATTTGACTCCTCTTGCCCCAAAGATTCATACCTCTTTGCAATGACTTTGGTGCGGGAGGCTCGAGACGTGGCCACGCCTCGCAATGCACGCTTCTGACGCCTAGAGGAACAACTTCTTCTACGCCAATAATTCTTGTATTTCATTGTTGCCCAGAATTTTCTCCAAATGATCATTATCCTTGTTGAACTGTTTTTGAACCATATGATCAATGGCAACCACATAAGAACATTCCTCTGTGTTTGGATCTGGATATTTGAGTGCATTGAGGACGTTGAACTTGACCTCTTGGTCATTGACTCTCATGATTAATTCTCCTTTCTGCACATCAATGATTGTCCTTCCAAAGCTAAGAATGGTCTCCCGCAATGATGGGAACTTCTTTATCCGCATCAAAATCTAAAATAACAAAATCCACTGGAAACACAAACTTATCAACCTTAATCAAAACATCTTCTAATATACCCTCAGGATAAACTCTACTTTTATCAGCTAAAGTTAAGCTTAAAGAGGTAGGCCTGGCAGTTCCTATACCAAGTTTGTCATAAATGGACTTGGGCATCAAGTTGATACTTGCTCCCAAGTCACATAAAGCTTTTCCAATGTAAAAATCTCCAATGGAGCATGGTATAGTGAAACTGCCAGGATCCTTGAGTTTTCTACGAAGCTTATTCTGCATAATTAAACTACATTCTTCAGTTAAAGCAACGCTTTCAAACTCCCTAGCCTTCTTCTTTTGGTGATGATGTCCTTCAGAACTTGGCATAATTTGGCATCTGTTTGTAATGCTTCAACCAAAGGAAGGTTGATGTGTAATCGCTTTTAACATCTCCATGAACTTGCGAATCGCTTATCTTCATGAGCCTTCTTCAATCTTTGAGGGTATGGTGGAGGAGGATACTCGTGTACAAGCCTAGGCACGATCTTGATTCCTGGTTCAAAATTAGACGTCGTAACGCCCGGCTTAGACGCCACAATGTCCGGAGTATCCTTCACACCACTTGTGCTTGCTTCTTTCCCTTTCTTTTTCTCTTTCTCTCGTACTTCTTTTTGCTTCTCCCCGTAATTCTTCCTCCACAAGCATAGTTGGTTCGGGATATTCAGTACCACTTCTTAAAGAAATTGCATTTACTCGTCCATTTACCCCATTATTACCATTAGGGGTTGATGATGATGGTGTTTCACATTGTAGAAGGAAGAGATCCATTCTCCTCGAGTGAGAGAGAGCCGGGCTATCTGTCCAATCTGATTTTCCGAGTTTTGATTGAAGACTCATGAGTTTGAAGGGTTGTCTTGCAATCACTTATGAAGTTTTTCATCATGGCTTCCAAGTCGCTATTGTTGTTATTCTCGCACATATTGCCTCTGTTGTTGTTGAGGAGGAAATCCTCGGAGGTATTGCAGAGAGCATTGTTCTTTGGTATTTAGTGCATTGTTGTTTCTCCAACCGAAATTTGGATGATTTCTCCAATTTGAATTGTAGGAGTTGGAGTAGGGACCATTTCCTTTGTTCGAGAGACAAAGTTTACTGGATTGAGGTTGTAGGGACATTCCTCATACACATGCCCTTCTTCACAATAAACACACACTACTCCACCGGATCGGGTAGGTTCAATCGCCGTTGCAATGATCATTTCTCGACGTGGCCACGCTTGGTGTACTCAAAGTTTTGATCATGTTGGTCGGGGTAGCCACTTGAGCGAAAAGAGCGATTATTTCACTTATCTCATGCACACCGCTTTCTTTCCGGGGTAAATCTATCGATGGCCAATGAGAGTTGTGGGTGGCTATGTCATCAATGAGCTTGCATGCCTCGAGAAAGGACATGTTCGTAATGACACCACCGATGAAGCATCAAGTATCAACCTTGTAGGTGATCTAGACCATTATAAAACGTCTCCATTTGGATCACCACAGAATGCCATGGTGGGGGCACATTCTCAGTAATTCTTTCCACCTTTCCCAAGCTTCAAATAGTGATTCCCCTTCCCTTTGTTTGAAGGAAGTGATATCATTTCTTAATTTAGCATTTTTGTTGGGAGGAAAGTACTTGGCAAGGAACTTCTCCGCTAGCTCATCCCAAGTGTGAATTGAATTTGGCTCTAAGGAGTTCAGCCAATTTTTAGCCTTATCCTTGAGTGAGTATGGGAAGAGCTTCAATCTAAAAGCATCCTCTGAGACTCCCGGGATGATAAAGTTGCTTTGCACATATCCGTAAATTGTCTCGTGAGAGTATGGATCTTCTTGAGGGAAACCTCCAAATTGGCTGCAGCTTTGCAAAGATTTGGAACATCATTGGCTTGAACTCAAAGTGACCAAAGATGAAGGTTGGTCTTGCAATGCCTGTTTGTAGATGAGCAGGTTAAGTACGGCATAATCACGCATAGGCTTCGTCCCTCGCTATCGACCATGTCTTGCGGTCCCGCATTGATGAGTTCACGCCTTTGGTAGTGTTCATCATCAACAACTATGGTTTCAGGTGAGTTTGTGGTCCACGACCTTGTCCTCTGACTCCTCTTGGTGTATGTCCACCTCTAGAACCGGTGTTATGCTCAGACATGGTTGGGTGTTGATCTTGTTGTTGTTGCCTCCTTCTTAACCTTTGTTGTCTCCTTAGTTGTGCGAAAGTTCTTTCAGTTCGGATCAAACTCGTGTTGATTCACTCCTTGGTTCAGATTGAACTAGAGCTTGAGTTGGAACTAAGCATACGCTATAACGCCTCTACTGCTCAAACACGTAAACAACAAACAACACAAAAAATTCTTTCAACTTGTGTTCTAATGCTTTTGAACAATAAAAGTTACTACAATCCCCTAAGAACGCGCCAAAAACTTGTTGCGCTTGTGTAATAGTGTGGTTTTTCGCAATTATAGTGCAAGTATACACATCGCACAAGTAATAAAGTGGATAAGAGTAAGAGATCGTTCCCACGAGGATTGATATGCTTTCAAAGTTCAAGTTTCAAAACACAAGAGAAGTAAGTAACAAATCGGCAATAAGAGTTGGTTTTTAAGCTAAAGATGTAAATATAACAAGTAAACAAAAGTTGGTTGTGAATATGGATGAGAGATGAGTTGAGTTGTTGCATGCAAGTAAATCCTTCCTAGCTAGACGTTATAACGCTTACACGCTATGACGCTCAAATGTTATTCAGATAGACGCGGCCACGCTTTGAACGTCACTTGCAAAAGAGCTATGCTTTTCAAAGACAAAACGCCGAGTTTCAAGTATAAGATGTCCTATGTCTAGGTTCTAAATAGGCCCACTCCTGTATTTTAAGCACCCACAAAGAATGTTCTATGAACTATTATCCATTCTATGTCTAGACTTAGATAAAGATGCCTAAATGTCTTTAGTGCATTGTTCATTCATATAAATCTTTGATTTCTTTTCATAGACCATGTCCGCACTCTATGAATCTACCCATTTTAAGAGGCCAACCTCAAAACAAGTTTGGAAATATTTTTACACAAAGATTTAAAACAGGCAACGACAATACTTCATAACATTAACTAGAAATTCATTATAAGCAAAACAACAACTCAACTACAAAGTGCTTAGCTCATGCTGAGCATCTTTACAGAATGAAAAGGATTTAACATCCAAATACCATACATAACAGAAAAGAACCTAAGTGCAAAAGATACACCTAAGTAACTTTTTAGCATGTACGCTGTATAGACGTTACAACGCCCGAGCTTTACAACAATGCAGAAAAATAAAACTAAGTTCGAGATAAGCAAAATATAGAAGTCTGTTTCCAGATCTTCTTTACAAAACTACTTCTGAATTTAATGGAGGGATGATGAGGAGATGAAGATGAAGTGATTCTGAAGATATGTAGAAAAGATGATGCCTTGAGAGAGAGCTGAGCCTTCCTTAAATAGCCACCTTGCTTACGCGTGCTGATGTCACTTGCCCACATACGGATCTGCTTTCTTCCCGACAATCGCTCGAGCTACGATGTTTCGTGCGTCGACTCATGGGAATAGAAGAACTTCGACTTTTATATCTTTGACTATCATTGCTTAGCGCGCCAAAATTAAGATCTTTCACCCTTTCTCTGCTGCACTTCAGTAGACGTGGTGAGGGACGTGGTAACGTTCAGCACTAATTTTCCTGCACAAGCACAAAAAGCATCAAAACGCTCTCAAGGGCACCACTTGGTGCCTAAATGCACAGATTTATCACTTTATCCACTTATTTGCTAAAAACTCAGAAATTACATAAAACTAATTTAATAAACCTTGTATTGCTAGAGAACTTGCATGACTTATTCTTTGAATGAGTATAAATAACTCATATAAATATGAGTTATCAACTGTTGCACTCCGAAAAATCCAGTTTGAGTTTCTCAATGTACAACGTGGGAAAATTTTGAAGCCGCCACCAATATTTTAATTTTAAGACCAAAACATTGAAAAAAAGTCTTTTGAAACAAGGCGGATGGTCTTTTGAAAACTAGAGATATAGGTTCGGGGGTCGATTACGTGCGAGGAAGGTATTACACCGCACACGTCCTTTCTACCGAAATGGAACCTTTAACTAAGTGTGTGGTTTTACGTTTGATTTGAAAAATACCTAGATTTGCCTATTTATTTCTTGTTTGAAGATGAATGGGAAAAACTTAATGAAAATTTTATTTTTGGCGCTTGACGAGAGTTGACTTCTTGCTCCTACGTATCTCCTAGTGCGATGGAGAATTCAAAGCTACGTAGTTCTCGGTTGTCATGTAAAAGGTTTTTGTTTTTTTATCTTTTTAGTGAGTTTTCGAAATATGACGAGTATTCCGCAAATGATTAAACTAACAGAGGTTATGGGTATCGCTAAGTACTCTTGAAAATGAGAGTCACTACCACTAGTCAAACGAACAAAGGTTCTGAGTGACCGCTAGTAGCGACTCGTTTTTATTTGATCCTTTGAAAATGATTTTCGAAAGAGATTAATTGGCACGAATGATCAAACTAACCAAAGTTATGGGTGACCATCGCTTATTGTTCTTTGGAAAAAGACATTGCCACCAATGGCTAGACGAACAAAGGTTCTGATTAGCCACCAGCAACAATGGGTTTAAAAACGATTCTTTTTTTGTTATGAAAAAATGCTAATGTTTATGGTTGCGAAAAGGATTTTTATTTGTTGCGCTTAATGAGAACGTGACTCGCTCCTACGTATCCCAAATGGGAATCAAAGCGACGTAGTTCTAATTAGCCTTAAAAATAAAGATCTTTTTGATGAGGTTTTGGAAAATGAAGAGCGTTCATAATGATCAAACTAACAAAGGTTATGAGTGATCATTACTAAAACTCTCTTTGAAAATGTCTTTTGAAAATGCAAGCTTTCATGGTGATCAAACTAACAAAGGTTATGATGGATCACCACTAATAACTTGTTTTGATTCTTTGATACTTAAAAAATTCTTTTTGAAATTGAACGCGTTCATGATAATCAAACCAACAAAGGTTGTGATGGATTATCACTAGTAGCTTGCTTTATGCTTATGAAAATTCTTTTAAAATTGAGGCTTTCATGACAATCAAACCAACAAGGGTTGTGATGGATTGCCACTAGTAACCATTTTTATGCCAAGTTGTTTAGAAATGAAAACAATGAATGCAAGAAAGAATTAGTGAATTCAAGCATAACACGATCATTGGAATCAAATCATTAAGCAACAACATTTGAATTCGCAAACAAAGGTCAAACCTAAACTACACATATTAGATCACAACACATAGATAGGCAAGGAATGAATATGAATTGGGCATTAAGCAAAAATGCAAGAGTAGGCAAGATTGAACCTAAATGCACATCTAATGGAAGATGCTAGGCGAGAACCATACTCAAATATTTCTACAAAACGCAAGAGAATCTAAATGCACATCTATTGGAAGATGCAATGTATGGAATTGGCCTATCTAAGTATTGATGATATTCTTATATGAGAGTGGACAATGAAATTGTTAGCTCAAGCAAAAGAGTTGCCTCAATCATGATCATTGGCAAGCATAAGCAAGCAAATTATTTAGCAACCAAAGTATCAAAGAATGTTGAATCACTTTGGTCAATCCTCACACTTAATATTAAGTGCACAAGTGAACAAGTGTGAATCACCTTGCCAATCATCAACAAAGACAAGTTTATTAAAGCAAACCCAAACCCTAATTTTTTATGTTAAAACCTAGGAGCATACACACCCTAAATCAACTATTATTCATCCCCAAATCATGAAATAAACAAAAGCATTCAAGAACCCTAAACCTAGGCCCATGGCCGAATGTTATCATGCTTGAAATGGGTTTCTTATTTTGTGAAAGTTATGCAAACACGAGTGAATATGCAAGGAAATGTGAGAAAACACAATAACAACCCCTTCAAAGCCAAGGAGCCACCTCAAACACCCAAACCTCCCTAAGTGTTTGTCATAATGTTTGAGATGGCTCCTCAAAGCAACAACAACAAGATTAACCATCATCAAACCAATAACAACAAAATCTCATTAAAGCCAATTCCAACATAATATGCGAACTAAATAACACATGAAACAACAATTTTATTTCTCAACAAGATATAAAATCAACACAAAACAACATGAATCAATTTATTCAAGGGTGAGAGGCACCCTAAACACCCAAGCCTCCCTAAGTGCTTGTCCATAGTGTTTAAGGTTCCTCTCACCAACAACAACTAGCAAATCACATTTTTATGAGAGTGTGCGAACTACAACATGCCATAAAACACCATTTTATTTCATGAAGGCAAGGATTAAGACCCAAATCAACACAAATCAACATTTATTAAAGGGTGAGAAGCACCATAAGCACCCAAGCCTCCCTAAGTGCTTGTCAAAGTGCTTATGGCACTTCTCACCAACAACAATCAACAATATGAGAATATGAATATGATAGGATGAATGTTTTTATATTTTTGAGGAAATACTCAAATATGATGCAAGGTTTTGAGGATTACCTTAGCTCTAAGCTAGAAAGTGAAATGAGAAGATGAAACTAGACACAAATCAACAAAACTCCAATGTTCTTCAAAGAAGTACACACTTGATGATGATGCTTGAACTTTGAATGAGAAATGGAGGGAGTATGTGAAAGAGGGATGCAAATGTGGTGGATTAATGGTGTTTGGGTGAAAGGAAGTGAAGAAGATGGGTGGAGGAAAGGTGATGGTGGCTCGGTTTTGGAGGAGGGAGAAGAGGGGTGAGTTGTGTGTTTGGTTTTTTTAGTGTAGGAGAAAATGGGAAGGTTGATTTGAGATGAAAGAAAAACAAGATGAAGTGAAGGAGAGGGGAGAGGGCTACGGTTTTGGGGTGTGTAGGAGAGGAGTGAGTTGTGTGTTCTTAAATTACAATGGGAGGATGTGAGAAGGAAGGCAAATAACATGTTGTGTATTGAATGTTATTGGATCCAAAGGTGTGCTTGTACAAAGAAATGGAGAAAGGCTTTTGTGATGTGCCTTGATGGGGGCTGATGTGGGGAGGTGGCGTGGAGCATGAGGATGGAGTGAGGGAGGTTGTTTGCTTGTAAAATTAGTGCTTACTTTAGCCAAAAATGGATAAAAGCAAAAAGCACCTAAAAAGGAATTAACCCTAATTCTAAAATTACAATAAGTATCCAATATTATTTTGTTATTCATTCTTTTACTTTGGGTTCAGATTTATTATACATATTTTTGAGCCTTTTTGAAAGCGAGAAAATACCCGTTGTAATTGACCAAAATACCATTTTTGACTCTAAAACCCTAATTTGCCCGAAAAGTGCAGACATAAAAAGGTAAAATGGGCACTTGCGTGCAGAAAGCGGTAAAATGAGCACTTGCGTGCAGAAAGCGGTAAAATGCCCAGGCTGCCTAAAACCTGTAATCCTTAAACGAACTCTTGACGAATCCGAGTTTGCACGTGGCTTTGAGGAGCATGCATCCTGAGAATCTCTGGTCTTTCGAGCGACCGGGAAGATCATTATCAGCTCCGGAACTGATATACTGATCAATGCACGACGTCCATTGTATCTTAGGCTGATACAACTATTCCGTTGAACCTCACATGGGGCTGTGGTCCATCGCGTTGCTCGTACACGATGTGAGACCTGGGCAGAAAGGAGCGATGATCTCTCTGGGCTCCAAACTGCAATGTGCGCCTGAGCGCTCTCTTTTCTTTTCTTTCGTCTCTTTTTCTTTCTTTTCTTTTCTTTTTTGTTTCTCTCTTTTCTTTTTCTTTTTCTTTTTCTGTTTCTCTCTTTTCTTTTTCTTTTCTTTTTCTTTTCTTTTTCTTTTTCTTTTCTCTTTCTCTTTTCTCTTTCTCTTTTCTCTTTTCCCTTTCTTTCTTTTTCTTTTCTCTCCTCTGAACTCCCAACTGGGGGAGCGCTTTCTGGAATCTGAAGGCGAGCATTAACACCGAAGTGTTTATCCTCTCTCACTTGTCTGCAGCTGAAAAATGAACCAATGCATGCAATGCAAATGCCATGATTGCTGTTTTCTTTTTCTTTTTCTTATGATGAATGTAATGAAAATGTCTGAATTTCTCTTTTCTTTACTTTATTATGATTATTATTATTTTCTATGTCTGATGAGTGCATGATTTTATGCTTTGTGAATGTAATGCATGAGTTTCTTTTTCTGTTTTGCACCTTTTCTCTTTCTTCTAGCTTCTCTTCTTTCTCTTCTTTTGCAAGTTGTTGCTCTTTTGCTCTTTTGGCTTTCCTCCTCTTTTTCTCTTTTGCTCTTTTTATGAAGTGCAGGTATGCGAATGCAAAATTTTGGTGTTTGATGATATGTAATGCTCTTGTGTTTTGATGAAATGGCAGATGACATGCAATGGAAAACTTTTTCTTTTTTGCATTTTTTCTATGAAATGTGAATATTGCTATTATGCGAAATAAAATGATGAATAACATGAAATGATGAATGACATGGGATGTTTTAGCTTTCTTTTCTTCTATGAGATGCAAGTATTGATGTGATGCAACTGTATTGCTTTGATGTTTGATGGGATGATGAATTTTTGGTTCTTTTTGTTTTATGGAATGTAAACATTACTATGATGTAGACGACACTGAATGTTTTTGTTTGTCTCTTTTTTTTTTTGTTTTTTTTTGCATAGGGACTTCAGGATTCTTGGGTGATCAATTCAAGCGTCCTATCGTGATGACTATTTCGAATGTACATTCGACTTAGTCTCCTATTTATTGAAAATGATTTTGTATTTTGAAAATTGATTTGATGTCTGATGCAATGATGATGAATGCTTGGTTTGCTAGAAAGAAAGCAGTAAATGAGCACTTGGCGTGCTGATAAGGAAGCCGTAAATGAACACTTGGCGTGCTGATGCGAAAATAGTAAATGAACACTTGGCGTGCTGATGTAAAAATAGTAAATGAACACTTGGCGTGCTGATGGGAAAACGGTAAATGAACACTTGGCGTGCTGAGAAAACGGTGAATGAACACTTGGCATGCTGAGAAAATGGTAAATGAACACTTGGTGTGCTTTTAATGAACCACTTGGGACCCGAGGGCATTTGAACTCCGAACTGAAGGAATGACTGAACTCTAAACTGAAAGAGCATTCGAACTCCGAACTGAAGGAGCGACTGGGAATCAGATTTTGAGACTGACAAGTCCAGGATGACTGACTTGAGAATTAGATTGAAGACTGGCACATGAAGTGCTGATTCTTGGAACTAGGCATAAGGATTAACAACTTGTGTTCGTCCGCATTTTGCTTAGCAATGCAATGAATGACACATGTAATGCAAATATATGCCATGATTGATGTCTTGAATGTTATGGAATGCTTTTGTTCTTTTGTATTTGCTTCTTCTTTGTAGTTTATGAAATGCAAATATCAACATAATGTTTTGATGTTTGAATGCAAGTGTATGCAGTGATTGATGCTTTGATGAATGGAATGCTCCAGTTCTAACTCCTGTTTGTTTCTTTTTTGCTTCTTCTATGAAATGCAAACATTAATATGATGCAATGCTCTGATGTTTGATGCAATGATTTTTGTTCTTTTTCTTTTATGGAAATGCTAACATTAATATGATGCCAATGCAATGAAAAGATTTCTGCTTTTTCTTCTTTACTATTTTCCTCTAAGAAATGCAAGTATTAATATGGTGCAACTGACGTGGACCGTTTTTTTTTCCTTTTTGCTATGTGAGGAATGCACAAAATGTGAAGATGCAAATGTAATGCTTTGATGCATATGCCATAGTGAATAGGTTGAAATGCCTAGATGCATGAGGTAAACATTTTTGTGATGATGAGATGCTAGACTTTGAATGCAAGGAATTGAGATGATTATTGACCATTCTGTTGAAAAAAATTGAATTTGATTCAAACTCCGGTGTTCTCAAGGTTTTTATTTACAAACAAGCTCACTTGTTTTTTCTTCCTTCCAATGACGACTGAATCTTAGACATCGCATGACTAACTTGTGTTCTCTCTCTTTGAAGCATTGTCTAGTAGGCATGCATAGGAGTGCAAATGTGAATGAGTGAGTCAATTAACTTGGAATTGGTTTAGGGCATGGACATTTATGGCAAGTGAAGGACTCGACAGACATGGTTATTGCCAAGCTCATGAGGATCAAGAGATACAAGATTGCCCCAATTCGGTTTTGATGAGTGAATAGCACGCCCTGTCTAGTGGTGACAACAACTAGGGGTGTAGAAGATGATGAATTGGGAATGCTTCGGCTTTTGAGATGGAAGGTGGAATGAAAGGGGTTTTGTCTCAACCCACAGAGTTTGGTGTTGCCCCAGTCATGACGAGACAAAGTTGCCCCAATTAGAATGACGAGGCCTTGCTTAGGATAGTGAGTTGAGAGATTGCCCCGGTGAGGTTTTATGGGAATGAATGAGGTGAAGGAATGGGAATGCACTTGCCCTACTTTGGAATGACATTTCAAACGGTTTCTTTGAGTGAGGTTGTGAAAGGTGACAGAGTTATGTGACGGTTATGAACGGAGGGTGGTATGTGAATGGAATAGACGATGAACAAATCTCCCCATGGTTGAGTGGAGTGAGAGGTGAAGGAAATGCCCCTTAGTACACATCTTTGGTTCTCTTTAAGAAAAACTCAAATGCAATGAAAGTTTTGACTTTTAGTATGAAAGAAGCCTCACTTGGTGATCACTAAACCTTTTTTTAATGCAACTTGAATGCATTTTAGAGTGCAAGCCTTTATTGTTTTGTCAGCCCTTTTTTTTGACTGTTTCTTTTTTCTGAGGATTTTTCTTGATCGACTTTCTTTTTTCCGATCATTTGTTTTTCTTTTGAGCAAACCCATCGTAAATAGATAAACTTATTTGTCCTAGGGTTAAAATTTGAGAAAACAAAAGCAATTGGTTATTGATCGGGATGGACTTTTCAGGATTGTGATGTTTTGTGGAGAAGGGATGATTGAGCTTAATGAAGTTTTTGAGGTCGATGGGTCATTGGGTCTTATTCGGATCACCCAATGGTCAATGGTTTATGAAGGAAATGGTTATTAGGTTTGATGAGGTGATTGGGGTTTTATTAGGACAAGTTTGTGTTTCATGGTAGAATGGTGAGGTTTATGGAGGTTAGATGTTGAGGCCAAAGAAAATGTTTGCGGTCTTTATGAAAGGGAGATGATTATACACAACAGAGTGTTGGAAAGTTTATGGAGACAAGGATCTCTCGGTGTTTATGGTGAAATATATCACCACAATTTGTACTTCTTTTGTTTCTCTTTTTCTTGGTCTTTTTTTTTTTTTTTTTAGATTTTCATTTTTGAATCTTTTTGTTTGATCACGTTCTTTTCCTTTTGACCTCTTTCTTTTCTTTGGACTTGGGTGAGTGATAAAGATTATGTGGAATTGATCCTTGTCTAGAGTGATGGAGATATCCTGGGACTTTCTTGACTTAAGGTGGGTAGGAGAGGGATTTTTTTCCTTCTCTTTGGGATTTTCTTGGCTTAAGGTGGGCGGAAAAGGAATGTTTGGATTTTGGATTTCCTTGAGGTTGTGGGAGGCGCCAAACTTCATTTCAAATTCCGATTGCTTATTTTTCGTAAAACCCGACAACAATTTTTCTATCTATATGTGTTTGCTCTTTTCTTTGCATTTTCTTTTATGCCCTAATTTTTGCCTGGACCGCTCTTTGCGAGTTTTCAATCCACCGGGCGCTCCTTTTTGCCTAGGCTGCCCTTTGCGGGTTTTCAACCTAGCGAGCTTGTTCTTCTCATTTATCTCTTCTTTTTTTTGGAATGACTTGCACTAAAGGAATATAATGTCGATAAAGAAAGTTAGTGATCACAGAATTTCCCCAGCATGGAGGACTTAGAGTGTTAGTGAGAGTGAACCAAAAAGTCAAGTATGCACTGATGGGAGAGAATATGCGCTTTATGGGTGGACGGGGCGGGGTTAGACTTGGATGGTGATGATGACAAGGAAAGAAACTGACTGACTCAAACAAGAGAAACTGCACGTGTCGGGCACGTTCACTATAGGAATGCTTCAGAGAGAGTCAACATTAGTTAGAACAATGAATTTTTTTTTGTGTGCTGCTTCAACCTTTTGTCATGGAATGGATGGGATGCAGTGCCTTTGAAAGAAATTCAAATGAGCTATTGATTTGAAACAACTGAGTGCCTTGGAACACCTTGAGTTTGCAACCAAGTAAGGATAAACTTTTCCAAAAAGGATGATCATTTTGCAAGAACGTCTTGCTTCTCATCACAACTTTTATTTTATGCAGTGAATGAATGAACAAATTATGATATGCAAGTATGATGCAAATGCGTGGAGAATGACCACTCGAAAAGTGTGGCTTATTCTAAATAATTTTGTTGTTTTTAATGCAAGACAAAATATGGAATGCCAATGCGAATGATGCAAGAATGATGCTCCTTTTTTTCAAAATGATTTTTTTTTGATTTTTTTAGTTTTTTTTTAGAGGCGCGACAAGATACGAAATGCCAATGCCCCTTTTTTGAATGATGAGAAATGCAAGAATGGTGATATGAGGCAACTGATTGTCGTTACCCTGAGTAACCTGCGTGAAACATTGAGTGGATCTTGACTCAATATTTCACACAATATACTGAAACGTTTCGACAATTAGTTGACTCAACTTAATTTCCTACTTGACAATAAAACACGTGTGAATGGGTCAAAGTGCCTTGATATCGTAGAGTAACATCTCAAATTTGTAGTCGACAAACAAATTTGAGATATTACCCTTCGCCGTTCAAAGGTGCACTTCTACCCATTAAGCCATCACATGAAGAAATTTTTCTTTGTTTTGAAAGGATGCATGCAGGGAGAAATCATGTATTCGAACAAAGTGATGAGGTTAATGAAATGATGCATGAATGCCACATTGACGCGATGTCTGCATTATTTGATGATGATTTTTTGTACATGCACCCGGATGAATGTGATGCTTATGCAATGCGGATGATAATTGCTTCTTGCTTTATTTTGTTTTTATGCAATGAAATGAAATGCATGATACTCACAATTATTTTTTAACGCGTGGGAATGCATGCAAAATGAAACGTTCATGCTTATTTTTTATGCCATGAAAAGGGGAAGAGGGGTACATGCGATGCATTTTCTAAAATCTAGTAGAAAACATACATTTTTGGATTTTTGTTTATTTGTTATGATATGAAAGAGAAAAATAATAATGCATGCAGAAAATGACGCGTTTGAGCTAAGGCTATATGAATAGCGGAATGATATATGCATGCAATATTGATGTGATGCCCACCTTTATTTGATGACAGTTTTTGCATAATTAAGGATGAATGAAATGCGATATGGATGATTGTAGCGACCGAAAAATCCGGGAAAGGATTCTTCGAAAGGTTCTTAGGAAGCCGCCACTGAAATTCTAGTTTAAGGGAAAATTCGGAAAATCCCGTTGGGTTTAGGACAAGGCAAGTTTAGGGTTCGGGAGTCGTTATGCGTGGGGAAGGTATTAGCACCCCACGACATCCTTTGTCTAATTAATTATAGTTTATTAATATTTACCCTTTTATTTATAAAGAAAGAGACTTAATTAAATTTTTAATTTTTAGTGCTTGACAATAGTTGACTCTTGCTCCTACGTACCTCCGGATGCAATGGAGGAATCAAAGCTACGTAGTTCTTCCTGAAAAAAGTTTGTTGGTTGGTGTTTTTTAGTGTAGGAGTCCTAGGATTCCTTGAACTGTACAGCTCACTGATTACTAGGACGCTGACTAACCTGATTGTACAACCGACTTAGTCCCCTACTTTTTGAAAATGATTTTTGAGTTTTTTGAAAGAAGTTGGTTTGATGCGAGGTGGGTTGATTTTAGAATAGGTATTCTAGAACTCCTGAACTGTACAGCTCATTAGTTCTAGAACGCTGACTAACCCGGTTGTACAACCGACTTAATCCCCTATTTTTAGGAAAAATGGTTTATTCATATTTATTAAGTTTTCAGGGTTACTGAACTGTACAGCTCATGGGCCCTAAAATAATGACTAACCCGGTTGTACAACCGACTTAGCCGTTTATTTTTAGAAAAAATAGTTTTTTCGTATTTGTTAAATTTTCAGGGTTACTGAACTGTACAGCTCATGGGCCCTAAAATAATGACTAACCCGGTTGTACAACCGACTTAGCCGTTTATTTAATTTTGCGAAAAAAATTATTTACGTTTGAGTGGGAAAAGAATTAAAAAGTGAAACAGGGGGTGAAAATAGTAAATTGGGGTTTTATTAGTCGCAAGGGGTTGTATAATTAATAGGAGGTGTAAAAAGGAAGCCCAGTTCGCATCTGGGAGCCCAGATATCTGGCCCGGGCTTAAGTGAGTGAGGGGCGCGCGCGTGAACAGGAGGGGTGCGAATAGCGTTCTGAATAAAAAACAAAACAGAACAACAGGACATTACATGAGGCCCAAACCTAAACTAAAAAAAACCTAAAAAAACAACGCCCTTCCCTTCCTTCAGCTGCTACGGCGCCGCGACTCAGAGGGAGAAATTTCCGGCGCAGTTCTCGCCGGCGTTCGCGGAGGGAGAGAGAGGAACAACCGGATTTCAGGTTCGTTTCTTCCACTTCTGGTTTTGTTCCTGTTTTCGGTTCTTTCTCTCTTCTTCTCCTATATCCTAACACCTTTTTTCCAACTTAACTGGGTGTTATGACACCACCAATTCAACTACAGGCTAATTCAACTACAGGATAGAGATAACTGAAGAGGAATAATCAATAAAAATCCCCTGTAGTGTTATGACACCACCAATTCAACTACAGGCTAATTCAACTACAGGATATATATATATACACACCACTTTTTAATTAACTAGAGGAAAGAAAAAGCTTGTTGACCATTACAAATGGCTTTCACTTACAGTCGGTTTAACGTATAGACTTGTAGCTTGCCACACTTGCTTTTTCACTTAAATATGTCGTTATATTATATATATCATGAGGGATGGATGCTGATAAACTCCTCAATCCTCATTGTGGTGAAAAAATAATACAATGTTTAAAAGAACGACAGAGACTGTATCTAACTACCTTTATAGCTCACCAATGATCCAAACATTCTCGATGTACATATTTTGAAGTCCCTTCGCACTTACAAGGAGCTATGAAATCCCTACCGGTCTTCCCCAGAATCGATTGCAATTACTCTTGCGTGGACGGCCCGATTCATCAAGCTCTTCGCTTCGCTTCTTTAGATCTCAAAAAAGCTTGAGCAATGTTTCGTGGATTAGGATTTGATGTGAAACCCTAATCCTATTTTTGGGTGATTTTAGCAGTAGTTTTCTGCCTTCATTTCTGTGTGTTTAGACTCTAGGTTAACTGTTTATTTATAGGTAGAAATTAGGTTTAGCATTAATTGTTATTTGACTATTTTTTGACTGGGCTTCTGCAGATCTGCTGAGCAGTCTTGGAGAGCAAGAACAGACCCCAGAGATTACTAATGCTGCTCCTATTTTTTATTTTTTGCTTTTTTCGGATTTGTATTTTTAATATTATCATTTTTTGTATTTTTGGACACTTTGGAAAATTAGACACTTTTTAAAATGTAAATAAAATTAAACAGAATTTTTTTATATTTTTTGGACTATGTATATGTGTATATGCTTAAAATGAGGACAGAATAATAAGATAGAAAAAAAGTCGGAATGATGAGCCAAATTGCGAGAAAACAACTCGAATAAGCCCATTTGCAAGGAAACGACTCGGATAAACCTAATTAAGTTCGACTAGGCCTAAATACGAAAATTCAACTAAAGAAAGTGCGAAAAGATCGATCATTCGCGCGCATTCTCAATTTAAACAACGGCATTTTGACTTAGTTGAACAGATTAGTTGAGATTGGCTTAGGTTAGTAAATGAGACACTTTTTTAATAATTCTCGCAATTGCGTGACTTCAGAACAAATAAACGACTAAAACCAGAAAAAGAATACGGACAAAATTGGGGTATAACAATGATAACTGCTTCTAGTTTTCATTTTTCTTATGCAATGAAATGAAATGTGTGATGCTTACAATTACTTTCCTAATGCATGAGAGATATTGAATGGAGATGCATGTGAAATGAGACGTTAATGTTTATTTTTGATTTGCGACACAGAAAAGTATTAATGCGATGATGTGATATGAATGGACGACAGAATGAGTGGGTGAATGAATGAACGAATTGTGCATTTTGAATGAGGATGACGTAAATTGCATCACTTGATGATTTTTCATGATTATGAACGAATGAAATACCATAGGGATGATAATTGTTTTTTTTCAAAATTATGTTTTATGTAATGCATGATGCCATGATGCAAAGTGCGGATGATGATTGCTTTTTGTTTTATTTTTAAACAATGAAATGAAATGCATGATAATAACAATTATTTTTAGTGCGTGGAAAGATATGATTCTTATGAAAATGCATGCGAAATGAGACGTTTGCATATATGATATGAAAAAGGAAAATAATAAAGCATGTGATATGTTTCTAAAATTTTTTATGCGAGAAAGTGCATGATGCTCGCAAATGATTTTTAATGCAAGGGAAAACATGATTTATTTTGAATGGAAACGTATGCAAAATGAGATGGTCACATGTTCATTCTTTATGATATGCAAAAAGCAATAATGCATGAGACACGTTCCTAATAAAATATGTTTTTTGGACTTTTTGACAAAATTAGGAAAAAGTTTAATGAATGGAAACGCACCCGCGCGGGGAGTGCATTCCCGACAAACCTAAATGAGCTAGATAGAGAAAAATGCGCGTATGGATTTTTGTTTAGTTTTCCCATGTTATGCAATGCAAAGATGCTTTTTGAATGAGAATGAGGTTGATGATGCTACTTTACATGCATGTGAAAAGCAAAGTAAAAAGATTTTTTTTGGTTTGTTGATTGAATTTTTGAGAAAATACAAGATATATGTCACCTCATATAGATGTTTATGAAAATGAAAAAATACATTTTTTTTTTCGAAAATTCTTGAAGGAAAAATGACTAAACTAGATGCAACAATGCAACACACAATTGAGAACGCCCTTGTGACCTAAAAAAAAAGGGGCAAGACCTACGATCTAGGGCAATTTAAAGGGTAATCCTCCCATGTAGCTCTATTTACTCTCTCACAAAGGTTATCAGAGCCACAGTCCCTCTCATGAAAATCCCCGTAAATGCAGCAAACTGCTAGATACGGAGCCTCATGAAAGAGCACAACTCTGATTGAAACTTTCGCGAGTAGCCAAACAGACAAAGGTCCTGACGGACTCCCACTACTCGAATCCACTCATCCTAAGGTATCCTAACAGACCTGGGTTATGGTCTCTTTCTCTAATCATATAATCTCAAGGTACAAGTGTGTGTGTGCGAAGGGCATTTCCTTAGAAACTACCCCACCTGCAAATGAGAATCCAGAACAGCCCAGACAATAGAAAGCAATAACATGTCGTATACCCTAGGGTTCAATATCAATCAAATACAACTAATCTAGGGTGCACAGGAATACAACATGAAAGTATGAAAAAGAAGAAAGCCTAGAGGCCAAAACAAGATATTCAAATCAATCACACAAATCACACACTTAATTAATTAGGCTTGACCCACTTTTTTAAAAAAAGTTTTTATTTTTTAGTCCCCAGCTGTTGCACCCCGAAAAATCCGCTTTGGGTTTCTCAATGTACAACGTGGGAAAATTTCGAAGTCGCCACCAATATTTTAATTTTAAGACCAAAACATTGAAATAAAGTCTTTTGAAACAAGGCGGATGGTCTTTTGAAAACTAGAGATATAGGTTCGGGGGTTGATTACGTGCGAGGAAGGTATTAGCACCGCACACGTCCTTTCTACCGAAAGGGAACCTTTAACTAAGTGTGTGGTTTTACGTTTGATTTGAAAAATACCTAGATTTGCCTATTTATTTCTTGTTTGAAGATGAATGGGAAAAACTTAATGAAAATTTTATTTTTGGCGCTTGATGAGAGTTGACTTCTCGCTCCTACGTATCTCCTGGTGCGATGGAGAATTCAAAGCTACGTAGTTCTCGGTTGTCATGAAAAAGGTTTTTGTTTTTTATCTTTTTAGTGAGTTTTCGAAATATGACGAGTATTCCGCAAATGATTAAACTAACAGAGGTTATGGGTAATCATCGCTAAGTACTCTTGAAAATGAGAGTCACTACCACTAGTCAAACGAACAAAGGTTCTGAGTGACCGCTAGTAGCGACTCGTTTTTATTTGATCCTTTGAAAATGATTTTCGAAAGAGATTAATTGGCACGAATGATCAAACTAACCAAAGTTATGGGTGACCATCGCTTATTGTTCTTTGAAAAAATACATTGCCACCAATGGCTAGACGAACAAAGGTTCTGATTAGCCACTAGCAACAATGGTTGTGATGGATTATCACTAGTAGCTTGCTTTATGCTTATGAAAATTCTTTTGAAATTGAGGCTTTCATGACAATTGATCGTACCTTGACCAATGAAGTGTTGAAGTAGTTGTTGCTTCGTCGAATGGGCCGGTCGTTGAATGAGTGAAAGGACCGGTCCTGGCTTCACGCGTTGAGCACCTCGGGTGGTACCTGCAAAGACACTCCGACGATCTAGTGAGAGGTCGCCGCAGGCAGATAGCACAAGGTTAGAGAACGTGCTGATGCCATGTGCGAATGGCGTATATATACGATGATGTCCGACCGTTATGCGAGAATTTCGCCGGCGAGAATTGCGCTCCAGGCGTATTGGGCCGATCGTGATGGGTCGGGCCGCAGTCCAATTGCTGTGGGCGCCTCCTCATAATTGCCGATACACCCAGAACAAGCGTTGCCCCCAAGCCTAGGTCGCTAAGAGCGGGTGAGGCTTGAATCGATACCCTGGGGTGAAGTTATCTTGGACGAAACGAGCGCGCCGTTCGCTTTCACTGTAGGGCGGTGTCGACCGCTAGTCAACCATCGGCCGTGCTGTCGTGACGGTTGGTTTTTACTGACATTTAAGACGTGACGTTTGGTGTTTCCGAGGCTGTCTGGAGACAACTATTGGCGAGAAGATGAAACGTTGCGACGCTTCGTCTCCCGGTCCCCTTCGCGCCATGGGTCTTCACTATAAATACCCCTTCGGATGAGTTCATTTCTCACACTTTCAAGATTTGCTCGCCAACGACCGACTCGTCTGCCGCCGACTTGCATTCGAAGTCAATCATTTTCGCCTCATTCGCGACCGATCTTCAACATCCGCTAAGGTACGAATCGACCGCTCCTTTACTCTTTTAAACTTGAGCTTTTTCTTTAAAGTGCTTCGTGCTTTTCCACGCCTCGTGATAGGGGTGTCGGTCGTCGAGGATGGCCACCGCCTCTCATGAGTGCTTTACTCGATCGACCGACTCGATCCCTTTATCACAGTGTTTGTGTATGCCACGGACAAAGTTAATCGCCCGTATTCTCGAAAACCGCCCGGACCCTTCGCCACATATATGTCGAGGCCGGCGAGCCCAATGCCCCTGAAGCGGACTCTAAGTCGTCTTCGGGTGACAAAAATGCCGATTCTTGAGCAAGATTTCTACGAGCGGCACCAACTCTAGCTCCCACTCTTCGCTCACTCTACCGCTTCGGTCGAGTAACCTCACGCCACCATCGGTCCGATGCCCCGCCAACAACAAGATGAGTATGTCGAGGTAATCGACCTAGATGATGATGAGGAACCGAGAGCCGTCCGTGTCGAGGACGAGGTTATGCTGGCCGGAGACGGCGAGATGAAGAGGCTAATGAAGAGATCGTCCAGCCCGCTGCTAGTTTCTCAGGCCAGAGGCCAACAACGAAGGAGGGTCGAATGGAGAAGTGGCCGATGTTCAGCCTGACATAGCCCGAGACCCCTCTGATATGTCTTGGGTATCCGACACTCTTCGGGCGCACAGGAGTATGCTGACGGCCGATCACTACGCCTTGCCTGACATTCAGCGTTATTTCGCCGACTCGCCAGGCTGGAGAGTGAGAGGCATGAAAGACGGCCAAGATATTGCCACCTACTCCCGGTTTTCAAATTCACCATGTACCGGATCGTGGTCGAAAAATGAAGGTCGTTCCACCTTTCACCGAGTTCCAACGTGGCGTCTGCGCCATATCGGTCGCCTTTCTCGCCTCCACCCGAACGCGTGGGCGTTCCTCAAAACCTTTGAAGTCCTACTAACCAAACTTGGTCGGCCGGTGTCGATCATGCTTTTCTTCACTCTCTTTGAGCTGAGCTGGCTCAGGGAGAAAGCAAACAAAGAGAAGAGGGAGCAGGTCTCCTTCAAAATGCAGAAGACTCATCACCGATTCTTCAAGGCTTTCCAAGAGTCGCTCGGCGCGGCCTGGAGAGGCCACTACTTCTGGGTCGTTCCAACCAAGGAGGCCGGTATGGCCATTTCTGAGATCCAGCCGGATGGGATGCTCGGTCCCCCATTCTTCCCGATCATGTGGAACGAAGCCCACTTCTTCGAGGCCGCGATTACATTTACTCTGTCAAAGATCTGGGGGAGGCCGACCTGGAGTCTTTGGAGATGATTAAGGCGCTGGCGAGCATGATGCGTCCAGATCCTAAGGGCGACATACCGTGCCGACCCTTTGTCTTGTACGAAGGCCAAGAACTGGAGGCCGAGATTGGTTCGCTTTTGAACTTTTTCGTCCCTATATTCTGTTGTTGACTTTCTTTTTTTTTTTTTTTTTTTTTTTTTTTCTTTTAACTCATGACTCGTTATTTCGCAGAAAGGATGGCCGCAAAAGCTGGGAACCGCTCACTTCCGCCCCGGCCCGGGGAGGGCTAAGGGACTGGCGCTTCTCGGTCGGGGTAATCCCGAACCTTCCTCCAAAGTCCTCACACCCCTAAGAGCCAGGGAAGAAGCCGGCCGGCAGCGCTCGGCCGCCTCCTCCCAGTCTTGCGCCGATCGCCACCCAAACGGGCTGCGTGGATCGCCGGGTCCCGGCCCTCGCAACGGAGGAGGTTCCCATCATTCACTCGAAAGCTTGGGTGCGGCGATCCGAGCAATGATCGGCGAAACCCATGGCGCTCTGCGCTTCACTCGTATGGGGTCGATAAAGTCATGGCCGAGCCGGTGGCCGAATCGATGGTAATTTTATCTTCTTAGTCTTGTACTTTTCATTTACCTTTGTTCGAGCGACTAATAAATCCTTCGACCAATTTTGCAGAAAGGACAAGGCTTTAGCCGAGGCGCAGCCTAAAGTATGACAAGCTCCTCCAAATCGAAGAAGGAGGCCCCAAACGGGGGAGGAAGACCGGGCCAAGGTGCAAAGAGGAACAAGGAGCTTCTTTTGCTCAGTCGCTACTTTGAAGGCCGATCTTGATGCAACGGCCAAGAGAGGTTTCACTGGCGCGCCGATAAGGCCGAAATGGAGGGAACGATCCGAAAGGTGGCCCAGCCGGTCGAGGAGGCGCTATTGAGCGCTTTTTTACAATGCTCTCGGGCGAGTGCGGGTATTGAATACCGACCTGCAGTCAACTTTGATGACAAGATGGTCAAGCCCACGCATTATGTTGACAACAATAAGATCATGTTGCTGCGCAGAATATGACGAGCAAGGCAACGCCATCCGCCCCGCCACCATTCTCTTTTTGAAGCCCGCTGCGGCGGTGTAACTTTGTAACTTGCCTTCGGCTCGACAATTTTTCGCGCTTTCGTGCGCTTCTTCAATCGTGGTCGCTCGGCCGGCGGCGGCCCCATATTTGTAATGACAATCTTTACTTGCTTTTAATTACGCCTTTTTTAAATTTATATCGTCATCTGCGTACTTCTTGCACTTATTCGCCTTATTCATTTTGGACTTGTGGGCCGCTCGGTGGCCGTTTTCGTACTACTTCAATAGCGCTGGTTTTTGGTCGCTTTTCTTTGCGCGCCTTGTATGTTTATTTTTCTCTAAGTCTTCGAGTGTTAAGACCGTTCGGTCGTCGTTCGCGCTTATTTCGAAAGCATCCATTTTTTGATAAGTTTTAATATCCCAACGGGGCCTTGGATCGCTCGGCGACCTTCAATCAGGCCCCTTCGATGGCATTTGAAGTAGATCGTTTTCGACGGCCCACCGCGATGGGTTATTACTTAACCTTTGGGCCATTTTCGATGGCGCTCGATGTAGATCGTTTCGACGACCTAGCGTTGTTGGGCCATTTTCGATGGCGCTCGATTGGGACCGATTCGACGGTCGCTCGATTCAGATCGTTTCGACGATCTAAGGTTTGCGGGTTTTAACCCTTGGGCCATTTCGATGGCACTCGGTTGGGACCGTTTCGACGGTCGCTCGATTCAGATCGTTTCGACGATCTAAGGTTTGCGGGTTTTAACCGCCAGGCCATTTCGATGGCACTTTCGGTTGGGACCGCTTTCGACGGCCGCCGATTTAGATCGCTTCGACGATCTAAGAAACTTTGATAAGTCTTCGATCGCTCCTTTGCCACGGGCAATCTTGAGCGACCGGTCATACATTCTTGCAGGAAAGTAAAGGATACATCATGTTTTTAAAGGTCAGGCCTCTGTAAAAAACCCAGTGGGAAAAAGAGCGCCTGCCTGCTTTTCATTGATAAGTCGGCCGTTATTACATTCAAATCTCTTGTTACATTCAAACGTAATATTTCCTAAGTTTTTCCGCATTCCATGTTCTGGGGATAGTCGCCCCATTCATGGTTTCTAGCTCGTATGCCCCCTTGCCAGTCTTCTTGACGACTCGATACGGACCTTCCCAATTTGGTGCCGCCTTCCTCAAGGCGTGCATTCTTGTTTCCCCACGCCGGCCGTCTTAGAACGAGCCGGCGACCGAGAATTCTCTCTTTGAACTCGAGCGTTGTACCGGGCTGCGACCTTCTGCTTGATCAATTGCTCTCTTAGCGAAGCTTGGGTGCGCAGCTCTTCAATTAGGTCCAGCTTCTTCTGGATAGCCCTGGCCGTTGTCAACCACCAGTAGGGGTTTGAAGTCCTCCAATTCACTCGCCCATTTCTATGGGTATCACAAAGATCGCCTCCGTACACCAATCGGGCGGCGACTCCCTGGCCGATGAATGAGGGTCGCTCAGAGGCCCACGTAACGGATCGCAGCTCTTCGACCCGATTCCCTTTCGCTTCATCCTTGCTTTAAACCACGTAAGATAACTCGCTGGCCGCCGGCTTGGCCGTTAGTCAGGGTGCTCGACCGAGGTGAAGCGCCTTTTTTGACCCCTAAGTCGCCAACATCTCTCTCAATCTCTTGTCTGTGAACCGGTGCCGCTGTTATGCGTTATTAATTGGCCGGGAATCCCAAAACGGGCTAGTACACACCGTCCAAAAATTTCTTCGACTTTGGCCGATGTGATTGTTGCAAGTGGCTCGGCCTCGATCCACTTAGTAAAGTAATCTCATCGCCACGATCAAGAACTTGAACGGCCTCGGAGCAGTGGAAACGGGCCTAGAAGATCCATGCCCCACCAGCGAACGGCCAAGGTGAGGCAAGACTTTGTAATTCGAGGAAGGTGCAATGTGGACATCGCATGTACTTGGCATTTCTTGCATTTTTGAACAAGCTTCTTGGCGTCTTCATCCATGGTCGGCCAAGAATAGCCGGCCACGAGGGCTTTCTTTGCTATGGAACGAGCGCCCGGTGACTCCCACAAACGCCTTCATGAATATCCGCCAGCACATGGTCGGCCGGCCGACGTAAGACACCTTAACAATGGAGAGGAGAATCCTCTTCTGCATAACAACTTTCCTTCTATCACGCAGTATTTGGTCGCCCGAGCCTAACCAATTTCGCACCTTACGTCGCTCGGTTCTTCGCTTCAACGATGTACCTCGTGATAGGGGCTATCCAATCAAATCCGTGGTGACACACGTGAGCGGACAACGGTGACTTGGCTTGGTCGAGACGCTCTGGCCGATTTAATGTTTCTTGAATCACACTTCTATGATTCCCTGGAGTTTTGGTACTTGCCAGCTTTGATAGAATATCTGCTCGAACATTTTCGGTTCGAGGCACATGTACCACTTCACTTATTTCTGGTCGAATCGCTTGAGCGCTTCTCTCACCTTTGCTAGATAACTTTTCAAAGACGCTCGTCTTTAGCATCATACAATTCCTTGATCTGTGAGACTACGAGTAGGGAATCGATCCGAGTTCAACCCGGTCCAACATTGAAGTCTCTGCGGCGTGCAGTCGGCAATACACGCCTCATATTCGGCCTGATTATTTGACGTATGGAAGGCGAAAGTCAAAGACACCTCCACGGCCAGGCCTTCGGAATTTTCTAGAATTAGGCCGGCTCCACTTCCTTTACTATTAGACGACCCATCTACGCAGCAAGATCCGGTGTCGTTCGGCGATCTTCCGGAATAGAGTCATTTCGCTATAAAGTCGGCCAAACTGAGCTTTTGCGGCCGATCCGATTCGAATTTGATGCCAAACTCACTGAGTTCTACCGCCCACTTTATCATACGCCCCGCCAGATCTGGCCGATGAAGGACTTGCCTGATAGGCTGGTCGGTCCTTACCACGACCTGGTGGGCCACAAAGTAGGGTCTCAATCTTCTAGCAGCTATTAGGAGTGCAAGGGCAAACTTCTATCTTCCGTATCTCACTCGGGCCCTCGAGTACTTTACTTATGAAATAGATGGATTCTCGCTTTAGCTCGTTCTCTCTAACTAGCACAAAGATCGAGAACTTCTTCTCGTATGGCCAAGTACGGATATAACGCCTCGCCCGTGAACGGCTTGGTCATGATCGGCGGGCTAACCAAAGCTTGCTTTAACTCATCCAATGCTCACCGGGCATTGCTCGGTCCACTCAAGTCCACCTCTTTCTTCGCCAGCCTAAATGAGTGGAAGCGACTTGCAGCCGCTTTGGGATGAACTCGGATAGAGCGGCCACCATGCCATTTAGTCGTTGTATTTCTTTTTCGATGTGGCGGCCTCATATCGGGCGACCGCCTCTACACTTTTCGGGTTTGCTTCATCCTCTTTCACTCGGTGGAAACCCAAGAATCTGCCGGCCCTCACCCCAAAGGTACACTTTTCAGGATTTAGTCTAAGTGAGTTCCTCCTAGCTTCTTCAAATATTTCCCTGAGGTCGCTCACGTGGTCTGGGTCGGTTACGCTTTTAATGATCATGTCGTCCAGATAGACCTCTGAGATGCGACCGATCTGTCTTTTAAAAATCTTGTTCATCATCCGCTGGTAGGTCGCTCCAGCGTTCTTCAGACCAAAGGGCATCACCTTGTACTGAAAATTTCCCCGATCGGTCATGAAGGCTGTCTTGTGCCGATCGGGCGGATACATCGTGATCTGATTGTATCCAGAGTAAGCATCCAGAAAAGACAGTAGTTTGTAGCCCGAGGCCCCATCGACCAGCTTGTCGATGTTGGGTACGGGGAAGGCATCCTTCGGGCATGCCTTATTTAAATCGGTATAGTCCACACACATCCTCCATTTTCCATTCTTCTTCTTAACCAGCACGATATTGGATAGCCAGGTCGTGTATTTGATCTCTTCTATGAAATTGGCCTTTATGAGGTCCTCAACGGCCTTTGCAGCGGCTTGAGATTTTTCCTCGCTCTGAGTACGTCTTCTCTGAGCGACCGGCTTGGCCCCTTCATCGACTGAAAGTTGATGGCAGGCCACTTCGATGGGGATGCCGGGCATGTCTGATGCCTGCCATGCGAACAGGTCGGCATAGTCTCTTAAGCACTGTACAAGATCTTGCTTCACTTGCTCTGGTAGGTCGCTACCGAGCTTTACCGTTTTGGATGGGTCGTCACCCAATTGAACATCTACCAACTCTCCATGAGGCTCTGGTCTTATCAGCCTGTGTTTCAGTTCTCGAGCCAAATCATCATCATTGTCTTCTGGGTCGCTGTCTGGATCATATCGAGCGTCCAAATCAGCGACATTGACTTGATGGCCTTCACTAGTGCTCTGAACGTTCGGGCCACGATCTACCTCGTCACATATTTCTTGGTATAGAGCGTGGCTTCTTCTTGCTGATTCAAGGTCGGCCGCCAAGGTAACCACTTGGTCGTCCTTGCTATAGAATTTCATTTTTAGATGCACCGTTGATGTAACGGCCTCTAGCTTACCCAAAGTCGGCCTACCAATAATACATTGATAGCAGGATTTGAGGGGGAGTACAAGGAACGTCGTCCTGACCGTCCTGTACAGAGTACTATCCCCAGTGTCATCACCAAATGTGACCAGCAGCTCGATCGTTCCCAACGGGTAGGTGGTCGCCCCATTGAAACCTGTTAGAGGAGTAGGCTCGGCCTGGGGAATTATCTCGCTTCGATCAACCTTTATCTTGTCGATCAAATCTTCAAACATGATATCGGCCGAGCTACCTTGATCGACCAGATTCTCTCGCACTTCGTGTTTGCCATGACACCGATTACCAATGGAACATAACTATTAGGCTTGCCGTCGTATAGTCGTCGTCACACCGAACGAGATAGGGTCCGCTCGAGACCGGTGGTGGTCTTTGAAGTGGATGCGACCATTAACAACTCGTCCCCACTTTCTCTTGGTGGCTTTGTTAGATTCCTGCGATCCGGGGGTTTCCACCATGAATAACCATCGCAACATTACGGCCTTTAGATCGCCGAGTGTCACGATCTTCGATCGATCCTTGTTTTGGTGCTTTCTAGGGCGCAGGCCCCCTCTTCCTCTATCCGGATCGGCTTCTTTCTGCTTTCTCTTGAGGTTGGTCGCCTTCCTCCCGCCTCACATACTTTCCCAACTTGCCTTTCTCGAATAAGCTCTTCGATGTCATCTTTGAGGGCCATACAAATCGTTAGTGTCGTGCCCTTACTCTTGTGGTAGCGACAAAGATCTTTTAGCCTGGTCGTGCCCCTTTCTTGAGCACGAGTGGTTCAGTCGCTTAACTCCCACAAACTCATTGTTCGCACTTCGCTATAGATCTGCGCAATAGAGGTGTTGAGTCGAGTGCGATGATCGAACTTCTTATCACGGAGTCGGCCGATTGTCGCGCGACTTTCATACCCTTTAGCCGCCATTTATCGCTTTCCTCTTTGGGCGGGCGCGACGGCCTTTCTCGCAGCCCAAAGTCTCTTCATATGCCATATGGACGCTTGCTCGCCAAGAAGTAGCCGAGATCTTGGTAATGGTTCAGGGTGAATTCTTCCACGAACCGGTGGTCCTGGCCGAATACCACGCTTCGTATATTTCAACTTGTCCTTATCGACAAGTCACGAATGCACTTCGGCTTTCATATTGAACCGGCCGATATATCGATCGCCTCGGCGTCTCATTCTCACCTTGAACGACATGAGTCCAAGTATTCCTCGTATCGGTATTGGCACCGGCCGGCGGTGTAGTGAGACAAGAAGATTCTCGATCAGTCGTCCCGGAGGAGATGGAATTGGGTCGCAGAGACTCCCACCATTCCAATGCTCGGCCCGTCAGACCGGGGAAGAGCTCGTGCATTTCATGGTCGGTCCCAATTCCCTATAGCAAATGAGTGAATTGTTGAAGTAACGGAGATGCTTGTCGGGATCTCCTCGGCCGTCAAACTTGTTGAGATTGGGCGCCATGCGGAGATCTCTCGGAATCTTATACCGCTGATCTCCCGGAGAACGGGCGTGCTCATTCTCAATGCCGCTCGACCCAAAGGGGTTGCATTGCGCGAGGCATGCCTCGTTGCCCTAAGCATTCCATAGAATCCTCCGGATGGGCGATTGGTGGAAGCCGAGGAGGCCTTACGGGTCGCCGCTTTGGCCTCCTAGGCCGATGCGAAACGCCCCTAATTCTTCCATTTACGTAATCTTCCAACTCTTCACGAAATCCCAAGATCTGCTTCTCGACCGACGTGACCCGGACGACTCATTAGAGGAGTATCGGTGGGCGAAGCGGCCGTGACGGGGCGGTAGCTAGAATCTTCATAGTCATCGGACATCGAACGGCGTCTTCACGCTGCTCTCTGCCGGGGCGAGCCGCGTGCCCCGCTTTTCTCGCCGAGAATGATGAGTAGTGCTCTCTCGGCGGAAATGCTCCTTCGAGGAGGAGCGGTGTCTTCGCGCGGCGGCCGTGGCGCCGGTTGGTTCTCCGCCTTCCGCACGCGCGCCCCGAATCAACCTCTTTCATACTGGGAGATGAGTGCATCTCGGTCTGCGATCACTGATTCTTGTTTTGCAAGATCTGCAAAACGGCTTGAGGTAACATGGTCCGGCAGAGGTTCCTGAATGCCCGCTTCAACCAAATTCGGGCGGCAAATCTCCGTGAACGGCGGATGGATCTGCTGGAGGACCGGTCCACGACCGTTGTGCACCGAAGGTTCTTGTCGTGGAAGTCCTTGAGATTCGTGGACTGTGACGGCCACGCCCTCCGGGGTCTGCTGCTGATTCTGCCCGGAGGGATTGAGTCGAGAGGTGGCCCGCGTCTGGGGCCGGTCGCGTGGAGCCATGAATGTGGTAGGATAGCGCTCGGGCCTCCCACTGTGGTCGCCAATTGATCGTACCTTGACCAATGAAGTGTTGAAGTAGTTGTTGCTTCGTCGAATGGGCCGGTCGTTGAATGAGTGAAAGGACCGGTCCTGGCTTCACGCGTTGAGCACCTCGGGTGGTACCTGCAAAGACACTCCGACGATCTAGTGAGAGGTCGCTCGGGCAGATAGCACAAGGTTAGAGAACGTGCACGATGCCATGTGCGAATGGCGATATATATCGCGATGTCCGACCGTTATGCGAGAATTTCGGCCGGCGAGAATTGCGCTCCAAGCAGCGTATTGGGCCGATCGTGATGGGCTGGGCCGCAGGTCCAATTGCTGTTGGCAGTCCTCATAATTGCTGATACACCCAGGAACAACAATCAAACCAACAAGGGTTGTGATGGATTGCCACTAGTAACCATTTTTATGCCAAGTTGTTTAGAAATGAAAACAATGAATGTAAGAAAGAATTAGTGAATTCAAGCATAACACGATCATTGGAATCAAATCATTAAGCAACAACATTTGAATTCGCAAACAAAGGTCAAACCTAAACTACACATATTAGATCACAACACATAGATAGGCAAGGAAGGAACTTGAATTGGGCATTAAGCAAAAATGCAAGAGTAGGCAAGATTGAACCTAAATGCACATCTAATGGAAGATGCTAGGCGAGAACCATACTCAAATATTTCTACAAAACGCAAGAGAATCTAAATGCACATCTATTGGAAGATGCAATGTATGGAATTGGCCTATCTAAGTATTGATGATATTCTTATATGAGAGTGGACAATGAAATTGTTAGCTCAAGCAAAAGAGTTGCCTCAATCATGATCATTGGCAAGCATAAGCAAGCAAATTATTTAGCAACCAAAGTATCAAAGAATGTTGAATTACTTTGGTCAATCCTCACACTTAAGATTAAGTGCACAAGTGTGAATCACCTTGCCAATCATCAACAAAGACAAGTTTATTAAAGCAAACCCAAACCCTAATTTTTTATGTTAAAACCTAGGAGCATACACACCCTAAATCAACTATTATTCATCCCCAAATCATGAAATAAACAAAAGCATTCAAGAACCCTAAACCTAGGCCCATGGCCGAATGTTATCATGCTTGAAATGGGTTTCTTATTTTGTGAAAGTTATGCAAACAAGAGTGAATATGCAAGGAAATGTAAGAAAACACAAGAACAACCCCTTCAAAGCCAAGGAGCCACCTCAAACACCCAAATCTCCCTAAGTGTTTGTCATAATGTTTGAGATGGCTCCTCAAAGCAACAACAACAAGATTAACCATCATCAAACCAAGAACAACAAATTGTCATTAAAGTCAATTCCAACATAATATGCGAACTAAATAACACATGAAACAACAATTTTATTTCTCAACAAGATATAAAATACACACAAAACAACATGAATCAATTTATTCAAGGGTGAGAGGCACCCTAAACACCCAAGCCTCCCTAAGTGCTTGTCCATAGTGTTTAAGGTTCCTCTCACCAACAACAACTAGCAAATCACATTTTTATGAGAGTGTGCGAACTACAACATGCCATAAAACACCATTTTATTTCATGAAGGCAAGGATTAAGACCCAAATTAACACAAATCAACATTCATTAAAGGGTGAGAAGCACCATAAGCACCCAAGCCTCCCTAAGTGCTTGTCAAAGTGCTTATGGCACTTCTCACCAACAACAATCAATAATATGAGAATATGAATATGATAGGATGAATGTTTTTATATTTTTGAGGAAATACTCAAATACGATGCAAGGTATTGAGGATTACCTTAGCTCTAAGCTAGAAAGTGAAATGAGAAGATGAAACTAGACACAAATCAACAAAACTCCAATGTTCTTCAAAGAAGTACACACTTGATGATAATGCTTGAACTTTGAATGAGAAATGGAGGGAGTATGTGAAAGAGGGATGCAAATGAGGTGGAGTAATGGTGTTTGGGTGAAAGGAAGTGAAGAAGATGGGTGGAGGAAAGGTGATGGTGGCTCGGTTTTGGAGGAGGGAGAAGAGGGGTGAGTTGTGTGTTAGGTTTTTTTAGTGTAGGAGAAAATGGGAAGGTTGATTTGAGATGAAAGAAAAACAAGATGAAGTGAAGGAGAGGGGAGAGGGCTACGGTTTTGGGGTGTGTAGGAGAGGAGTGATTTGTGTGTTCTTAAATTACAATGGGAGGATGTGAGAAGGAAGGCAAATAACATGTTGTGTATTGAATGTTATTGGATCCAAAGGTGTGCTTGTACAAAGAAATGGAGAAAGGCTTTTGTGATGTGCCTTGATGGGGGCTGATGTGGGGAGGTGGCGTGGAGCATGAGGATGGAGTGAGGGAGGTTGTTTGCTTGTAAAATTAGTGCTTACGTTAGCCAAAAATGGATAAAAGCAAAAAGCACCTAAAAAGGTATTAACCCTAATTCTAAAATTACAATAAGTATCCAATATTATTTTGTTATTCATTCTTTTACTTTGGGTTCAGATTTATTATACATATTTTTGAGCCTTTTTGAAAGCGAGAAAATACCCGTTGTAATTGACCAAAATACCCTTTTTGACTCTAAAACCCTAATTTGCCCGAAAAGTGCATTCCAACCCTAAAAATGATTTCAAGAACCTTGGAATGCCTTCTAGGATCCAAAATGCAGTGCATAAGGCTCTTCACTCTTCAATTTATTTATTTTTTGTGGAAAATTAGGGTTTTGACCTAAGCCGGACAAAATTGGGGTATGACACTAACAACAATGAAAAGCGCAGGTTCAGGATACCATGCCTGAACAGGATACCTAGCGCAGGACCAGGATACCACGCCTGAACGGGATATCTTGCCCGATATTGCACTACTAACAACAATGACAAGCGCATGACCAGAATACCATGTCTGAACGGGATACCTTGTCTTATAATGCCCTACTAACATAACAACGACGAGAACAACCGGGTCAACAATAACAACAACAACAACAATAATGTAGACACCATGATGCATTACCTATTCAAAAGTGGTGTCTAACAACCGCAATAACAACAACAACAACACCAACAACAAAAATGCTAACAACTTTAGTATCTGGTGGAGTACTATTTAACAATAACAATAACAATAACAAGAACAACTAAACCAATTTAGTATCAAGTGGAACGCTCTTTAACAAGTACATCAACATCAACAACGACAACAACAACAATGACAACGATAGTAGTGTACTATTTGTTGCGCCCCGAAAAATCCGGTTTGGACTTTTCAGTTTGACAACGTGAAAATAGTAGAGCCGCCACCAATATTTATTTAGGAAAACATTGAAAAAAACTTTTTGGAAAACGGGTGGTCTTTTGAAAACAAAGAGATGTAGGTTCGGGGTCGGTTATGCATGGGAAGGTATTAGCACTTTCGCGCCTCTTTCTACCGAAAGGGAACCATTAACTTGATGTGGTTTTGAAATGTTTGATTTGAAATACATCGTTCTACTTCTTTTCTTTTCTTTTCTTTCTTTTGAGAGATTGCTTTATTGAAAACGGGGAAAAGGAATGTTTTGGTATCTTTGTAAAGCGGAACAAAACAAAGATTTTTTGAAAAGGGTGCTTGACGGGACATGAACCCGGTCCCACGTACCTCACCGGGCCGAGGATCAAAGCTACGTAGTTCTCGTTTTGCATCTGAAAACGGCTTAGGAGTTTAAGTTTTGGAGTTTTTGAAGTAAGACTCGAGTGTTCGCGAACACCAAACAAGCAAAGGCTTCGAGTGGCATTCAATACTAACTCGAAAGAAAAGAGAGTTGGAACCGGTAATCAAACAAGCAATGGCTTCGAGTGATGATTATCACTTAATAGCTCATGTTATTTTGGAAATTTGAATTAGTTTTTATCGTTTAATTAATGTGCGGGAGCTTTCATAATAGTCAAACAAGCAAAGGCTTCGAGTGACTATCACTAATAACTCATCATTAACGATCAAACAAGCAACGGCTTCGAGTGATGGCTAATGATTTGTTTAGGAAAATGCCTTAGGGTTTTTTATTTGGAAAAGCATGTAATTTAGAATTTGAAAAGAAATAGAACATTTCAAATCCTTTTTCAAGTAAAAACCGAGACAACAATTAGAACACAAGCAAAGCATTCATAAGGAGTATTCACAAGTTGCTATGAACAATTGAAAAAGAGTGCAAGACATAGCGTGCATGGTCATATAATAATGAATGCAAGACATGATATTAATGAATGCATGGTCATATAATAATGAATGCAAGACATGATATTAATGGATGCATGAACATGTAAGAGAGTATGAGAATGCAAGAGGCATAGGCATATATGAATGCATGAACATGTAAGCACAAGTGATGAAATGCAAAGTGTGAAAATGTTTTGGGCATTTTTGCAAATAGACAAGTAGTAAAACTTTTAGTAAAAAGTTAGTGAATGGTAAAGTAAACATGCATGAAGTGAATGGTAATTATTTAATGAGATAGTAAAGTAAAAAGTTAAAATGTTTTTTTACTTTTTGGTAAAATGTTAATGAGTGGTAAGGTAAAAAATAAATGAATGGTTAAAAATTAAAGGAACACACTAACACAATTGCATTTGTCTACACAAGATCAAACAACACAATTTGAGCACCAAAACATGCACCAAAATTGGCTCTATGGCCGAACCCTATATGCACAAAAAACACCAAGTTTTCATGCTTAAATTCATAATCAAATCATGCAAATCAAGCACATCATGCATTTATTTACATAAGATTAAGGAGTGAAAAGAAAGCAAATAAAAACCCTAGATTCTAAGGTTCAAAACCGAAATCCCTACACCCCTAGATCAAGACAAAGTTCAACTTGCTAGTCATGGTATGAACAAGAAGATGCATATAATGTATGAAAGTTCTTTATTCATGAAAAAGTGAAAAGATGAGTGTGAAAATGCAAAAAAAAAATGGTTAAAAACACAAGAACCCTCTCATCAAGGCCAAGGGTCCACTTCAAACACCCAAGGCTCCCAATGCCCTTGACATAGTGTTTGAAATGAACCCTCTAAGCCTCTTTGAGAGAGGTAAGAGGAGTAGGAGAAAGATTCACATGCTAAAAATTAAAAATGCAAGAGATAAATAGGCTTACCTCAAGAAACAACTAGAAAAGAGTAGAAAGCAAAATAGAATCAAGAACAACTTGAGGGAAAACTCCAAGCTAATCTTCAAACCACAAGCTTTTGATGATGCAAGGATGAACTAGAATAGGAGAGGATGGAAATGTATGGAGTAGTAATGGATTTGGAGATGAAAAAGGAGGAAGAAATCAAAGAAAACAATGGAGGAGAGTGAGGGAGAGGCTACGGCCAAGAGAGGGAGGAGAGGAGGAAGAGTGCTAGCTAGGGTAAAATGAGAGTGTGTGTTCCTTATTGTCTCTTATTTTTGGGTTTTATATGGGGTGCAAACTTAAGGGTATTTATGACAATGTGCTTCTTGCAAACCAATAGGATTTGAGATAAAATTTGAATCAATGGTCAAGATGCAATGTCACATGGATTAAGGGCAATTAAAAAGCACAAAGTGAGGAGAGAGGGGGCTGAGGGCGCAGCTTAAGAAGGGTGGTGAAGGATAAGTTCATTTACAAAATTGTATTTTTCCATGAAGCTTATTACACAAGTGCCATTTTGATTTAAATGAAGGGTGAGGATTGCACACAAAACTTGAATGGAAGGCCAAGATTTAAACACAAATTGCAAACAATAAAAATAAATCAAAATGGAGTGGATTGGGGCTGAAGTATGCGCAGCTAGGTAGTGGGAGAGTGAGTGGAATTGCAAATTGTACTATTGTACTATACTTGACCTTACAAAATTCAAAAGAATATGGAATATTCTTTCTAGATAATTCTTCTAAATTCATGCCATTTTGGGCCATATCCCATGATTCAATGATTGGGCTCTGAATTTTATGATCTCACCAATCCCAAAATTGATTTATTTACCCCACCTCAAAGGAAAAGACCATTTTACCCTTCTATCCAAGAATTTGATTTTTATGCCAAAAGGCTTAATATTTATGCACAAAAAATAATCACAATTAAGCACAAATATTCCCCAAATAAATCATTGATGATTGTTCAGTGATTTGGGACAAAGGACCGTTTTTATTGTGAAATGACCAAAATGCCCTTTCACTCTAAAAACCCTAGTTATTTGCCCAAAGCACATTTTTACTTCAAAAATGACTTTTCCCCCTAGGAATGACCTCTAATATCTCAAAAATGCATGTTGAATGATTTGTCCTGAGAAATTGTCCCTTATTTGCAAAATGACCAAAATACCCTTTTGCACCAAAAACCCTAATTTGTCCAAGAAGTGCATTCCAACTCAAAAATGATTTTAGAAGCTTTGAAATGACTTTTAGAACCTTAAATGCAATGCATGATGCTCTCTTCTCCTCTGGTTATTTATTTTGGGGAAAATTAGGGTTTGACCTAAAGCTCTGACAAAATTGGGGTATGACAGCTGCCCCTCTTTATCTAGAGTTTAACAAGGAATATGAATTGGCCGAAACATATTCCGAGGCAAAATAGAGATAAAGAATTCAGAAATTATACCTATTTTGTCTTCCTAGGAAAAACCCGAATTTTCTTTTCCTTTTTCGCTTTTTTTTTTGTGAATGGATGCCACTAAAGCGGTTGTAATGAATGAAGTGTCGACTCTCGCATTAAGCCAACAAAGGCAAGAAATAGATTGGTGCCAACCTCAAAGCGCAAAAAGCAAGCAAAAATAAAGCAATAAAGAAAACAAGAAAGAAGGTATCGACCTGGAGGCCGACATCGCGGCGAGGAAATCAAGAAAGTGATAAAGAACGCAATAAAGAAGAAGCGCTTGTGGCTCTGAAAGAACACTTAGGTTCTGAAGGAGCACTTGAGCTCTGGAGGTGGCCTGTTCGAGCGGCCTGAGGTTCAATATCAAGTTGTAGGACTGATACATTTTACCTTGATGGACTTACGCTATGCTTTATCTTGCGACACGCCTAGTCCAAGGACGCGAAGTCTCGGGGCCGATCCGTCATGCTCCGTGATGACTTGGCGAAATGAAGGAAACGAGGTCTGAAGGGCCGATCTGTCATGCTCCGTGATGACTTGGCGAGATGAAGGTCGAGTTCAAAGTCGCTGCTTGGACTGTTGATTTGAACTAAACTGAAGGACTCTAGGGTCTGATGATTCATCGGTGCTCGATAACGACGGGATCTCGAGGGGACGATTGGTCCCGGGGGACACGTGGGTCTGAAGGCGATTCGTAAATCCTGTTGATTGACTGATTGAGATGGCCAATGCTGGCGTTCTGGATTGAGGGTGTCTGCTCGGGCTGGAGGACTTTTCTTCAGCTTTATCTGGTAATGTGTACCTGCACATGTTAGCAGATGCAAATGCATGGTGCATGGGATGGCGCATGAAGCATGGGTGCATGTTATGCAAGGGCATGTTATGCAGGAGCATGTTATGCGGGTGTATGCAATGCTATGATTTTGGTGTGATGATGCATGTGATAGACTGTTTTCTTTTGTTTTTTTAATTCTTTTCCGACCAAACTTTCTTTTTCCTGGCCGTTTGATTTTTCTCGCTTTTTTCGATCGCCTTTCTCTTTTACGATCATTTGTTTTCGCTTTTTGACAAAGGCTTATTCTTTTCTCGGTTCAACCGACTCCGATACTCCTCGCACGAGGCCGAGAAGCCGATGGAGACCGCGAGGGCTCATGAATCGAACGCAAGTTTGCTTTATGGTTCGCCATCTGGAATGGTCTGCGAGGGAAAATTTCTTAGTAAGATTGATTTTCTTTAGGAAATCGCTTGTTTCCCGCGACTTTTAAAGATTTCGCAATGATTTGTAATGCTCTATGATGTACGCACAGGTTTTACAGTTCAGGATCATCATCATCATAAAACGCTTATTTTGAGCGCGTAAAAGCGTAAATAACAACAAACAAGACATGAGAAAATTGAGCTTTATTGATGTAGAAGCCGATCGTACAGAATGTTACGACGACTGTTCAATACATTTGAAAGTTTTAAACTACAAAAAGACACGAAAAAAAACAATAGAGAAGCTGAATTCTGACTGTCCGTCTCTGTGGAACAATGCCAACATTTGTGTCCTTAACCTTGATCACTCCCTCATCCAAGTCTTCAGGGGAGTTGTATGCCTTTCTTTACTTTTCATGCTCAAGTTTTCTGACCCTAATTTTTGCCTGGATCGCCCTTTGCGGGTTTTCAATCCACCGGGTCACTCTGATTTTGCCTAGGCCGCCCTTTCGGGTTTTCAACCTAGCGAGCTAATTCTTACTTGGCTCGTTTTTTCTCTTTTTCACTTATTTCTTTTAGGCATAATATTTCTTCACTGAGTCTGCATTGACCGGGTTCTTGAGGTCTTCTCCGTCCATGTTTGTGAGTATCAGCGCTCCTCCAGAAAAGGCTTTCTTGACTACATACGGCCGTCATAAGTGGGTGTCCACTTCCCTCGGGGGTCACTTTGGATGGGCAGAATCTTCTTGAGTACCAGATCCCCTTGCTTGAATTCACGAGGTCGGACTTTCTTGTCGAAAGCCGTTCTCATTCTCTGTTGGTACAGTTGCCCGTGACACAAGGCTGCAATTCTTTTCTCCTCAATGAGATTTAGCTGATCCAGACGGGCCTGTACCCACTCGGCTTCTTCCAACTTGGTTTCCATCAAGACCCGCAGTGAGGGTATCTCAACCTCGATAGGGAGGACTGCTTCCGACCCATATACTAGAGAGAAAGCGGTTGCCCTAGTTGAAGTGCGCACTGAAGTATGGTAGCCATGCAAAGCAAAGGGAAGCATTTCATGCCAATCCTTGTAGGTTACCACCATCTTTTGCACAATTTTCTTAATGTTTTTGTTGGCTGCTTCTACTGCCCCATTCATCTTTGGGCGGTAGGGAGAGGAATTATGATGCTGAATTTTGAATTCTTTGCACAGGTCCTTCATCATTTCTTCGCTCGTGTTCTTTGCCGTTATCGGTGATGATCTTGTGTGGAAGACCATAGCGCAAATCAGTCTTTTCTTTACAAATTTGGCAACCATCGAATCGGTTATACCGAGTATGAGGCAGCTTCAACCCACTTGGTGAAGTAGTCAATTGCAACCAGAATGAAGCGATGCCCATTTGACGCTTTGGGTTCAATAGGACCAATAACATCCATTCCCCACATTGAAAACGGCCAAGATGCAGTCAAAACATTTAGTTTGGCAGGCGGCACATGGATATGATCAAAGATAGATCCGCATTTGTGGCACTTCCTTACAAAGCTATAACAGTCTGATTCCATCTGGAGCCAGTAATAACCCGCCCTTAGGATCTTTCTAGCCATGGTGTGTCCACTGGAATGAGTTCCGAATGAGCCCTCGTGCACATCTCTCATGATTCTTTCAGCTTCTTCTTTGGCAACACACCTCAGGAGAACCATATCATAGTTTCTTTTGTAGAGAACTTCACCACTCAAGAAGAAATTCCTTGAAAATCTTCTGAGAGTTCTCTTGTCATTCTCTGATGCCCCAGGTGGGTATTCCTGATTAGCGATGTATTGTTTGATGTCATGATACCAAGGCTTCTCGTAAGGTTCCTCACCTATTGTTGTGCAGTAGTGATGCGGAGGCAGGCTCCGGTGCTGAATTCTGATATTAGTCAGGCTCTTGTCACAGCTGACATTGAACATAAAGGACAGCGTTGCCAATGCATCGGCCAACTGGTTTTCACCTCGAGGGATATGCTTGAAGGTGATTTCATCAAAATATTTCATCAACTCTTGCATATAATCACAATAAGGAATCAGTTTAGGATCTCTGGTCTCCCAATCGCCTCTTACTTGATGAATAACCTGTACGAATCCCCATACACATCTAGCCTTTTAACTTTCCATTCTAGTGGCTGCTCAATACCTAGGATGCACGCTTCATATTCAGCTATGTTATTCGTGACATAGAAACTCAATCTTGCGTTGGATGTGAATAAAGCGGTTGTCGAGATATCAACACAAATACCGCCCCGCGCCCCCATACATTTGACGCACCATCGAATATCATTCTCCATCTTTCACTTTCTTAGGACTTCCTCGCCGAACAAAGCCATAATATCTTCATCGTGAAAATCATGCCGCATTGGTTGGTAGTCCGGAATCGGTTGACATGCCAAATATTCAAAGCAAGTGCACTACCTTTAATCGCCTTTTGTGTGACGTGACAAGATGTCGTATTCGGACAATTGCATCCGCCAACGCAATTCGGCCCCGTAAGAGTCAAGCTTCTCAAATATGTACTTGATTGGATCCATTTTTGACACCAACCAAGTTGTGTGACTCAAAGATGTACCGCTTAAACGATGAGCAAATTTCAAACTAGGGCACAACAAGTCTTTTCCAAAGATAGAATATCTTGTCTCACAGTCGGTGAACTTTTTTCTTAGATAGTATATTGCATGCTCCTTTTTCCCGGATTCATCGTGTTGCCCCAACACACAGCCCATTGAATTATCTAGCACTGTAAGGTATAAGATGAGAGGCCTGCCTGACACAGGTGGCATTAAGACTGGTGGATTCTGCAAGTACACCTTGATTTTCTCAAAGGCGGCTTGACACTGATCATTCCACTTCGACTCTTGATTTTTGCATAGCAATTTGAAAATTGGCTCGCAAGTGGCAGTCAATTGGAAGATGAACCGGGAGATATAATTCAACCTTCCGAGGAAACCACGGATTTCTTTTTCTGTTTTGGGCACTGGCATCTCGAGAATGGCTTTGACTTTGTCTGGATCCACCTCAATTCCCTTCTGGCTGACAATGAAGCCTAACAACTTCCCTGATCTCACCCCAAATGTGCACTTGGCTGGGTTTAACTTGAGTTTATATTTCCTCAACCGTTCATAGAGTTTCTGCAAATTGACAACGTGCTCCTTGTCGGTTTTAGATTTTGCGATCATGTCATCAACATAAACCTCAATCTCTTTATGCATCATATCATGGAATAAGGTGACCATGGCCCTCTGGTAGGTTGCGCGCCAAAGATTCTTCAAATCGAATGGCATGACCTTGTAAATGTAATGTTCCCCAAAGTGTTATGAAAGTTGTCTTTTCCATGTCCTCGTGGTCCATCTTGATCCGATTGTATCCCGAATATCCATCCATGAAGGAGAATAAAGAGTGTTGAGCCGCACTATCCACTAAGACATCAATGTGAGGCAAAGGAAAATCGCCTTTTAGGATCGCACGATTCAAATCTCTGTAGTCAACGCACATTCGACCTTCCCATCCTTCTTGGGAACTGGGACAATATTGGCAACCCATCATGGGTACTTGGCCACCGCTAGGAACCCTACATCAAATATGCTTCTTCGATTCGTCTCGATTTTGAGGACATCTCCGCTTCATCCTTCTCAACTTCGCTTGACAGCGGGCATTCGGGCTTGATCGGTAACTTGTGTACCACAATGTGCGGTGTCCAACCCGCATATCTTGGTAGGACCATGCAAACACATCCACATAATCGTGCAACAAATTGAACCAACTTCATGCGATCTTCCTCACTCATGGTGGTACCCACTTTGACCTCTTTCTTATTCTCAATCGTACCCAAGTTGATCACTTCATAGATTCTTCGTGTGGTCTGAATTACCCTTTCTTCTCGCTCCATTAACCTCATGAGTTCGGAGGAGCTTCCCAGCCTTCCTCAACATCCCCTCACTTGATTGATAGGGTGATCAAAGTCAAAAGGTGGATCGCTGACACCGCTGCTTTTGAGAGACTATTGCTGTGGATCTGCATTTTTTGCCGGCTTAAAAAGCGTAATGAAAAGCGAACAAACAAGCGAACGATAATAAAGCAGGAAAAGACTCACGCAATGAAGAGAAAATGATTTTTATTGATTGAGAAATTCAAAACAAACGTTTTTATTGATGATGATGATTCTGAAAATAAAAACATGCGTGCCCCTAACAACTTGTCCTATGGCCTTGGGCAGAGCCACAGGGTTGCATTACAAATAATTACTTTGAATTAAAAACCACAGGAAAGGCAGCAGCTTCCCAATTCTTCAACTCTTCTCCAGAAAGGCAATGGCGGATCAGACTAACACCACCCTCTTCAGCTTCAAGAACATCCCCGATGATAGCAACTTGGTTGTGTTGCTCATCTTCCTCATCCCATCCTGTGGGCTGGATGTCTTCCATACGGATTTGAGCACTCTCGGGAGCATCATATCTGACCAAGTAATCAAACTTTCCACTGGCTCCCTAGGGTATCCCAAGATCCTCTTTTGTAGGCACTCATCATTACGCCTTCATTGATTTCTTCCTTGCATGAGAAGGGAACTGGTCTTCATGGCTATTGGTCGAACCTCGCTTGAACCAATCTCGGATCGATTGCATGTAATTTCAATTGGCTTTTGGTCTCCCCTACCACCGTCCGAATGTAGAGTCAACACTTCATCTTCCATACCATGGGTTCCTATCTCGACCACATACCGATCCATCAGTCCTGCGCAGATCATCTTGAAGCTTTCACAACTTCCCACGCATAAAGAGTCAAGACACCCTTCTTCGTGGCAACACCCTCTCTTTAACAACCTCACCCTCAAGATAACTCAACGTAGATAACACTCAATGGAGTTTTGATCTTCTCGCGCATCTCTTATCAATTCCCGACTAAACTTTCTATAGCGTTGGCAAATGCCCTCGATGACCGGCAAAGGATTGATTGTTGTATTCGGGTTGTTCTCGCTTAAACGAGATCCAACCAAAGATCTATCATGTCTTGCACCACATGTTTAAAGGCTTTACATTCTTCCACAAAGCATGACCGACTTCCGCTTTTCATGGAAACTGCAGTAGCATTAGCATTGTACCCTCTGGGAAATGGTGGCTGAACGACTTTCATTGGCCGAGTGTTGATCAGGTTGTTGGAAGTCAAGTGATTAAACAGCTCAGTGTATGTCATTGGGATTGGATCAAAACTGGTCCGTTTCTTGAACTGATAACCCCGAAGCTTTGGATCACTTTCGCTTTGCTGGGTGGTACGGAGCGCGAGAATGGAACAGCCAGGTGGTGGAGGGTACCAAAAGATGAATTTCCTCCTGAGATGACATTAGTTTCTCCTTCTTTCTTCTTAGCGAAATGGGGCTGGTACTTCTTCTGAGTGTTTGAACCGCCAGAATTTCCTGCATTACTGAGGTGATTCGAAATCTTCCCACTTCGAAGGCCATGTTCAAGTCTTTCCCCGAAGACTATCATATCGGAGAAGCTAGTCGAAACACTCATAATCACTGTCATAGTAGATTCTTTGGCGGTGGTTTCCAGAACATGTACACCATTTCCTTCTCGGTCGAGGAGGTTGAACTCGAGCAACATGTGGCTTCGCCATTTCTCGAGCATACTCCTTGAAAGTCTCCTTTTCGCCTCTTACTCATGTGTCGTTGCCATCGTGACCTATCCGGAGCCATGTCCATGTTGTACTTATACTGTCTCATGAAAGCTTCAGACAAATCCTTCCAACAACGAATTTCAGAGGATTGCAACTTCATATACCAATCTAGAGGAGCTCCAAACAGATCTGCTTTTGGAAGCAAGAAATCAAATAGCTTTGTCATCATTGGCATAAGGACCCATTTTTCTGACAAACATTGTAACCTGCTCTCTGGATGTACCGATCCTCTGCACTTGTCTACCTCAGAGCTTTGAACTTCGGTGGTAAAACCAAATCTGGGACTAAACATAGCTCACGGGCTTCCTTGGCTCTAACACCAGTACCCTCCATTGCCCTTACTCTTTCTTCGAGTGCACGAATCAGATCATTTGGCTGAGATCCCTCAAACATGTGCCCTCGGGGTGACTCCCATACCGTAATAATATCCTCCTCCCGGTGAAGAACATTTTGAGGGCGTCTTTGCAAGCCCCGAGTAGGGTGCACGCATGAGGGCTAGAGTCCAATTGGCGGTCCTCCCAGCTCCCCGTGCACGGTGATGGTGGACTTGATTAGGTGCAACCACACCAACGAGTAGGTCCAACTGCTCGTGGCATGTACCCCGCAGCATACCCCAAGGATATCTTTGTGGAGTGTGTACTTGACTTGACACATTCATTTCTCGCGAAACAGGACCGGCCCGGATCCTGGGGGATCGCACTATAGCGCTTTCTTGATCATCGAGGAGGAACGAAAGAAGTGACGCCATCGGACTCCACTACTGGCGACACCTCGCAGCTTGTCCCACTCTTTAAACCTTGCGGCGTGACCATCATCTCATGCATCCGAGCCTCCATAGCACCCATCTTATCCTTCAAGGTTCGCCTCTCCGAGCGGTTGCTCGTGGTTGAGTATTGCTATAACCGGGTCATCCGGATCCATCCGACTTTCAACCTCGACTCTGGATTCTCCGAATTACTTGCCATTAATCTCGCTTGAAGCCGGGTGTTGTAACGGTGAAAGTGAACCAATATGCGGCCTTTTCTCGCTTATTTAAACATTTATTGCATAAGAATCAAAATGAATGCATGAATGAATGTATGCATGCACAATGTTTGCTTGATGCCGGAAACACAGAACACCTTTGTCTTGTCATAAGCGCATAAACATTTCTTTGATTTTGGAATTGTAGTAAACGAGGAATCGAAATAGCATACTTCATTCATCAAGAATTCAAAGCTTCACCAATTTCCATTAAAGGAAAAGACAAAGACAATGGTCATAAAGAAAAGGTACAATATCCTTGAATACAAATCTCAAAATAAACGCTTAAGCTGAAGAGTACAAGTAAACAAATCAAATACAAATAGCTTCAAGCTCCCCAACTCTCTTCCTTTTATTGCCGACATTTGCACCTTGAGATCGCTCCTTGAACTCGTGATCAATGCTCATAGATTGATTTCACAAACCGTACACCTCGGGTGGGGTATTGAAGAAATGCATCTCACCTCGGCCATCCTCGATTCTTGGGAACCCCAACATAGCCCGACCGCCACCTCGATGAAATTTTCCGAGAACTTGGTCTTCCACACCGGATTTCATCCCCGAGCTCCTTAATGATCTCTTGATCTTCAATCTTTCCGATCAAATCTAGGAAGCGCTTTTCCCAATATTGGCTCTCACTCGGACATGTCCAGTAGGCATCCTCTAGACAACGGAGGTCCTCTTCAATTCATCGAATACTCCTCTTTCAAATCTCAAGGCTTGCTGATATTCTTTGAGAGTCTCATCAATGGCACCTCTTTCTCGCCGAGGTTTCTCACCGACCCTCAACTCGCCACCGGATGTGATTCTTGTCCCGATTCAATGGCCGTGTCTTCCACTCCCGAGCTTCTTCAAGTGCCTTCCTTGTCTTCTGCTTATACCTTTGGAGCTCTCTCTCTCGCCCCCTTCGGATATCTTTGGGCTTCTATCTTGCCTTGCTCTTCTTTCTTGAATCGCTTAACACTTTCTTCCACAAATGATCATTTTGACATTGTTTTCTTCCTCTAGCTTTTCCTTCTCTAAAGCCATCTCCTCTAACTTAGCCTCGCAATGCTTTCTTTTCCTCTTCTACCTTTGCTAAAGCGGATTTGACTTCGTTCACTCCTCATAGGTAGGGACATAAGGCTCTGCATCTCCTCCTCAAGGGAAATGTCCTTTGACTCGGTGATTTTGTACTTTGAAGCTTCTCCTTGAGCCATTGATTGAAGGTGGTGTCACCGGTTCTTTTTGATGACTCTTCATTTCCTTTTCGCACTACTGATTCCCATGATTGCTTGAACTCTTCAAGCAAATCACCGCATTTAGGCATCCCCATATAGAGGTAAACACGGACAAAGATGCCTTCTGAGGTGAGTTCCTCATTGGGTAACCGAAAGTTGCCTTAGGGTCAATGAAAGATTGTAATTGATACACCTCTCGAGTCCCCATGAGAGGCACGCTTTTGAAAGCTTCCACACCGTGAATACCACCGCAGTCCGTCATCCCAACAAGCACCGTATACCATCGGATTTGGAGATCATTGAGGTTTTTCGAAACTCAACCCACTCCAGAGCGATTCGACCTTCACCTCACAAAATTCTAGAGCATATGAAATTAGCTCCCAACATCGCCGGTTATGGATCACATGGGTAATGAGCCGCATGCATAGAGAACATGAGAAGAAAGACACATTTTCTTTTTATGGAACCGATCAGAAGCGGGTGAGAGCATGGTATGTGTTAGCAAGAACAAAGCAGTACAGGATTGATAGGGTTCTTGGTGTCCTCAAGGCCAAGAATGCACCGATCGCATCTTCATCAACATACTTTTCTATTTGAGGGAAGAGAACAACCCCAAATATGGTGAGAGCAAGCACTAACTTGAATGGACCCCACTTTTTAGCCAAAGCATAGGATTGCATCAGGCCCTCAAAATACTCTTGCGGATACCCAACTATACCATTTCTTTTTAACTTTTGCAACCTCAATTCGGCCCACACCAATCCTAAGCGACATTGCAAGCTTCTCATCGCAGTAGTATTGTCCCCGATATTGGTAAGGTCTAGCATGAGATCCGAGAACCCCAAAAGTTGCTCATATTCCTCTAATCTAGGTGATAGCCAAAATTTCTTGAAGAAGAAACATCTCACATCGTAGTCGTAGAACTGCTCAAAGCCACAAGAGCCTCCTCTTGAACACTCAACCGCAAAAGCCTACGAATATTCCCATATGCCCGATCAAAGGAATCCTCTCAATTGGGCCCATAAGGTCGCACACTGCCGGGCTACCAACCTCAACCTTCTTCATAATCGGGAAGCGAGAAGTGAGTGAAGTCTTGCTATTCAATTCCATTCTCGATGCACCTATGACAAGACGGTACATTATTCAGTGGTTCCCGGCAAGCAAATGCAAATGAAATGCAGTATGAATGCAAATATTTACAACATTTAGCCTTAATGAATGCGGCATGATGCGGTTATGATGTGAATGATGCATGTGGAGAAAATAAAAGTGATGCATATGGACGGAAGTTCAAAAAATTTAGGAGACACACTACGTGCCGCCTCACGCAGTTATTTGAAGAAGGAAAATATTTTTGTATTTTCTTGGAAAAAACTTGGAAAAAGTTCCTTTTGAGGAAGACATGCCCTAAATTACCATGCAGCACACAATTCGTATGCCCTCGTGTCCTACAAAGTGGGAATCCCGAGTTCTAGGGCAACTTCAAAGGTTCCTCCCATGTAGTTCTAATTCACACCCTCACAATGGCTACCGGTTATAGAATCCTCATGCCGACACCCACAAATGTAGAATGCTACCAAGTGTGGGGCGTCATGAGAAAACGTGATCTCGGCTGAGACTTTCATGAGTATCGCATGCACAAAGGTCTTGAATGACAATCACTAATCGCCTCCACTCCCTAAGTGTTTGTTGGATCCGGCATAGGAGCCCACTCATAGCACACAAATCATAAAGTGTGAAAGTGTGTGATCGAGGACATACTTCCTAAAATCTACCCAACCCCACCTCGCAAGGAAAACCAGAATGATCCTGCATAAAAAGGTCGTCTACCCTGTGGTTCAACACGCATACATCATTTTAATATACAAGCCATCCTAAGAAGTCAACAAAGAATTACACGCATTGCTTACCCTAAGAAAGGGAGCTAAGAAGTAGGGGACATAATATAATGGGGGAAATGCATGTTTTTACCTTAAGAAAGGGAGCGGAGAAGAGGGATCATGGGAATTGAGGAATGCATGCATAAGCATAATCATAGACATATAGGAGAAGAGAAAGAAAAGAAGAAAGGGAAACCAATTTTCAAATCAAACAAATAGAACACACAATCAAAGTTAACTAGGCTTGACCTCATCTCTTTTTTTTTTTTTTTTTTTTTTTTAAAGAAAAGTTGTCCCCAGCAGAGTCGCCACCGCTGCGCCCCTAAAAAATCCGGTTTGGACTTTTCATTTGACAACGTGAAAATAGTAGAGCCGCCACCAATATTTATTTAGGAAAACATTGAAAAAACCTTTTTGGAAAACGGGTGGTCTTTTGAAAACACAGAGATGTAGGTTCGGGGCTCGGTTGCGCATGGGGAAGGTATTAGTACTAACGCGCTTCTTTCTACCGAAAGGAACCATTAACTTGATGTGGTTTTGAAATGTTTGATTTGAAATACATCGTTCTACTTCTTTTCTTTTCTTTTCTTTCTTTTGAGAGAGATTGCTTTATTGAAAACGGGGAAAAGGAATGTTTTTGGTATCTTTGTAAAGCGGAACAAAACAAAGATTTTTTGAAAAGGGTGCTTGACGGGACATGAACCCTGGTCCCCACGTGACTTCACCGGGCCGAGGGATCAAAGCTACGTAGTTCTCGTTTTGCGTCTGAAAACGGCTTAGGAGTTTAAGTTTTGGAGTTTTTGAAGTAAGACTCGAGTGTTCGCGAACACCAAACAAGCAAAGGCTTCGAGTGGCATTCAATACTAACTCGAAAGAAAAGAGAGTTGGAACCGGTAATCAAACAAGCAATGGCTTCGAGTGATTACAAGTGACAACGTCAGTATTATTCTTTTTCTTGAAAATTGTTTTGAAAAAAAAGGGTGGTGAGCCTCAGTGATGATTATCACTTAATAGCTCATGTTATTTTGGAAATTTGAATTAGTTTTTATCGTTTAATTAATGTGCGGGAGCTTTCATAATAGTCAAACAAGCAAAGGCTTCGAGTGACTATCACTAATAACTCCTCATTAACGATCAAACAAGCAACGGCTTTTGAGTGATGGCTAATGATTTGTTTAGGAAAATGCCTTAGGGTTTTTTATTTGGAAAAGCATGTAATTTTGAATTTGAAAAGAAATAGAACATTTCAAATCCTTTTTCAAGTCAAAACCGAGACAACAATTAGAACACAAGCAAAGCATTCATAAGGAGTATTCACAAGTTGACCTTGTAAAGGGTTACAAGCCTGCCATTCTCTTTCTTATGGAAACTAGAGCCCATAAGAAGAGAGTTGATAGAGTTAGAAGGAAATTTCGTTTCCTAAACTCTTTCTGTGTTGAATCAATTGGTACTTCTGGTGGAATCTGTTTATTTTGGAATGATTATTATGAGATACAAGTTCTTGAATCCTGCTCTAATTATATTCATACTGTTGCTAAAGAAAGAAGAAGTGGTTTTATGTTTCAGTTCACTTTTGTTTATGGTAATCCTACATTTGCTGCTGGGAGGAATTTGTGGTCTAAAATTTCACATCTTAAACCATTTCGTGATGGTCCTTGGTGTTGTGCTAGTTATTTTAATGAAATGACTTCTGACCTTGATAAGGATGATGCTAATGATGTTGAACCTATTAGAATGAGGTTATTTAAGGATTTCTTGAGTGATTCTGATCTTATGGATATGAATTTGCAAGGTAATAGATTCACTTGGATGAGTAATCCTAGAGATGGAGTAGTTACTAGACAGAAAATTGATAGAGTCCTAGCTAACTGGGCCTGGAGAGTTTATTTCCCTCATGCTGTAGCTACTGCTCTCCCAATTATTAATTCAGATCACTCTCCTATTATTATCAAACCTAAACCCCTATGACTAGTGGCCACTCATTTAGATATGAGTCTTTTTGGGAGGAGCATGGTGACTGTAGAGGGGTCATTCAGTCTGCTTGGGATAATTCTGGTTCTACTAATCATTGGGATAATTGGAGTAAGAAGGTGAAGCATTGCAAGAGAGAGCTTCAAAGTTGGCATAATAATACTTTTCAAAATGCTGCTAAAGAGATTCATGTTCTTAAGCAGCATATGCAACTTGCTCTTAACTTTCCTCCTAATTTGGTAAACTGGGCTGATGTTGCTGAGATTAGGAGTAAAATTGATAAGCTTTGGCAACAGAAAGAACATTATTGGGGTCAAAGATCTAGAATTAAGTGGCTCAACTATGGAGATAAAAACACCAAGTTTTTTCATGCATCTAGTTCAAAGGAGGGATAGAAATAAGCTGTTGAGGATCAAGAATGCTGATGGTTTATGGTTAGAGGGTCAATCTGAGGTGATGAATGGTATTGTCTGCTTCTACAAAGATCTATACACTGATGAGACTGCTTCTTATATTGATTCATGTCTAGAAGTGGTTCCTAAGTGTGTAGATAATTCTATCAATCTTATCTTGGAGTGTCCTATTAGCTTCAGTGAGGTTAAAGATGTTGTATTTAACCTTGGTGCTTACAAATCCCCAGGTCCTGATGGGCTTAATGGTTTGTTCTTTCAAAATAACTGGGAGATAATTAAAGAAGATGTTTTCAACTCTGTTAATCAATTCTTCACTGAAGGTAATGTTAATTTCACTAATGTTTCTCTTTTTCCTAAAGTTCCTCATCTTGAATCAATTTCCCAGCTTAGGCATATAAGTTGTTGTACCTTTATCTATAAAGTTATTGCTAAAATATTTGTTGCTAGGCTTAAACCTTTTCTTTCTGCTATTATTTCCCCTCAACAAAGTGCATTTGTTGGGGGAAGATATATTCAAGATAATCTTATTATTGCTCATGAGGCTTTTCATTTCCTCAAAAGTAAGAATGGGAAGAAGGGTAAAGGGATAGCTCTTAAGCTTGACATGAATAAAGCATATGATAGAGTGAATTGGGACTTTCTTAAAAGTGTTCTCTTGGCTTATGGTTTTTCTGTTTCTTGGGTCAGTTCTGTTATGTCCTTAGTGTCCTCAGTTTCTTACTCTTATCAAATCAATGGTTTTTCTTCTAAAAGAGTCATTCCTAAAAGATGTCTAAGGCAGGGAGATCCTCTATCTCCTTATTTGTTTATTCTAGTGTTTGATGTTCTTTCTAGAATGATTACTAAGGCTTGCACTAATGGTTCTATTCAAGGTATTAAGTTAGCAAGCTCTGCCCCTATTCTTTCTCACCTTTTCTTTGCAGATGATGCTATTTTGTTTTCTAGAGATACTCAAGAGGATATTTATCAAGTTATAAATATCCTCAATAGCTTTACTAAAGCTTCTGGTCAGAAAGTTAACTTGAGTAAATCTGGTATTATTTGTGGTTGTAAGGTGAATCATGATACTAAGCTTGCAATTGCTAGAATTACTAATATCCCTCTTTGGGATCATCCTGGGAAGTATCTTGGTATCCCTGCTGAGTGGGGAGGCTCTAAGGTTCAAGGTTTGGCTTGGATTAAAGATAGAGTTCTAACTAAGATGGAAGGTTGGAAAGGTAATCTGCTTAACCAAGCCGGGAAGGAGATTTTGATAAAAGCTGTTGTTCAAGCTATTCCTACTTACATCATGTCTATTCTGCAGCTTCCTAAAACATTGTGTGCTTCTCTCACTTCCTCTGCGGCTAGATTTTGGTGGCAATCTTCAACTAATAATAGAGGTATTCATTGGAGGAAGTTTGATGAATTGTGTTCTCCTAAGCTTCTTGGAGGGCTGGGGTTTAAAGATTTTCAAAAGATGAATTCTGCTATGTTATCTAAGCAAGTTTGGAGAATAATCGAGGAGCCCAATTCTTACTGGGCTACCACTTTGAAAGCCATTTATTTTCCTAAGTGTGATTTTGGGCAGGCTTCTATTGGTAGAAATGTTTCTTGGGTGTGGAGGAGCTTAATTCATGGGAGATGTTTGATTGCTAATGAAGCTAAATGGGATATTGGTTTTGGCCTTAACCTTAGTATTGCTAATGATAAGTGGACTGCTTCGGGTGATAAAGTTATTCTATTGGCTTTTGCTACTATCTCAAAGGTTGGAGAGCTAATAGATAACTCTCATAATTGGGATTTATCTAAACTTAGGGTTAATCTAGTTCCTCATTCTGTCATTGAAGTTATTAAAACTCCCATTTATTGGTCTTCTTCTTCTGATCAATTAGTCTGGCCTCACACTAATGATGGAAACTATTCTGTAAGGTTGGGTTATAGAATGCTTATGAATCCTACTCAGAATAGTCTTAATGCCTTTTCTTCTAATGGTATTCCTATTGATGTTTGGAAAATCATTTGGAGTGCTAATGTCCCTTCTAAGATGAAACACTTCCTATGGAAGGCTATCCACAATTATATTCCTACTAAATATGCTCTTTTCAAAAATAAGATTTCTATTACTCCTAAATGCCCCTTTTGTAGGTCTGAACATGAAACTGTTGAGCATATTCTCTTGTTATGTCCTTGGACTCAACCTCTATGGTTTGGTCTTCAAGTTGTTTTCCCTCCTAATCCTATAGGTTTATCTTCCTTTCATAACTGGTTTCTGAGTAGGGTTGTTAGTTTTTCCCAGGATTCTGATCATAGTTTAACTAAGCTTATTTTCATCCTTTGGAATATTTGGAAAGCTAGAAATGAAGCTATGTTTAATGATAAAGTTCCTAACCCTTTGGAGTCTCTTTTTAGGATTAAGTCTCTTTGGCATGATTTCTAATAGCTACTAGTCCCTCCCCTTCATCTAATCCTGGCCCTTCTAGTGGCTGTGTTAAAAAGGTCCCATGTAGATGGAAACCTCCTATTGGGAATGCTACAAAGATTAATTGTAATGTTGCTTTTAACAAAGTAGCATGCACAGGTGTTGTTGCTACTGTTTGTAGAGATAATAGAGGAAGTATTCTTACATCTAGTCACAAGAAGATTTTTGCTAGATCCTCCCTTGTGGCTGAGGCTCTTGGGTTGCGTGAAGCTATCTCTACTGCTCTGTCTCTTCATCTCAGGCATCCGGTGATTGAATCAAATAATCAACAGATTGTCAACATGTGCAAAACAAAGAAGTACTCATCAGAAATTAGTGTTCTTCTCAGAGATGTTGAAGATTTCAGGAAGGATTTAGGTGGTTGTGACATTACCTGGACGAATCGTGATGGTAATAAACTTGCGCATGAGGTGGCTTCGTTGTTTTCAAAAGGGATTCTTCATTCCAATTGGTCGTCAAGACCACCTGATTCGATTCGTAAAATCATAGTTGAAGATTGCAAAGTTTGTTATGATCCTGATTCACTGAGATTTGGTTCCGTTCCTTGATAATCTTGATCTCGGTTTTCTTTTACGAATGCTCTGCTCTCGTTTAGGGTTTCGTAATATCTTCTATGCATGCCTCTCATTCCTTGAGATCTGATTTCATTGGAAGTTTCTGTGATGAAATCGGTTTGCTGAAGATCAATTTCACTGTGATCATGGTGATTTGGGTGTGGTTGTCTTTGTGGTGGAGAGTGAATTGGGATAGTTTCGTTGCTGGAGATTGTATGTTTCTATTTGTTCTATTTAGTTGTTTTTGTTGCTCCGGTTGCTCGTGTTTTTATGGGCTCTATTATGGCTTGCTCTTGTTGGGCTTTTAGAGTTATATTTAAACCGGTTGTTTTTACTTCTTGTGTCCCCTTCTGATCCTATAGCTTGTGTAGGACTTTTGGGGTATCTTTGCAATATTTGTTGTATTTGGTTGTGGCCTTTGCCCATATCAATAGAAATCACTACAACTTGACAAAAAAAAAAAATAACCCAAAATAAAATTTTCAAAATAGATAATATCTCAAATAATCATATTTTATAAAATAAAATAATCATTTAAAATAATACTAATTTATATACAAATAATTAAATAATAACAGAATATATCTCCAATGTAGTGTAAAAATAAAACTAAGTAATATTTTAACATATGCTCATACCTCAAACACACGATAGACTAAAATAATTTAATGTTGTCAATTCAAAATAATTAATAAGACAAGCACGTATTAAAAGAACCACGACGTACGAAAATCGGGGTGTTACAAATTGTCATCCTTACATTTGCCTACTCATCTCCTAAAGCTAGTGTCTTTTGATTTTCTTCCAGGAAGAACCTATGATTTCCTCCCTATCTCTAAAGACCTCTTATTCCCTCTCTCTCCTCCCTTCCTCCCTGGAACCCCGCAACTTACCATCGACCCCTCCTTGGAATAGCAACTGATTGTTCCTATTGTGTTTCAACATTTCTGGCGTTTGGACACCTATTTAGCGTGTATTCGTGTAGATACTTGACAAGGTGACAATTTAATCCACTAGATCTTTGGCGGGCACGAGAGCTACTAATAGAGCTCACCCCACCATTGTCACTCATGCCAAAAACACAAATAGCGATAGCATTGTTTTATTGAAAACATATGTAACAGACAATTTACATAATAAAGTTTCAAGGAAAAATGAATTTGATTATTTGATATTTAACGAATTATGCAAATCTAAGGGGTGGCAACGCAAGTTTGGCTCATTGAGTCAACTCACCTAACTCACAAGTTGACGACGGTTTGTGGTGGGTCAACCCATCAACACACCCTTTTTTAATTTTTTTTTACATTTTACTTTTTTAAATATTGTTTGCTATTTTTTTTTACCTTCTTTCCTGAACAACTGATCACCCTAAACAGAGTGGGTTTTAAACCCTAAGTCACTTTCTTTGGCGGGTCAACGAGTCCTATCACATTTAACATAGATTGAAAAGTAGGTTTAGGCGAGCATAATTAAGCAATCAAGCATCGGTTTTTTGTAGAAAAAAATTACATAATACAAAATATCATCTTCTCAAATGATCCATACTAGGAGGGTAATCTCTTTCTTGAGATTTCAAGACGACATTTCATAATTATTCCCAATCGGACCGACTGGTACATAGGAAATCTCGGTCGAACATCACTGACAAAAGGAGAAAGAATTCGTCCCTCAAATCGGCCGACTGGCTCATACCACTCCAAAGAACTTCCTCCTCCACCCGGTCGGCAAATCCAGTGGTAACGGTAGACATGACAATTATTGTGATCCATTGAATTCCTCCTCCATGTATTGTAACGGCCACAACAGACATAATTTGTAATTAACCACATTAATCACGCTTGTATCACATGAATATTGCCTGAAGAGGCTAATGGAAAAGGCCCAAAGTCATTTTCCACGCATTTCTTACTCGATTTTATACTTCATTCGTACTATTTTTCTATTAATCGTGTTAGGTCTATTTTCTCCCAAAAAAATAGATAGGAACAATAACTAAATCAACGGGTTTTCGCCAACTCAACTGACTTTGAAAAGATTTTCACATAACACATGATAAGATATCCTCAAACTACCCGAACTAGGAGGGTAATCTCTTTCTTGAGATTTGAAGATGACATTTCATAACTAAACTTAACTGCCTTCATATGTATTGACTCAGGATTTTAAGGATTGAATAATAAGGAATATAGTTTTTTGTGAAGAGAAATTAAGACACTATTTATATATGAATGGGGATAGCAATGGCGCGATTTATTGGGTGCTAAAAGACAGTATTTGCTGGAGCAGTGCACAATTTCAGCTGTGAAACATGAAAAACATTATGAATACCAGTTGTAGGAGGAAGATCCAATTGATAAGCAACCTTCTCAATACGGTCTGTGACTCTATAGGGACTATAATACTTGGGATTCAGTTTGTGGAAAGCCTGGTTTCTCAAGTTGTACTGCCTGTATGGCTGAAGCTTCAAGAAGACATAATCACCCACATAAAAATTCCTATGACTTATGTGCTTATTTGCTTGTTGTGTTTGTCTATTCTGAGCCCTAGTGAGGTGAAATTTGAGAAGCTTAATAGCTTCCTCTCTAGCAAGCAGAGACCTATCAACAATAAGGGAAGAAGATTTCTCAGGCAAGTAAGGCAAATGCAATGGAGGGGCTTGTCCATATACCATCTCATATGGAGTAGTGTGAATGGAGGAATGGTAATTGGTGTTATACCACCATTCAGCTAAAGGCAACCAATTAGCCCAAGAAGTAGCTTGTTCAAAGCACATACAATGAAGAAAAGTCTCAAGATTCACAATTTCAGTTTGGCCATCACTTTGAGGGTGATAGGCACTAGACCTATTCAAAGCAACTCCTTGCCAGGAAAAAATTCAGTCTACACTTCACTCAAAAAGATTGGATCTCTATCACTCACTATGGAGGTAGGCATGCCATGTAATTTGAAGATAAAATCCTTAAACATTTGAGCAACATCAATGGCAGTATATGGATGTGGTAGAGCAAGGAAATGTACATACTTACTCAAACGATCCACCAAAACTGGGATGACCTGTTTACCATTGGATTTAGGTAGTCCTTAAACAAAATCCATGCTAATAGGCCTGGAGAAGTAGCCTGCTCAGCCTTGTTGCGTTGACAAATGGTGCATTCTCTCACATAAGTTTGAATATCCTTTGTCATGCCTTTCCAAAAAATAGAGATTTAATCCTAGATGCAGTATTGTCACGACAGAGTGACCCCTAGTGGCAGAATCATGAAGCCACTATAAGATGAAAGACTTGACAATAGGGTTGTTGCCAATAACAAGCTTGCCTCTTCTACGCAAAATATCATCTTTCCATGTAAATTCGGGGTGAGAACTAGCATCTTGTTTGAGCTCCTCAATGAGTTTGAGTAGGTGAGCATCAGCCAACCAAGAAGCTTTAATCTTGGTGTGTAAATTGATAAGTCCATTTTTAGTTGTCTTTTTAGTACTTATTTTAAGTAAGTTGTTTGGTATTTTAGTTCAATTCTAGAGCTATTTTACTACCTTTTGTTTTGTTTTTATTTTCAGGATAAGTGTTGAGCAAAGTAAGGGAATTTAAGCTTCTAATGCATAGGAATGAAATCCCAAGGCAAAAGGAGGGAAAGAAGTACCAAAAGAACCAAAAAGAGGCAAGAAAAGAGGAGTTTTATAGCCGAAATGGCCATTACACTACTGGCGTGTTATAAAACATGGCCATGTTTCGCTAGAAAGTCAAGAGTCAAAATCTAATTCTGCAAAAAACACCGGCAAGTGTAATAAAACACTGGCGGTTGTAATAAAACACTGGCCGCCGTGTTATAAAACATGGCCGTGTTTTTCCAACTTCCTCCAATTGTTGTTACTTTTCTTCCTTCACTTCTTGTAACTGATTCTTAATCAGATTTTATGACTCAAAGGCCTATAAATAAGCACGAAATTCTGAGTGCTAGGAGGGGATTCTTACTTGTAAACTCATTCTAAAAGATTTATCTAAGTTCTTGCATTTTATTCTTATGTTCTTTACTTTCTTGCAATTTTAGTTTATGTTCTTTACATTCCCAGCACTTTACATTTCAGTTCTTTACCGCTTTGTTTATATTCTTGTCATTTACATTCTGTTATTTACTTTTATGTCATTTACTTTTATGTCATTCTCTTCTACTCCCTTGTCTACTATGATCATGTGTGAGTAGACCTCTTTAGTCTTGGTATTGTGGGAAACAATCCAATGATGGATCCCTAAACAATTCCAAGACTAAACTCTATCTTATTAGAACTTGATTTTTAATCTTGCCTCATCATACTTATTTCATAAATCAAATATCAAACGAGGTACCGAGAGGTGAAGTTTGATATTGGACCTATGAGGTTAGACAAGGCAATCAAAGCATGAGAATAGCTTTGAGTGTCTTGGGACAATAAGGTTGGGCTTAATGGGTCTCTGCGATGATCAACCATGAGAATAGGCTTGATCATTTTTCGAGACACATTCTTGTATTCCGAGAGGAAACTTGAATTACACCAAAAGAATACCTTGTCCTTAAAAACAATTTCAATATAAGATAGAGGATAGTTAAGGGATTGTTAAATTTCCATCATTGTGATTTGTCCCATAATACTGAGACACTTTTATATTCTGAATATTAATTAAACAATTATTCCTTTTTCCTAAAAATCATTTCCTTTTAGCTAATCACCACTAAAAAAATAAATTGGTAATCACAAAAGTCTTTGTGGGATCGATACATTTTTACTACGAGATAGAAACCGTGCACTTGCGGCCTATCAAGTTTTTGGCGCCGTTGCCGGGGACTTTTGTGATATTGATTGATTTTTTGGTATCGGTTAGACTAAATGTTTTATTTTTCTTGTTAATATGAATAAGCATGTATTTACATTCTCCAAGGAGGAATGGGAATATTTTGAGGAATCTTTGCCACCACCACCACGTTGCTTAAAAGGGTTTTACAAAAATATATTTACATTTTCCAAGGAGGAATGGGAATCTTTTAAGTCATCTTTGCCACCACCACCACCTTGCTTAAGAGGGTTATTCAAAAACTACATGAAACACAATTTGAGAAAAATATTGTAGTTGAGGTAGATCGAAATAATACTAAAGTGGTAGTGCCAGATGATTCACAAGAGATATACCATGAGATGGAGAACATAAAGGAAACTGTAATTTCATCCTTGGATAAATATATGGGTTTAAATGAATGTGTGGATGTCAAAATCTTGTTCCCTTTATCTTATTTTTCACCTTCCTTTGTGAAAATAACATTTGATCTAAGAGGAATTGAAAATAGGATCTTGTTTGTTACGCAACTTCCTTTTTACAAGCCATGGGATCCTCGGAATATGTTTTCATTCTTCATGTGTCACTTGGTCTTTATGCTTCAAGCAATGGGACCCAGGAATAAGTCTATAAAGGGAAAAGGTCAAGCTAATGACCATAAAAGAGCGCTGTGTGGGAGGCAATCCATAGGTTTACCTTTGTTTTGCATTGTTGGAATAAGAAGGAGAGCTACAAATGCCAGTCAATGTGAGCTTTCTTTACCCTTCTCATGTGTTTTTCATTTTTATACATTGAGGACAATGTTTAGTCCAAGCATGGGGTGACTTTGGTCTTTTCTTCTTCTTTATTTGGTAGTTGAGTCATCATCTCCTCCTATGTGATAGATCCTTGTGAATCTTCGAAGTAATTTTTTTATGGCAATTCTGTGATAAATTTTTCTATTTTCATCTAATGTTTTGGTTGGAGTTCAGCTATTAGATATGCTTGTTGGTACTTACTGTTGGGTTTACACACACACTGCTAAGATAGGTTTCTGGTACTAGGATGTCTAAGAAAGATTGGAAAAAAAGCCACTTAGTTCCCTTGGTGACACTTACTGCATTTTGGTTGCTGGAGAAATGTCTGTGTTGAGCTGCTTAAAAAGAGCAATAAAATGGAAATAAATTGAAAAAGAAAAAAATGAAAAAGAAAAGAAAAGACTTTAAGCAATTTAGCCCAACATCCCTTTGAGGCCATAGGTTACTAGGGAAATACTTTGAGTACCCTTTTGAGACTTTATAAGTTACTAGGGAAATACTTTGAGTACCCTTTTGAGACCGATTGACTACTGGGAAAAAGAGACACTCCTTTGAGACCAAGTGTGGCAATTGCATTGTTTGCATATAAGTGGATGACCCAAGCAAAAGGTGCTAGGGAATTTGGCTGTTGATATCTAACTTGCTATTCTAGTACCACAAAACTGATCTTCTCTACACATAAAGCTCAATAGAAAAGTGTCATGTCGAGAAGAAAAATATTGTTGGATACCACCGGATCATTTCTAGTTCATGTGCTAAGCCGATAATTTTCATTCAAGGATTTGCCAAATAAATTGTAATGTTTTGCTTGAGGACAAGCAAGGATTTAAGCATGGGGGAGTTTGATAAGTCCATTTTTAGTTGTCTTTTTAGTACTTATTTTAAGTAAGTTGTTTGGTATTTTAGTTCAATTCTAGAGCTATTTTACTACCTTTTGTTTTGTTTTTATTTTCGTGATAAGTGTTGAGCAAAGTAAGGGAATTTAAGCTTCTAATGCATAGGAATGAAATCCCAAGGCAAAAGGAGGGAAAGAAGTACCAAAAGAACCAAAAAGAGGCAAGAAAAGAGGAGTTTTATAGCCGTAAACAAAGCCATTACACTACTGGGCCGTGTTATAAAACATGGCCATGTTTCGCTAGAAAGTCAAGAGTCAAAATCTAATTCTGCAGAAAAACACCGGGCGAGTGTAATAAAACACTGGCGATTAATAATAAAACACTACCTGCCAGGTGTTATAAAACATGGTCGTGTTTTTCCAACTTCCTCCAATTGTTGTTACTTTTCTTCCTTCACTTCTTGTAATCGATTCTTAATCGATTTTATGACTCAAAGGCCTATAAATAAGCACGAAATTACGAGTATTAGGAGGATTCTTACTTGTAAACTCATTCTAAAAGATTTATCTAAGTTCTTGCATTTTATTCTTATGTTCTTTACTTTCTTGCAATTTTAGTTTATGTTCTTTACATTCCCAAAGACTTTACATTTCAGCTTCTTTACCGCTTTGTTTATATTCTTGTCATTTACATTCTGTTATTTACTTTTATGTCATTTACTTTTATGTCATTCTCTTCTACTCCCTTGTCTACTATGATCATGTGTGAGTAGACCTCTTTAGTCTTGGTATTGTGGGAAACAATCCAATGATGGATCCCTAAACAATTCCAAGACTAAACTCTATCTTATTAGAACTTGATTTTTAATCTTGCCTCATCATACTTATTTCATAAATCAAATATCAAACGAGGTACCGAGAGGTGAAGTTTGATATTGGACCTATGAGGTTAGATAGGCAATCAAAGCATGAGAATAGCTTTGAGTGTCTTGGGACAATAAGGTTGGGCTTAATGGGTCTCTGCGATGATCAACCATGAGAATAGGCTTGATCATTTTTCGAGACACATTCTTGTATTCCGAGAGGAAACTTGAATTACACCAAAAGAATACCTTGTCCTTAAAAACAATTTCAATATAAGATAGAGGATAGTTAAGGGATTGTTAAATTTCCATCATTTGATTTGTCCCATAATACTTGAGACACTTTTATATTCTGAATATTAATTAAACAATTATTCCTTTTTCCTAAAAATCATTTCCTTTTAGCTAATCACCACTAAAAAAATAAATTGGTAATCACAAAAGTCTCTGTGGGATCGATACATTTTTACTACGAGATAGAAACCGTGCACTTGCGGCCTATCATAAATCAGCATCAGTATTGTTTAAAGTGAGAGCCAACAGGTCTGTACCTTCAATTCCGGAGAGAGCATCAGCAACTACATTGTCATTTCCCTTCTTGTAAACAATTTCAAACTCATACCCCATAAGCTTAGCCATCCAAGCTTGTTGGAATGGAGTGTTCAAGCGTTGTTCCAACATGTATTTGATACTTTTCTGATCAGCCTTGATCACAAAGGGCTTGTGAGCAAGGTGGGTACTCCATTTTTGCACAGCATACACAATTGCTAGCAATTCCTTCTCATAAATTTATACAGCCATCTGTCCGGGACCAAGAGAATTGCTGAGATAAGCAACATGATGATTCTCTTGCATTAATACTGCTCCAATGCCACGTCCTAACGCATCGGTCTCCAACACAAATTGTTTGGAAAAATTGAGCAAAGTGAGGACAAGAGATGTGACTAGTGCATCTTTCAACAACTAGAAAGCAACAGCAACAATAGGAGTCCACTCAAAGCTGTCCCTCTTCAACAAATCATTGAGGGGCTTAGCAATTTTGCCAAAGTCTTTGACAAAACGCCTATAATAGCCAGCAAGACTTAAGAATCCACAGATTTTCTTCAAGGTCTTTGGGGCAGGCCAAGCAGATACAACTCTGATCTTTGCAGGATCAGTTGACACCCCCTCTTTGTTGATGAAATGACCAAGATACTCAACCTTGGTAGTTGCAAAATGGCATTTGTTCTTGTTGAGAAACAACTGATGAGTCCTGACAGTGTCAAAAATCTGAGATAGATATTGTATATGGTCCTGCAAACAAGAACTATAAACTAGAATGTCATCAAAGAAAATTATGACAAATTTTCTAAGGAAGGGCTGGAATAGATGATTCATCAAGGCTTGGAATTAGGCTGGGGCATTAGTGAGGCCAAAGGGCATTACAAGATACTCAAAATGGTCATTGTGAGTCTTAAATGCTGTTTTGAATTCTCCCCCTTCACACATTCTAAGTTGGTGGTAGCCTGACTTCAAATCCAACTTAGAGAAGATAGTAGAGCCACCTAATTCATCCATCAAATCCTCAATTAATGGTATTGGAAACCTATCCTTGATAATGTTATGATTAAGTTTCCTATAGTCTACACAAAGTTTCCACGAGCCATCTTTCTTCCTAACTAGCACAGTAGGGGAAGCAAATGGGCTATTACTATATTGTATGATACCTTGTGTTAACATTTCACTCACAAGCTTATCAACAATATCTTTTTGCCCTATAGATTACCTATAAGGCCTCATATTCACAGGTGTAGCACCCTCCTTGAGGGGAATTTTATGATAAAATCCAGGTCTTAAAGGTGGTAGTTCTGTAGGTTCTCTGAAAATATCCTGAAACTCAACAATCAACAACTCTATTTCAACAGGAATATTTGTGAGACTATGCAAGATGGAACAATGAACTGTGGAATTGACTGCTCAACTTGCAGAAAGCAGAGCTCTGCACCATGATCTACAACAATATTTAGAGCCTCATTAGAGATAAGCTTGACTGTGGCAGGTTTGACAGCTCGCAATAACACCTTCTTGTTAGCAACAAAGAACTCCATTTGAAGCTTCTCAAAATCCCAAAGAATAGGACCAAGTGATTTGAGCCACGCCACACCTAAAATGAGATCACAACATACCAAAGGAAGCATAAAGTCAGCAGTAGATTCATGGTTATGCATTGACCATGTGAAGCCCTTACACACAAAAGGAATTTGTGACCACCACCTCCTGTGATACTCATGGGTTTGATTTTCTCCAAATTACAACTGAGTCTCTTAGCCATAGCTAAGTCTAGGAAGTTATGTGTACTTTCACTATCCAACAGAATTTGGAGAGATTTCTTGGAGTAAACCGCCTTCACTCTCATAGTTTGATAATTAGAGGAACCCATCATAGCTTGCAAGGATATTTGAGGTGTTTCAGAAACATCTACTAGAGTGAGGACGGGCTCCAATTCATGTTCAGTGGGTGTCTCATTAGTCACTTCTACCTCCACTTCTTCCTCATCAACTTCCATCATCATCAAGGTGTGTTTACCCTTGTGTTTAAGATGGTGTCCCGGGGTAAATTTCTCATCACAATGCCAACATAACGCCTTGGCACTACGCTCTTCTAGCTGGGCTTTTGTGAAAGGTTTGGTGGGTCTAGCTGGGGTGATTTTCTGGCTAGGGTCCTGTGAGATTAAGGGTAGTTGGTTGTTTGTCGTGGAAGATTTTGTGTATGGTGGTTTATAGGTGGTTTGTTTCTGGCTAGGTGCTTTGGTAGATTCAAAAAGCTTAGCAAGGTTTGAAGCATGTGCAATTGTTGTAGGGTTAAACATTCGCACATGAGCTTGAGTAATAGGGTCCAATCCAGCAATAAAAATACTCAGGGCATGCTCAGGTAATATACTAACTTGAGTAAGAGTTAATTCAAAATCATCTATGTATTGTTGAGCCGAATTAGAATGTTTTACCTGAATTAACTCAGCAAGAGGGTCCTCATACAAATCTCCAAACCTCCTCTTGACATCAGCAGCATATCTGGGTCATAATGGGTAGTCGTCAAACCGTCCCCTCATGTAATTGAGGTGCCACTGTAGTGCAAGCCCTTCTAAATGAATCGATGCAAGTCTCACCCGTGATTCAGGGGGCGTTTCATCAAGCAAGAATAATTGATCACATTTATACAACCAATATTTCACTTTCTTCCCTTCAAACCAAGGAAAATCAACTTTAGATATGCAGGTGGAGTAATTTCGAGCTTGTGTGGGTGTTGTGGGTGGAGTAATCAATGTTTTGGGTTCGAATTGAGAATACAACAATGTTATCACTCTTGAGAGAGAGAGCCTTATCTGCCATTATGATATTGTGGTTGTACTCGACTCGAAAATTAGTCTCTTCAACACGCACAGAGGTCTTATCCCGTTTAAAAAGAATAGGCAGATAAATAAATAAACAAATCTAATAGTTAAACTAAACATGAAAACACATTTTTATTGAACGAAAGTGCTTTTATGTTTTTTGGTAGATAACTTTTTCTTGGTAGATTAAAGTGCTTTTATGTGAAGTTGATTGATTAGGACGCACTACTGCAACTTACCAAAGAATCACAGCGTTAATTTAAGAATCCTCAACAGAACAATGAAGTCTTCACCCAAAAAAATAATAAAAACAGAACAATGAAGTAGCTAATAGAGAAAATTCATTCCAGGGCAACATAGTAATTTCGAAACCACAACGTCTTTATGACAAGACACGTGTGTCTGACAGTGATTGCCTCACTCGGTCGGCATTTGTCAAAATTTACTGAAATACCAGTTATACCCCTCCTTATTTTCTTCATATTTCCACAGGCAACCTTTGATATTCGTGTTACAACTGTGAAGAAACAGAGGGGTAATGGTCCCTCCCTGCTACTATAGGTTGAATCCATTACTATTTCTCTGGTTGCCATTGAAGCTCTTCTTCTAAACCCCTTACCTTTTTTTTTTTTTGAAGTTTTCATAGCATTTTCCCTTTTTATCTTTTTGAGCTTTGAAGGAACATGTTTTTCAAGCAAAGTTTGCCTTTTTAAGTTACCTAAGTCAAAACCCATTTTTAGGAATGTGCATTTCTTTCTTCTTCTGTTTTTGGGTATCTTACTTTAGAGATTCATGATGTGTGATCCCTGAGAAAATCTAGTAGCTAATTTAGTTTCTCTCAGCTGCTTTGGTTGGTTGTCACAATGAATTATTCTTCAGAAAAGTTGGATTCAGCTGTTTTTCAGCTCACACCAACTAGAACCAGGTAATAGATTTTAACAACTTAATAATATTGGCTTTCTTCTATTTGTGACATTTCTCAATCCATAGGAGAGAAGCTAGAGCTTAGAATTAGCTAGGTTGTTTAGTGATTTTTTTAGCATTTGGGATATTATTTAATTGTCCTAAAACAAACTAAAATGGGGATGGTTTCCTTTTTGGGTGTGATTAATTTGAGTGACTATAATTCATCTAAGGTTGTTGTTACTTGTTACTCTCTTTGTTTCTTTTCTTTGGATATAACAATTGTGTTGCACATAAGCTTCAGTACTAGTAGAACTTGGGTTTAAGGAATTGGAGGTTAGTGAGAGGCTGCATTTTTTTGGGGTTCATAGACGGAGTGGTCACTACCACTAGAAACTCACAGACACAACTGTGAGGTCCCGAGTTCGAACTCGGGACATAGTTGAGCTAGGCCTTACAGATGCTGTATTTTGTTTTTACTTATGATTTTTGTGTCACTGATTTCAAAACAATGAATGATATTTTCTGTCTGACTTTTTTATTGGTTATTTCATCAGGTTTGACTTGGTTATAACTGTAAATGGAAAAAAGGAGAAAATTGCCTCAGGTTTGCTCACTCCATTTCTATCTCACTTGAAAGCTGCTCAAGATCAAATGGATAAGGGTGGATATTCCATTGTTCTTGTTCCTGAGCAAGCTAGTGATGCCACATGGTTTACCAGAGGAACTATTGAAAGGTGTGACTTGGTTTGTTATCATAGTAATTTAAGTTAGTTATTCCTATGGCCATATCTTGGAATTTGAATTGCAATGATCTTTTATTTTAATGCTCTTATTAGAGCTTATCATTTTGATTTCTTTCTAATGACAATGGCAGTGAAGCCATGCCTTTGTAAGTAAAACATAGATTAGTGACTTGTAATTTAAATGTTGGAAACTTAAAGTTTGTTATTATCTTAAAATGTTTCTAGCAGGCACTGAATTTCATTTAAATTAGCAATGTTGAACTAATGTTCTCTGCTATAGGTTTGTTCGCTTTGTGAGCACTCCTGAGATATTGGAACGTGTATATACCATAGGATCTGAAATCTTACAAATTGAAGAGGCAATTGCAATTCAAGGAAATAATTCTACAGGGATTAGCATTGTGAGTAGATATCTAACAGAATATTTCAATTAAGTGAACAACAACCGAAGGTCTGTTTAAATTATCTCATCTGTTTGCAGGTCGAAGAAAACCAAATTAGACAAGTGGAAAGCACCAAAGGTTCTTATTGTGTGCAACTTTTAACTTGCATTCAACAAATACGATGTTTTGCTGAAATTTGAAATTGTTTACAGCTAAGAAAACTTGCTGCTTTTCTCAGGCAGGAAGATTAAGCAGGATTCTAATGAGGAGAAATCAATTGTACCTTACAAGGTTAGAGAGGTCTTGACTCTTGAATACCTATACTTATATTGATTTATCATTTTGTAATCAGTTTGTGTGGATATGTCCCAGTCTGATGTACAACCACCTAAAGAAAATGGAAGCACCTCATCAGAAGGAAACTCAAAGTAAATTCTAAATCTTGTCAATTTTTTTCCTTCTTTTTTATATCCATACTTTACAGAATGAGTCGAAAGTTTTGGTCGATAAACTACACTTGGGGACAGTTATCCTGCTTGACTAAGTCAGGTATTGTATTAACTTCTTTACGTGCTGTTTTAGAGTTCAGCTTTTGAAATCTTTGGATACACGCAAGTCAGTGTTGCAAAAAGAGCAAGGCATGGCATTTGCACGTGCTGTTGCTGCTGGTTTTGACATTGATTACATGCCAGCTTTGATGTCATTCGCCGAATGCTTTGGAGCATTACGCTTGATGTAAGAATTCTTTTTTGACCATTTGTAACCTTAATGTTGTTTTAGTTAGATCTTGAATTCTTCACCAATTGGCCATTAACGTATTTATGATTTCTGAACAATGTCGCTAATTCTAAGTTTGTTACGTTTCAGGGATGCATGTAGAAAATTCACGTCTCTATGGAAAAGAAAGCATGAAAGTGGCCTATGGCTTGAAATTGAAGCCGCTAAACGACGTCCAATCGTGCAGATTTCTCTGCAATAAATACACCAGGCATTGTACTTTCCAACAATACAGTCACTACATTCCATGAATTGGACTCACAGAGTAATGGGAAAACAAATTCAGGTACCTGAAAACTCCAGCACGCTCTGATATTTTAAATTCACGCACTCTTCATGAGCTAATGCATATCTTTCCAATAAGTCATTACTCATTAATTCTACTCTTTCTTACATGCACAGAATTACAGACATGGGCAAGTTGGGAAAATTTCTGATGTTTATATTTTCCCCTCCCTTTAATGTATTTAGATTGTTTCTTTCACATTTGAAGATGTGTTTTATATGGACTGGCAACCAATTGCAGGCCACCGAGATGATATTCAAGGTCAATTTTCTCATCATGGATTCTCGCCTTGGCCTATTCATTCTCCCGGGTGCTTTGCCAGTGTTTCAGCCAGTATCCAGTGCAAACCGCACTCCTACTATCCGACTTATCCAGGAAATAGCCCATTTATGCTGCCAAGTTGTCCATCTATGGAGGACCCCAGACTACACGGCGGTCAAAGTATGGGACATAGAAGACAATCCATGGATAGTAGACACAGCAATACTGAATCCGAAACTTGGGATGTAAACTCTTCAAAACCAAGGTTTCGGGATGAAGTGGATATGGAGAGGGAAGGTTTACAGACAGGAGAACGAAGGAAAAGGCGAATCGATCAGGCAGGCAGAAATCTGGAATGGTGGTCATCAATTACGTAACAAAGACGGAACATTCTTCTGGGAGTGGATCATGTTCAGATTCTGCAGCTGAAACTGACGAAGATAAAGATATTCGGGAATCTGTGAAGAACTCAAAAAGAAGAGGATCTGGTAAGAAATCTTTGAAGAGGTTGAGTTCATCTGATAAGGAAGAAACAAACTATTGGAAGGATGCAGATGGAGGACATTGGCAAGTATTCCAAAATTATTTACTTCAAGGTGTAGATGAAGATAGACACGACATTGACCGAGACCAGTTTGAAGTAGAAAAGATTGATCACGTGAGAAGGAAAAGACACGTTGCAGTCAACGATCCTTTAGATTTTACTGAGCGGGATATGCATGAAGATCAAGGAGGTGCCACCATAGATATACATAGCATTAGCAACGGATTGACCCGGATGCCTAAGTCATCTAATGGTGACTCCTACATAGTTGAAAATAGATTAGTCAGAGTCGGTGATCAAGGAAATATTGAGAGAATTGCTGTTGACATGGACTCAGAGTTCCCAAAGGTGCATTCAAAGGAAAAAAAACAAAAAATTTCCAATTATCAGTCGGATGAGTTGAGCTTGATGCCTGAAAGGGGAGAAGAAAAAAGGTCAATGAGTTATGATCCTGCACGAGACTATGAAATGCAGGCCCAAGCTGAAGGTAGTTCTTCACGATATACGAAGAACAAAGGGGCATTAGCTCTCACCAAACCAGGATATAAGATGTTGGGTAAGGAGCAGAAATCTAAACCTACTCCAAATGGTTCTGATAGTAAGAAGACTGTTGGCCCAATAAGAAGAGGAAAGTCTAATAAACCGAGTCCATTGGATGAAGCACGAGCACGTGCTGAAAGACTACGTAACTACAAAGCTGATCTCCAGAAAATGAAGAAAGAGAAGGTACTCAGATTGACATAAATTAAAATTGAAGTAAACTTAACATTGGTTAAAGTATATTCACATTAAGATTAATTGAAGATTCATGTTTGAGGTTGTTCATCTGTTTATTTCTTCTTTTGTTTATAATTACCAGGAAGAGGAAGAGATAAAACGTCTCGACGCTTTGAAGAAGGAAAGGCAACAGAGAATTGCTGCTAGGAGTAGCTCAAAAACCACTAAGACACCCATGCCATCTCAGCAAACCAAGAAACAGTTTCCAACAAATTATTTGGCGGGCTTGCCTAGAGGATCAAAATTTAGTGATTCAGAACCAGGACCAGGACCAGGACCATCCTTACCATTCCAAAGATTCCCCGTTAGAATTGCTTCTGCGGTGTCCAATGATTCTTCAAAAGCCTCAAAGACCAGCAGATTGAATGCTGGTAGCCACTCAGTTACAAGCAAATTAAGCCGATCAGTGCCTTCTCTGCCTGAACCTAAGCAAGCGAAGGGTGGTAATACAACTGATCCCAAGGCATCAATGGCACGCATTAGAAGATTTTCAGAACCTAAAATGGGTACAATTCGTCCAACTTCTTCAGTTAAACCACGTGGTTCGAGGAGAATTTCAAAGACTGAAGCAGTCGATGACACCGTGAGAAGAAAGCTTTCTGCTATTGTGAATTATGATAAAAGCAAGATTGCAACCCTTCCAGAATTGAAAATCGGAATATCTAAAGCACGCCACGTTGGCCAGGCAAGAAATGATATTGGAATTTTACCCGCTGATGATGGAGGCGACAATCCTATAATTGAGAAGACTGTTGTGATGCTTGAGTGTGAAAAACCTTGTGCCTCTGATAAAGTAATGGAGAAAACTGAGACGGTATCAGGTTATGTTTCTGTTTGTGCACCAGTTTCATCCCTAAGCACAGATGTTGTAGATTTACAAACCTTGGAGAACCAATCACAAGTGAAATCCATATCCACCAAGGTAAATTATACCCTTGTTAAATGTATTGAAAACAAAAACCTTTTTAAACAGAATTTTAATTTCATTTATTGTTACATACATGCTTGTGTTTCTCTGTGTGAATTTTTCATGTATGGGAGAAATTCTTAGTACATCAGTTAAATTTGAATATATTGTCTTCCAAAATTAGGTTAAGATGAATAATACAGAGAAAGGACCTTCAAAGTCAACTAGCTCTCAGATTGCCGAGGAAACATATCATGCCCCGTGTGCTCGAGTTTCTTCTTTGGAAGATCGTAATGGCAAAACACCTCCTCCCACAAGCTTCGAGACTGCATCAATTGGTCTGGAAACTTTCAGATCACACGTGTCGGACACCAGAAACTCGACACTTGAGAAAATTCCTGAGGTGAATGAGAAGCCTCAGATGAAGGAAACATCGAAAGGGTTTAGAAGGCTGTTGAAGTTTGGAAGAAAGAATAATAACTCAGCTAATGGAGCCAATGGTTCTGAAGCAAATGAAATTGGAGCCAATGGTTCCACCAATGAAGGTAGTGTGGTTCTTTCTAATGGCAACCAGCATGATAAAATTCTATGTGACTAATATTACATGAGGACACTGGCTCCCGGGTTCGAACTCGGGTGAGCAGTGGTAATGTGTGTGCGTGGTATTTATTTGCCATTTCGTCTAAGCTGACTAAAAATATTTGGTTTTGTTGCGTTGTGTTACAGTTCACACTTTGAAGAATTTGCTCTCTCGAGATGAAACTCCCTCAACCAATGCAACTCCTCAAAAGTGTAAGCATTTGCACACTTCATTCAAGTGAACTTGAATCAACTCATTCTTTATCTTCTCAATCTATATTTCTACTAGTGTTATCAATATGGACATGATAAACATCTCGTGTTTTTGCAGCCACTCGCTCTTTCTCATTGTTATCGCCGTTTCGAAGCAACAACAGAGAAAAGAAGATAATAATGGCTTGATAGAATGGATGCTGGTGCAGTACCATTTCTTGATTCTTTTCATATTTTTTCCTTTTTCCTGAGCCTCAGTAGTCCTAGATTATTATTGTCAGAGCTGAAAATAGCAGAGTACATATATTGATGCTGGAATCCACTTTTTTGGTAGTGCACTGTAATGTAAAATACCTGACCTAGAGCAAGGTCAGACACTTTTCTTGATAGCCCTTTTGGCTTCAAAATATTGACAAAATTATTTTATGGTTTGATGGGGAGATTTAGGATGAGTCTGTATCAGGAAAAACAAGAGAGAAATAAAATGAGCACAATTGGAATACAAGGATTTAGCATGGAAAACTCTAAAACCGGAGAAAAACACGTTGGGAAATTTAACGTTCCAGCTGTAAGTATATTGTAAATCATGCACCGAGTAGGTTTCCAAAAAAGAGAGTTAGATCTCAATGGACACACTTAAATACCAAGTATTTCCTTAGTCAGAATTTTTCTCAAATAACACTTTCACAGTATCAAACTTCTTTTCTGATGTGGAAGTTCAGACAAAGTTGCAACTACAGAGCATATTAAGAAATCTACCTCCACCGAACCAAAAGCTCGATACCGTGTTAGGAAAAGAAGGATTTAACGTGGAAAACTCCAAAATCGGAGAAAAACTACAAATCGTTTTCTAATGACAACCAGAGAATAACACTCTGAAATTTTTTACAACATATAGACATCTCTCAAACACCTCATGACCCCAGCACACCTACGACCTCCAAAGAAAATATTTAACTACATCTCACAACACTCTAAAACAAGAAGAGTATAAGAGGTAAACCAAAGTTAAATACAGCTTAAGGTATGTCTGAGTGGTGCATTTTGTAAAGAAGAACTTGAGTCCATTATATAGCCGTGGTCTCCCTTTTAATTCACAAAACTAAGCAATGTGAGACTTTTTCAAGACGCCAATTTCATTCAACTCCAACAATCTCCACCTTGATTGTAATTGATCAACGAGACATATTCCGCTTTCGTTGTCTACACCGACAATCATAGTTTAAAAGAATTGTCATACTCCACTGTAGAGAGTATACTTCACTTGAAACTAAACCACTCCAAGAATTTCATCAATGTTGAAAGTCATCGACATAATTTCTTCAAAATGCTCAATTCCTATAAACTTCAAGAGTTTGGATAAATAGTTTAATTAAGTATTTATTGAAAGCGCTTATTCTACCGTGGTTATGTTATAAGTGCTTAAAATTACTAAGGGTGTGTTTGATTCATGAAATGCGAGACAAGATCTTTAGACAAAGACTTGACAAACTTTTATCCAATATATTGTTTGGTGAACAATGGACAACACAAGCAAAAAAATGTAAATTTGACTATAATTTTCTTTCTATTGTTTATAATGATTTTATATAAATTATAGTATAACGTATTTAAAAATTTATAAAAAGGGAGAGAGGTTATGAGATGAGAAGATATAAGAGAGATGAGAGGTAGAGAGGGGGGAGAGAAAGAGAGATGAAGAAGATAGGTTATGATATAAGAATGTATTAGAGTGGTATAGAAAAAGATAGAGAAGAACGGGATAGGAGGGATAGAGAGAGAGAGATAGAGGAGAGAGAGAGAGAGAGAGAGAGAGAATGAGGGAGAAAAAAAATTATTGAATAAGAAATAAAAATAATATTTTGGTATTTTTTTGAGTGATCAGGAAGTTGTATTGTGGGACAGAAAGTTGTACTGTGGTTTTGTGAGGTACAGAAATTTGGGTCTTTGTCCAGTCCCTTGCTCTCATTTCTGTTCAGTACTGTGGACCGTTTTCAAATCAAACAGGATACAACTGGAGTTGCAGTCCAATCCCTTACTGCTTAGCGAATCAAAACACACCCTAAGTGGCTTGTGTTTTTTTCTTTTTTTGGTTGGTTAAGTGACTTGTGTTTATATATACACTTTGACATGATGACATTGATAAAAAGTTGTTTGCATTTGCAATGTTTGTTTTTATAGTAAAAGTATTGGAATCAAAGAGAAAACGTGTAGCATAAGTTGTTTTTACAAACTGTATTAGAAAGTTTATTAAATGCTTAGTCAGAGATCGGAGGAAGAAGTCCCAAGCGGCTTCAACACCTGCTTTGAGCGCCTGCCTCCTCCCGTACTCCAAGCTTCAATGCTCAGTACGAGACTGAGGAAGAAGTCCACAACGACTTCAACCATTCTTGACTCCAAGCTTCAATGCTCAGTCAAGATCCATGAGGAAGACCCACAGCGGTCCCGGAGTCAACTTCCAATGAACACGGCCGGAAATTCAAGCTCGACAAAGGGCATTAAAAAGCAAAAGGAAACAAGCTTCTCCTATCCTAATATGGTAAGTAAAGCAACATAAGCGAACAACTATTCAAGCCGAGCTCGTGCCTAACAACCCAACCTCGACTTGGGAGGTCACAGTTTCGGACTGGGTCAAAGCCCAATCCACTAGAAGAACCCCAACACCAAGCGTACTCACGGCCTGCGACTGGGCGGTGAGTAAGGACGAAGATCCGGATCTTGCCCAATAATAAATGCGGATCAAACGGTTTGGATCAAGAGACCGCATCCAACGGCGCACAGTAATTGTCTGCCTCTATAAATAGAGACACACCCCTTCCAAATAAGGTACGCTTTCATTTCTTGCATACCTCTTCACTTCTCTTGCTGACTTAGGCATCAGAGTGCATGGAGGTACCACTCCTCGACGGGCTCGGCTGCGACCTCGGCAGGGCCGATCTACCACAGACACGTCCGAGGCACTTCTACATCCATCCGAGACACTTCTCCAAATTACTCCGGGTTGAATATTCATCCCGATCCAGGTAGGTACATAAAGTAAATCAAAGGCCATGATCTTTCCACCAACATATCCAATGGTTCCCATGGGTGTGATGACTCCATGTCCATACTGGTCCGGCGTCCGAGGAGTGGGGGGAGAGAGAGAGAATGAAAGTTTGACTCTAAATATAAATGCAAAATCACATCTATGAATTTCTTGGAAATTTTCCATAAAAAAAAGAAACTAAACAGACCATAAATACATTCTCATATGCCCATTCTTTTTAGGTTTTTGACATAATGAAGGTGTGGATTGAATTTTTCACACACCACATTCCAAACTTCAAAACTGTATTAATAACTTTGCTGACTACAATTTCTGTTACTTTAAGGATATCAATCAAATCGAATTATTAAACATGAAATGTTACTTTTGCTCATCCTAACTATAGCTTCCTTTGCCAAACACTCAGCTGCTTCTTGAGGATCTTCTATATGCCCGATAAGATTCACAGCCTCTTGGTTCTTCATCACCTGCAAATACATCAAGATTCATAAGCTACCATATTCTTTTTTCCTATTTTTTAAAGAATAATTTCTAATGACTATCTATTCTATATTATCAAAATATCATTTTGGGGCTTACCTCCCAAATGCCATTGCTTGCTAAGATCAAAAATTCAGTATAAGAGTCGATCCAATCACTTCCCACCACAAGTTCTGAACCTTTAAAATTCTTTGTACTTGTATTTCCTGATTCACATGCTATTATTATACATGAGAAGAGATAAACCATCTCTTTTACTCCCTCTGTAACATAATATAAGCAAATTTGGGTCAACGAAAATTGATGTATTTGCTCCTTGTACTAAATACATCAACTTTCGTTCATCAACTTTCGTTGACCCATATTCTGTTACAGAAGTATAGCTAAAATCGGATTTGAATGAACAAAAAGGAAAAAGAAGGAGCTAGTTCAATGCTCCAACTTGAAAGCCAGCCTTGACACAACGATAAGGTTGCTACCTAATGACCTTCAGGTCACGAGTTCAAATCTTGAAAACAAATTATATGCTTGCATACATCTACGGATCTACCCTCCTAAGATCCCACCTAGTGGGAGCCTCGTGCACTATGCCGCTCTTGAGACAAGTTTCTCTTTTAAATAAACATGTGTATATGCTCCTAGTTAACATTGCTTTCCCATCTACCAAATGAATTATCATAATAATCATTCTAACAATTTCAAAAATAACTTTGGAGTATTTGATACCTGAAAAGAGTCTGTGAAACCAATGTCTCTTGGTTGATTGATTATATCTACCAGTTATCTGATAAGCTACACCATCTCTGCACAAAACAGTTCTGTAATCTCCCATATTGGCTATCACAAGTTTTTCTCCATTTATCACCATCACAGATGTTGAACCAATTACACATGTCTCCTTTGAGTTCTGTGCCTCTATGATCCTTGTTTTCACACCTAGATAAGCTCTCTTCAATGTTTCCTTGGTTTTTCTCCCCATATGAGACTAATTTAATTGAAACATCAGAAACATAAAAGAGACCAAAATTGAATACAATAATAATAATTGATTACCTCTTTAAGGTTCTTGTCAAAAAAATGGGACTGCATGTATTTGGTGACTCCATCTCCAATTAGAGTATCAAAGATTCCAAAATACCATAATTCAGTGTCACCAATTTGCTCTCTTTGTATCACAACTGAATCATAGTCTGAGTCATCAGAATCACCTTTGATCATATGATGTTCAACCACATGATGACCATGTGATATTGGCATCATCCATAAAGCCTTTTTTGATGCACCATAGTTCCTTCTCCTGCTTCTATTTCCAAAGCACAATAATTTTACCCTAAATCCCTGTTCAATCCAATTTCAAATTCAACTATTGATGTAAATGATTAATAATTTATGTGAATAAATATTTAGCAATGTCATAGAGAAGAAAATCTCAAAAAGGTCATGAACTCATGACCATATATTTTTCCTAGTAACATTTTCTTTACACCCTAGCATTAGTCTATAAGGCACAACTACCAGGTTGGTCCGAATGGTAACTGGGCACAAATCCCACTCTTGGATTTGAATATTGGGTGTTGCAAAAACTCTGTTAAGAGGTGAGAACCACACGAATCGGAAAAGTCAGATACATAAAATCAGACAGGT